>AP027104.1:52771821-53358105 GCA_028142955.1 Pinctada fucata | reverse complement strand
CCTTGACGTCGGAATGAAACTATTTTTATCGTGTTTTGTATGCAAATCTCGTAACCAAAACATTGCGCAAATCAGATTAAAACGATTTAAAGTTGTTGACTTATTGAGTGACAGGACTTGAAACAGCTGATCTAACACAGGTAGGGAGTTAAACATGGATTTTGAAGACACGACGGTTGGTAAGAGCACTTTGTAAATAAAATCTACACGTAATGTGAAATTACTGTTTCAGGTGTCAGCAGTACATGTGACCTACTTATACACCACGCGCAGTTGTTGATCAATGTGCACAGCTTTGCACAGTGCAGTTTCAGACTAAGTTTCAGATTAAGTCCGTATAATGCAGTAAGTGATCATACTCATTATGTGAATCTATGGGCTTACGGAGATTTATAGCTACAACATTTATTATACTGTTCGTACCAACATTGATTTTGTTCAGGCATATCGATAAGGTGCATGAACAGAAAAGACTTAGGGACTCGGGGACAACTCAGTGGTCGGAGAAAAGGGGGGACTCGGTACTCAGAGCCCTCCCTGAAATTACACCTAGAGGCCAGGCGAAGGGTCATACGGTCCAGTGGAATAAACATCTATGGCAGGGGCAGTGAAGGGAATTCAGCAAATGCAGCAATAAATGGACCGTCCCATGTGTCGTCAAAGAAACGTTATACACTTGAAGATCTTAGAAAACTGTTTAGACATCAAAGTAAAAAATGTCCTTTTCGTACGAAATTTAATTTCTCCGAAGTTCCTTTGCCTAAAACAGCCCTAGCAAGCTTCCTGGATCTGGAAATACCTGGCTGAGACATCTACTTCAGCAAGCTACAGGTGAGAAGTTTAATTTGTTTTTCTTCCATTATTTATACCCTTAACCCGAAGATTGAAGGTATCTCAGTGATTCTCGGTTTTTTGTTTTTTGGTTTTTTTTTTTTGTTTTTGTTTTTTTGCATTCCTTTTTAGCTCACCTGAGCCAAAGGCTCAAGTGAGCTATTGTCATAGTGTGGCGTCCGGCGTCCGGCGTCTGTCGTCCGTCCGTCAGTCGTAAACTTTTAACATTTTCAACTTCTTCTCAAGAATGGCTGAAGGGGATTTTGATGAAACTTGGTATGCATGAAGTACTAAAGGTCCTCTACCAAGTTTGTTCATTTCGGCTTGATCCCTTCAGGGGTGGATCCAGGGCGGGGTCAAATAGGCCCCAGAGGGTACCCCTCTTCAAAAATCTTCTTCTCCAGTTCCACTGAATGGATTGAAAAACTAATTGTATCTAAATGATCTAGAAGGATGTACGATTCAAGTTTGTTCATTTCGTTAAAATCCAATAACTAATTTTTGACGCGTTTTTGACATCTTTTTCGACATTGCATTTTTAATGCAAAAATTGATATTTCTCTTAATATTTTCTTTCTGATTGAAAAATTCTGCTCCAGTTTAGTTTAATTTAGCCATTTTTAAGCAAAGGAATGCTTTAGTGAAAGAATTTTGCTGAAAAATTTATTTTTGAATTTTTTATGATTTTTTTAATACTGTAAAAAAGGAAGGGGGGTGGTCATTTTCATCATTTTTGGCATTTTATGGTTCTTCCCATGAATGATTGTTTTAACATTTATCATATTTATTGTAAGGAATGTAACAGTGAAAGAATTTTTTCAATATCTTGACTTATAGATTTTTAATGATTTCTTCAATACTGTAAATAGGCATGTTTTCTGTGTCAATTAGTCCCAAGGTAGCAAGTTCAAATCCCGGCTGGACCTTAAAAATTTTTTTTCTTATTTCATTTTTCATCCATATTTTAAGCTTTGAATGCTATTTTTAACTTACCTGAATAATTTTAATGCCATTTTTGCCACTTTTTGAACTTTGGAATTTTTTATGAAGTTTGGCATTTTCTCCATATTAATTTCCCTTGAGTTCATATTGATATTTTGAAACCTATATCCTAGGTAAAATTAAATTAATGAATGCTTGTGTGATAGCATTTTTGATTAACAACATGTACAATTTGAATTTATAATGATTCTTGTATTCTATAAAAAGGGGGGGGGGTCAAAATTTCTGTAACAACATCTGCTGACAGATTTTTTTTTCTATATAGATGATATAATAAGAACTGGACAAAGTAATATTTTTTTTCTAATTGGCTTGTATATTAATGAACTAATCAGAGTAAATACTAATCTTTCTTTCATTTACTCCATCTAACAGTGGTTTTCTGCACTTAATATTTCTTAAGGATGACATCCTATCTGATGCCTCTTTAGGTTGTCCATCCTTTCCCCGAAAGAGAGAGATGTTAGGGTGCTCTTATTATTTTTCTTTAACTATTTCTTTTAATAACTTAGTAAATATATGATCTTCTGCACTCATTTATTGCATTTTTGTCAGATTAAGTTACTCAATTCTTTTATATACATTACTTGCTATAACTTTATTTTTTGATTTTTTTTTTTTTATATTTTAATCTAGATATGCTGTGCGTGCACATAGACCCAAGGATTGTGGGTTCAAATTCAGGCACTGGCATCCCAAATTTTTTTTTTCATTTTTTGCATTTTGCAAGCTTTTTAAGCACTTTTAAATCATCTGAATACAAAAAAAACTTTCTTTTTTCTTTTTCCATTTTCATTTTCTCCATTTATTGCATTTTACTTTTTTGGAATTTTTATGATATTTTTTTTTAATTATTTATGGCATATGGACCAAAAAATTCTGACTATGGCTCTGGCTCTAACATTATTCAATGTCAGTATGTTCAGAGTGTGCATGGATATCAGGTGAGCGTTGTGCCCCCCTGGGGCTCTTGTTTTGAGTCTGTATGAGAACACAATATATTTCAATGACAAGAAAAGCTACGTATAGAGGAGGGGGGTGGACAGGGTGAAAGGGTGGAGGAGGAAGGACGGAGGGAGGGGGAGGAAGGGGGAGGTAAGGGAAGGATGAAAAGGAAGGGGAGAGAGGTACCCCCTGTTCAGCCCCCCCCCCCCCCCCCCCTCCATACAGACCTAGCTCCCCGCAAACGCCTCCTCTTCTTCCCTCCTAGAAAAGAAAATTCAACAAGACAAAACAAATTAAATAGATTCAAGATTATTTATTTGCAAATCGATATTAATATAAAATATAAAAACTAAATATCCTCAAATTCAACTATTAGAACACCATCAATCCCTCCCTCGTGTATGCCATGGATCACTTTGTTTACCTTACCTTTATGTTGTTATCTCCTACGAAATAAGCACTTTACGGGTACAGATGTACGGGTGAACGAAAAGAAAAACTTCGCCGGTTGAAATGCATAGGCGAGAGAATCGGCGCATTTCGCCGGAAAACCCGTATCAAGTTGCTTCGTCAAGGTCATGCCAGGTCAAGTTCTAAATTTTAATTGAACCGGCGTACATTGGCGCACGCCGCTCATTGGGAAACAAGTCGGCCCCTAGATAAGTCTTTCAAAAGTTCGATTTAGAGGCAAATTTTTCGTACGAAATAGCTTTTCTCCGATATGTGTTGTGTCTCGAAAGTGTGTTATTTGAACCCTCGACAGATAGCTAAGGGTCTTTGTTTGTGATGAGCAAGCTTACTGAAAATTCTACATTCACCTATTTTTTATAGAATTCCGTAGAGATTGCCTTTGGATACCTCTTAAAATAAATTATATTTTCTGAAACATAACAATATTCTTTAATTGGAAATGCGAAAATTATTGAAGTACAATATTGACGCATGTGTGTTACCCTTCAAGACATATCATATTGATTTTGTAATTTTTGTTATCCTTCATTTCAAGACATATCATATTGATTTTGCATATGTGACGCTAACCAAATGCAGATTGTATGAATATTTCATGACACAATCGGAGCATGGTTTCATGCTATTAGCAATATCATTATTTTTATTTATTTTTTATTTCATTTTTTGTTTTTTATTTCATGATATCTACATTGTAAAATACAATTGTTTGGTTTTTTAATCATTAAGAATTATCATACTCTTTGATTATACATGTACAAAATGAATGTATTATCACTTTATCAATTGACGAAAACCTAGATCGATTGCAAGCAGTTTTGATACACGTGTTACAGACACAGAGACAAAATGACCCCGTGTCTTGAACCAGATGCATGTCAATTTATAGTATTTGATCGATATTGCTGTATTCCGATTTTCTATGTAATCAATTAAAACAATATTATTTTTACCTTTTTAAAGTGTTGTGCATTATTAAGTTTTAAAGGTTGCCAATATTGCATTTCCGAATCTATAACGTTTTTTTTTTCTGAAGTGGTGATGTTTCATTGAATACCCGTTCAAAGTTTGAAAAATGAACTTTAAAGTCTCTTACGATATTCGATTTTTCTCTGATAAAAAATTTTTAAACATATAAAGGAAACTGATGTAGTTAACAAAAATGAAATTTGGCTTCAAGTGTGCAGAACACCGTTAACACCCTTCTCGGGCGTTTGTATGGAATCTTTTGGGTAGGTCTTTATTAGAAATGAAACACTTAATTCACGACTTGTTCACTTCAGAAATATTTGGTTATGAAAATCTAAGTAAAAGACTAAAGTCTAAGTCATTCTGAATATATTTTAGATTAGAATCATCCAAATACACCAGATTTGATACATTCATTGGGGCCGAATTTTCTGCACGGGTAAAGTGATGGGTGTTTCGTGCAAGCAGGAGATACTTACTCTCCGGGGTACCTGATCTTATCTACATTGGAGATTCACTTTTGCTCCCTTGCAGAATTGTTTGATTGATGGCCATTGAATTTTCTTTTTTTTTTTCAAATTAAAATTTGACTTTAACTCACTCATTACTCCAAATCTCTTGATATCTTGTACAGGACTCTACACGGGGAGTATTTACTGTGATGACACCTTACAGAATGCAGGATTAGGCGAGTGCCTGACCAACTTGACGGACAGGGTGCTGGTAGAGAAAGTTCATGAACCAAACTACAGAGGATACGACAGGGTTGTTCTCCTGGTCAGAAACCCGTTCGATGCCATACGATCTTTCTTCAATTATAAATTTGCCGGTCATAAGAAGGCGTTAGACAGAGTGCCATATCAATCAAAAGGTAAACTTCCTATTTCATAAGAGGATCTTGATTTCTTTTCCATTAGAGAGGGTTAGCCTACGATTTTCACAACAATAATTATATCTAAAAATGGGGGAAAAATAAGAACTTTTGGCAATTTACACTTTGACCCCGCTAGATCTGCGTTTGTATTGTTTTCTTTTATCTTCACGTTTTAGCAAGATTATCGTGTATTTTTGAAAATATTGAATTTTTCAGTTTGGTTCAGCCATGTTGATGAATCTATCTTAGATTGGAAAAATACTGTAGTAGGCTGGTTACAGCATTTTCCTAGCAAGGACATTCACGTCATAAGCTATGAGAATCTGTTACATGACACGGTCGGGGAACTCCAGGACGCCCTTACGTTCCTTGGCATGCCAGTCAGTCCTCGCATACTCTGGTGCACCTTTCTTAATAGGCATGGACGTTTTAAGAGACTCAAGAAAGCAGCTTTATCAACTGAGAGTTTGTATCCAGCGGGTGCCAAAACTGTGATATCTGCTCACTTTTTGGAGGTTGTGGAACTTCTCAGGAATTCTTTTCCGCAGAGACAATTTACAGTACAGAATTTTATGCAGAAATCTAGTCTCATATGAGTACCGGTATGTCAAAGCAATAATTACTGTCCTGTTCACTAATTCCAGAGCACCCTATTTTCCCGGTTTTCTCTAAAATATGATAATGTCATCTTCCAAAAAGATATCAGTTTTAAAGTACTCCTTTAGTCGTAACAGAAAATACCATTGTTTTGACTGTACGTCAGTTAAGTTAGAAATAGGACGAAAAATAAAAAGTATACGGGGATTTTCTATAGTAAAATCGCTTGAAAATGTGTGACGTCGGAGGCTTTGACGTCACTGTTTACTATTGTTGACACGGAGAACAATATGGTGGCGGCTTGAAGTTAACATGGGAATTTCCCGTAGACATTTTATTTTTCATATTGCGGTTTGAAGGCAGCTGATAGGGTAAGTTGAAGTTAATTTCCAGTTACGACTAAAGGAGGTCAATTCTCGGAAACAATGATTAATAGGAAAATTCTTAAGATGACAGAATAAATCGCCAAAACAGGGTGCTCTGGAATTAGTGAACAGGACAGTAGGGTGTTTTCACAGGAGTTCAACGCCAACGACCTTAATAATATCCGCCTCTATTATGACTATATAGAGAAAGGTGGCATTGAGGGGTGTTGGCGTTGAGCTGCTGTAGATGTTGCCTAGTGAATGAATCAACAGAAAAAATCACAGAAACAAATCCGTCCATGTTTCCTCTTACAGCACACCCCCTAATCATAGATACAAATGTTGCCTTTTTGTCTAAAACAAACATTCCGTTTATTTATTAAGTAATGTATAGGATAATTTATTCCCGATGTGTGCATTTAATATCTGTTACAACCTGCTGAATTTTTGCCAGCTCTGCAAATAGTCGTGTTCAGAATTTTAAAAGGTGAAAGGTAAAATGCATTTACTTGACGTGTCATTGTGAATTTGCTCAAATGCGACTTTTCTTCTCGTGAATCATTGTTCCATTTCTTGCATTAATCTATAAGTGTAAATCTTGGTCACTGCGAATATCCACGTACCACTTTAATGCACTGCATATAAACCAGTTCATCAACTCGTATGGTGCATTGTTTCATTTTCTTATTTCGGTTATTTGGTCGCCCATTTTGCTCATTTCAAAACTAGCCTTGGTTTGGTATTGTCTATATTTTTATCACTTCAGTCTGTGTATAATAAAAACACTGTTCTATGACAAATTCGAAATATCGAAAGATATTTCGAATATATAACATTTAAGTATTGCTAGTATACTTGACCTACACAAATTATACGTATAATATTTATCTATTTACTTGTCTACAATTATACATAAACATAAATAAACATCTGTAAATTTATGGAATATACGTATAAATGAACAATAGAATACCGAAATTTGATATAAGACGTGTCCTCTCTAGAGTATACAGGGATAAAGTGAATGTAAAACGAATGTTGTTAAAAGTTTCATCTAACGGTGTCATTTCTTGTACATTAACAATGAGCTACAATTTCTGCAAAATTGTACGAGAATATATTAACACCTTCCTGTTTATAGAACTGAGATCTGAAGGTTTAGACATTTTTATGATCGGCATGCACTTGGATAGGGAGGGGGGGGGGGGGGGCGTAATTCCAGTCAACATCTGTACGATTCCTAATTTTCTATACAAAAATTTTGTATGATACAAATGTATATGGCTTGTCGCCCATCATCGTCGAAATGCCCTACGATTATACATAGTAAAAGAGAAAAGATGCCGTGGGTTTCCGATGATGGTCGTCCATAGCAGTTAATTCAAGGTGCTTGAATCAAACTAGTCACATATTAACTTATTTCACAAGAAGACTTTTAAAATATTTCTACTTGCAAATGTGTTACATCATGTCATCACTTACCTGACAGACTTACTGATATTTTATTTCATTTTATGTTGAATGAAATGTTTGTCTTTAAATAGACCTAAATATAGATTTGGTTATGACAGTGCTGTATAGACAAAATGTGAGACTATATTTCTGGTGTAATAACGTATGTAAGTTGGAAAAAAATATGTATAACCAAGAATATTTTGGAATTTCATACACGTTTGCATATGCATCACTGTCTGACCCAAAACTTTTGGGTCAACTTGTCGGACTAGTACAAGGAAGTATATACATGTGTATGTGTATGAAATATACCGTCTCGATGAAGTTACATCTTAGTTTCGGTCAGCATATAGTGTTATTTACTTTTTTTTCAAAATAAGAATAGATAATCTTATCTCATTACATTCAATTGCAAACAAGAGACTGTGTATGCTTAAAATAGATTTTTGTGCCATACAATATGTGAGAATATGCAAATAATGTACGTTTCATTTGCAATATGTACGTGTATACAAATATCATGTGATAATTATATCATATCACCATCGTGAGTGTACTGTATTGTCATACCTAGGGCTGTTATGTTACATGTTTTAAATTTCATATACATGTACATATGTTATATATGAATTTTCAATGTAGTTTAAAATTCTTTATTACAGTATATAGAATTTTAAACTACATTGAAAATTCATATATAACACATACGTATGTCATAGGACTCACTGACAGCGTCACCAACCTGTTCTTTGTATTTTAATATCCTCACAAATTAACCTCACAAAGTAAAGCCTTATCTATTTTCATCATAACAGTACATGTAATGCAAATGCAACATAAAATGCAATATCTCGTTCATTATGTAAATTTATCCTCATTGATTATCAGACTTGATCTATAAAGGACCGACGGTGCCACCTCATACCAGTATTTGTTTCATTAATTCTTCATGGGGGGGGGGGAGATGTTCCTATCAAAACTCAAAATTGAGGCCAAGTTAGAAATTTTCCATAAAAAGAACGTCAACCCCCCCCCCCCCCCCAAAGAAGGACTATGTATTCAACAGCTTTTTCCCGATGGTAAGTGTGAATATAGAATATTTTTAAACTCAATTTCAATTACCAATGTTTGTTTTTTTTTCAATTTTTAACAAAGTTAAGAGTTTGTTAATTAAAATTTTTGAGTGCAGATGTTATGTATAAATTTTAATAATTGCTGTTGAGAAGATGTTAATTTGTTGTGACTTACTACAAAGGTTCTGATTTTATTCATGTATTAAATTCACCATTTAAAACATTAGAAAAAAGTCTTAATTCATTTGTTGATATATTTGAAAACATGAACTTGTGACCTTGACTATTGAATTTGATTTTTATACTGGCAAGAAATTTTATACTGGCATAGCTGCCGACGGGGAATAAACAGAACTCGTTTATGTTGATAATGCTGATTTCTTTTAAAAAAGAAATCGCATTCTTGTTCATCGATTCTCCATTAAGACTGCAGAAAATTTCCACGTGATCTTATACCATGACTTACTAAGTTGTATGACATACGTATGTAAGATGACATGGTTCGAAGTAAGGAATTCAGTTTCGCTCACCAGAGTCCCGTTATAGCCTGTTTACTTTCTACAAAGTCAAGACAATTCATGAAACAAATCAGGGATTCTGAAAAGGGTATCAAATAATTTTTCAACCATAATCGTTGACAGATCTTGTAGATTGGAAAAAATCTTTGTTTACCCCCGGTAACGTTTGATCACATCTTGTGAGGCTGTGTCAGATAAAATGTATCAGCAAAGCAGATCAGGTGGTAGCCATTTTGTTTGGCGCACATTTTATTTTCGGTTCGGTTCGGTTCATGTCTCGCTACGAAAAACACAATATTATGCAGGAGAACCTCGAGCACTTGCTTCCTCTAAGATTGATAAAATTCTCTTCTTCTTATATACAGTTGTATAGGAGTGGAAAATGCCCCACTCAATCGATCACCTCCAGAGGTTGTCACGTTGTTTGAAATGTTAGAAAAAACCTTCTTTAAGTTCGATAGAACTCTGTTCTTCCGTTACAAGGGATGTCGACCAGTAACTCACTGCCCTGGATATGGATGTCCGTCTTCTTTGATGAAGATAGCTGAATAACAGACACATATTTGATACCAAGATGAGTATGTGATACCTGCGCTTCATGTGAAGTTTCTGTGTTGCAGTTGCAAAGGAGAAGTAGACAATGTGAAAAATTTTCGTCAGACGCTCGGGTACATGTATTCTGCGACAAAAGTTTGAGCCTTTCTCGGGTGAGCAAAAAAGTATTTGGAATGAAAGAGGTACATTACACATCACAATTTGCGAATATTTGGATAAGTAAGTTGGACACAATGTTTTGCTCCTGTAAAATATTTTATTTACACGATATAAAAGAATGACACCAAACCAATTTGTTACAAGACAAAATGTTAACGTAATGTAACAATAATATTAACGTAAACTGGTCGAAGATTTTAAACTTGAAATAGAAAGAAATAACTTGATAAAGCACTTGTTGGTTTTCTTTGATTTCTAAATCTGAAAGCGACTCTCATCTGCATCTAAATGAATACAGAAAAAATCACTAAGTAGCACCAGTCGCTCAAGATTTGTCTCTCCTTTATGTCCGGCCAGCTCGTTGTTCACTCTCAATCTATCGGGATTCGTCAAGAGATATTCAGTCATCTTTGCACCTGATGAGCCCCGGAGATATACTTGTATTTTAGTGTTGAAGATGTTCATCACAGATCACGTCATTTTATAAGTATAAGGAATCAAGGTCATCCAATACTGCATAACGTTTCCATGCAAAATTTATCACCTTGCAGTTCCACTTTTCGCCTCGTCTGCTCTACCGTGGAAAATATAAGATAAGTATTTGTGAAATCAGTCTGCATGAAAGTTAAAATGAAGAATTCTCGTCAAAAGATTTTTTTCAAGTTCCACTACCTCATATTTACATTACCTGTAGATTCCCCACGTCAAACGCCCATTAGGCAACTAGAATTATATTCCAATAACTTGGGTTGCTATTGTGACGTCACGTTTAAGATTTGCATGTAGGGAGAATTTACCAACGTTCAAATACATTTGACGCAAGAACATGCAAACTGTGCGAAGTTCATGCAAATAAAAATGACCGATATTTATAATAAATGTAAATATAAGGCACGGTCCATTTGATATTCTGGGAGGGGGGGGGGGCTTGGGTTTTTTTCGAAAAAAATAATTTTGCTCTCAATTTTGATGAAAAAAATAAATTTGCTTATGGTGTGACAGAAAAAAATAATCTTGCTCTTACAAATAATCTGAAGAATTACCATAAAATTTCGCTAAAATTTCGCTCGCCGCAGTTCTCACATTATATAAAAATTTTTGGCTCGCTTCGCTCGCCATAGTTTTCTATCAAAACATTATTTACAAATAGCATTTTTTAAGTTCAGATATATGAAGATATCAAAAGTTATACATGTATGTGAATGAAAAAGGGCTTCCTTAAAAGCTTAAATATATTACCAAATTATCAATATTTATGTATTGCTATTAATACATGTTGCATGTATCCCATAGAGTCATGTTCTTGTAAGCTTAGAAGAAGAACTTCAGTTATTCACCAATTTACAATTCTTAGCAACATTTAAAAAATTGTCTAGGAGACCTTCTCCTCAGACCCTCTTATACATGTTATATACATGTATCTTATATAAAATATTGAGAATTGTATTGTAAAAATCTTTTATCTCTCTGTTTAAAAGTGAATTGAATACGTCTTGCATAAAAATAAACTAATTTATTAATATTTAGAGTTTTGAGTAAAAATATTAATAATTTTTATTGATAAAACACAAACATTCTTAATATGCGCATCACTTTGTTAAAAAAATTTCCTTGCTCCAACTTTGCCAGAAAAAAATAATTTTGCCCGGTCCGGGGCGAAAAAAATAATCTTGCTCCGACAAAAAACCCAAGCCCCCCCCCCCCCCTGAATATCAAATGGACCATGCCTAAGTAATAACTGTCTCACTTTTGGTGTTCATGAGTGTATAATTCTGGTTGGACTCGTGCAAATTTTCCGAGAATCGCTTCGCGATTCACGGAATTTGCACGTGACCAACCAGAATTATACACACATGAACACCAAAAGACTATGACAGTCATTTCTTAATGAAACAATTGTTTAACCAAAGTATAGCACTGCGGTAGTTAAAAAAGAAAATATGATCGATGCCAAATGTGACACAATATAGGATGGTCATGTGAAGTTTGAATTAAGTTTCATCATCTTTGATTCCAAAGTGATTATGTAATATTTGTTTACCCGCTAGTTGCCTCCTATCGATGGCTACCAATGCTTCATACAATAGTTTCATCACGTTTTCGTCTTTCCTGACACCATGTAACCAAATCATCATCAAACGAAATCCATGCTCTTTGTAACTATGATTCCCTGTAAGAATAATTCATGATTGACTAAACTTTCTTGTGTCTGAACACAAAACAAGACGGGAAGAAACGATTTTACTCATACATAGTCTGGTTTCTCTAAATGATGAAGGTAAAAGAAACATCCCCTTGAGATGATCAGCAGAGATTTAAATGAGATCCAAAGTCGTGCGAGACAAAAAAGATAGGTGTTTAAAGTACAGGTTTAACGAAGGAAAGTGATGGGGGAACTGCTATCATAGTGACGTTATGTGCTTCAACAGAAGAGTATCTCAGGATGTAACTTCATAAAATGTTTGCACTGCCATAGATGGACAGGCATATCGCCCTATAGGTAACACCACAAATAATAGAAGATCTGTACATGGTCAAGGAAAAAACTCGATACAGTTTCAAACCCCTTTCAAATGTTTCCATTATCATTAATTAATGATACTAGTTAGTAGGTTACATTGTAAGCTATACCAGAGAGATACAAATCCAGGCCACTTCTTTAAAGTATCACCTTTCTTCACTGCCAAGAATTCTTGCTTGTGATCATATTTTGTGTTTCATTACATGGAAAAGTAATATAAAACATTGTCAAAAGCTAAAATGAACTGAACTATACAGACCTGTATACTGATGCTCTATAGAATGTATATGTTCTGGTGTAAACTTCCAGTGCACTGCCAGTTTCTTCCAATCAGAAGACTTGAGGTGTTTAGTGGCGAGCTTCTGTAGAGTGTCTTGTAATTTGACTGCTAAAGGATGCTGTGGATTTTGTAAATACTGATGAGGGTCCGCAGTGTCTAGCTCCTTGTCGTGGTAGTCCTGTTTTGGGAAATATAGAATTTCAAAGTGAATTATTTTCTAGCTAAGCCATAGTCGAAATCATGAACATGTAGTGATCGAATTTGAATTCAAGGTATCAACTATTGCTTGGAATCAATAAGTTTTGTTGGCTTTGGCAAGTGCGAGATTAACTTCCAAGACGTTATATATACTTCTATGAAAGCTATCATTGCGCTCATCGTGTGAACCACTGGTATAGATCGTACCTCACATAATCCCGTGGAGCAGAAGAGACGAAAACGTTCGGAACTAACTGATTTTAATAAGACAGACTTCAAAATGATCGTCTCGTAGATAATTTTTCAAAAATATAATATTATACTTTCATGAGGTTTTCTCGAAAAATTGAACATGCGTAATTCTGGTGCCAGTTGATTCGTTGGTTTGCGCTGAAAACGTAGCAAACCACCGAGATAGCCGTGTTTTAGGACAAGCCTTCCGAAGGTTTTCATTTCTTCTGTCTCACGGGGTTTGTGAGAAACGAGCTTCCACTGGGTTACAAACGATGTCATTGTGATATGATAAGTTAATATGCAAAAGTTAATGCAATTTTACTGAAGGAACTATTTATCAAACAATTCTACCGAAGCGACGGGTGTTGCATGCAAGCAGGAGATGCTGACTCTTCCGCGGCACCTGATCTCACTCCCATAATGGGAGTTCGCTTCTTTTCATGTGATGGTGTTTTTTGTTTGTTTGTTTTGGTTCCTATCTTATCCTGATTTTGTATGCCTTCGGTTTATGATTTTCTGAATTATCGATTTTGTATGGGGATATGGTCATAATTCATATTTGTCATTCCAACATATCTGATGAATTGACTGTCTAAATCTTTTTGTGCAGAGGTAGTATGCAACATGGAATTCAATGAATAGCTTTCACGTTTCCAATTTTCAAAGAACGGTACAATATTTATGTTTAAATATCTAAAAAAAAAACACAAGTGTGGTGAATATTCACAGGAAATATTAATATACAAACTTACACGTGTGACTGCATAGTATCTTTGTGCTTTAATAATCATATCAACTATGGTAATGAAACTCCCTCTAGCGGCGAGTTGTAGCGGTGTCTTTCCAAGCTAAAAAGATAAACATTAAAATGTATCACTAACGTCAGACAGTGCATGCATTTTATATATTTTCATTTCCATGTTTCATGAACATCGACGGCGGGTGCGGCTAGCTAACAGGGGATGCTTACTCCTCCCGGGCACCTGGTCCCACCTCTAGCTTGCTAGGGGTCCGTCGATGTTTAATTTTGCGCTCTATTGTTAGACCGTGCTGTTGAGATTGTCGTCGGGATCTTCTTTAACTAATTGAAAACGGTCTTTCATCCAGCTTTATAAACATACATAAAATTGTTCACAAAAAAATAGATTTTTGAGAAATTTTTAAAAATAATAAAATAAAATACGACTTTGGTTACTTTTTCTCTGAGTAGTAGGTCGGCACCAGCACCGAGTAGGATCTCTACCATGTCATCATGGCCGGCCTCTACTGCTACATGTAATGGAGTTTGTTGTCGCTGTTAACAGTCAAACAACTAAATTCAGTAAGTGGGTATTATTGTCCATATTTTGAAAATTGAAATTATGTTTTTGGAATTTTGAAATACATGGTAATGGGTTGAAATGTCATTAATAATAATATATGGAACAGATTTAAAACTTACATGATTTGATACGTCTATTTGGCACTTGGCATCGATGAGCAATTTAGCAATATTTTTAAAGTTGGCAAGAGAAGCCATATGGAGGGGAGTATTTCCTTGCTGAAAGAAATATGAAGTAGTGGTTTACTTTTGACTGCTTTCTAATCGTTCTGGCTATATTTACATGATAATGTTCAGAAAAAGATCTCAAAGTGAATTTATTTTCTAAGAAACAAGGAATGAACAACTCCATTGTGACGCTATCAGGAAACACGCTTTCATACAGCGGTTTGAATCAAGCTCAACCAATATTGTGAACATAAACATGAGGTCTTAATGATTGACTCTTTAAAGTGCAATGATATTTTAGGTTGTAGAAAGTAAAAATTTTAATCTGCCTGGAAGACGCTGGTGATAAAACATGGGTGAATAGAAACGGCAAATATCACACGTGTACATAAGCGGGTTTCAAACACTGAAAATAAAATTGGGTATATAAACTAGATTCTACGTATGGAATACAAAGAGAATATCAAATAAGACATTGTAAAACAGCATCTATCATTTGGTCTACTTCCTTTTATTTTATCAATGTTGAAATGTCTTATTGTAACAATTTCAATGCACGATATACACTCTTCAAAACATTATTCATGTCGAAGGGTTCCAACTCTATACCTTCATGAAGAAAATTCCGAACCAATTTCCTTGCACAAGACACATGTATCGATAAAAATTCTCATCAGTGATGCTTCCAGCGGATTATGTATCATCCGTGATTTTTGAGGTCTAAAAAGAGGAAACCCAAATAATGAATATATTTTCAATTCAGTATTTTACAGACTAGCAACATCGGTTGTTTGAAGTCGATAAACATTGTCCAGTCATGAAACTCTAGGACTAAGCAATTCCGCATTTCTTGTTGTAGAGATAGGTCTAAACCAGAATACCATTCAACGAACATGAAGACAAAGACGTTTTTCTCTCTGATACATATTTCTCAGTAAAGATGATTGACTCCCATCTTCGTTTATCGCAGCTCCGATACGTCCTAACCGTCTTACTCTCCCCCTTGATATATTTGCCACCTCGAGTATGAATAAAAACCACGTCATATCATTGGACGCAGTCAGAGAGGTTAATCCAATCTAATCGCATCTTACTAACGAACTGTTTATCATTTTTAAAAAAGAGATTTACAACCTCCTAATCTTGTCTCTGTATATACACAATCATTCTTATCACATGTAGCGTGAATGTATCTTCTTGACTTTCCATTAAACCTTCGATGTTTACTTTCCGGCATTTCTATTCTAAGGTTTCCATGGAGATCGAGTCATGCGTAATTGTAATGATCTTAATGATTGGTTATTCCAAGGACTATTTAGAGATTCGCTAGATGTTTCAAATACGAGGCGGTAAATATATCAAAGAGGAGAGAAGGACGTTTAGGACGTATCGGAGCCGCGATTTATGAAAATTATTTACTCCTTGAAAACCCTTCAAAATATGTATAGAATATTCATTCTGTATGTTTCAAGCATTCTGATTAGTTCACATGATTTCTACAAGCATGTATAACGACGATAAACATGCCACAAACCGACTCACTTGACATACTTAAAATTGTATTCCTACGTTAATTTGCACTTTACAAGCTTTGCTTGCAAGCCCCGACGGTAAAACTGCGTTCCCAACAGTATATCCAACATATACCTGTCGGGGCCACAAGACACATTACGTTTATCCCCTAATTGAAGCAATGTCCGAGCATGAACATTAATCTGAAAACACAAATTTTATTGTAAAGCAACACTATCTTGATATGGGGAACTCGTCATAGTCTAAGGATGAACCAATTGTCGCCGACAATCGATTGTCGATCGCTAAAACTCTTTCGATTCCGATTATCGATTTCATTTTCTTACAATCGATTATCGCTGTAAGAAAGGTATTTTGTGTAAAGGTATTTATTTTCCTCTTTTCACATGTCACATAAACCGTTACTTGTTGTCTTGCATGTAAACAGGCAGACACATTTGACACAATCGTGTCTTTCCTGTGTGTGTAACGATTAAAAGAATAGGACACTTTCTCGGTTCCTCTAAATAGTTCTACAATGAATGTATTGATGATGCATCAATTGTGTCACAATGCACTTTGAAATTGAATGCGTTATATTTTGTTTTCAGCAAAGTTTTTTGAAAAAATATGCAGAAAAATACAATTTTTATATCTTTCGTGTTTCATTTTTCATGGATTTTTGTTTTCCGATTTAAATCGATAATCGATCATTTTACTCTTTCCGATTATTTTCCGATAATCGATTCTTAAAAGTCTTCCGATGTACAACACTACGTCATACACTATGATGTCCCACTCTCCAGAATGGTGGATGATATTCTGTCATAGACCATTTGAACCATCCAACCAAAGATTGTACTCTGTCTTCCGAAATGGAAGTAACCTGATGTGTCTACCGAATTCAAGCGGCGGATGTTGCATGCAAGCAGGAGATGCTGACTCTTCCTGGGCACCTGGTCTCACTCATGTGGTGGAGATTTTTGTCTGTTTGCTTTGGTTCTGTTTTATCCTGATTTTGTATGCATTCGGTTTCTGATTTTCTGAATTATCTATTTTGTGCTGTATACAGGGATATGGTCATTATCCATATTTGTCATTTAAGCATAGTATTTGAAACAAACAAGTATAAAATAACAAATCAAGTACATACAAAGTTTTGAGAATCCAAGTTAGCACCATTTTTGATCAGCTCCATTACAATATCTTCATGTCCTTGAGCCACAGCAAAATGTAATGGGCACATCTCTTTCTGCAATGATTTTACTTCCTGTCAGTTATGTGCACCATGCTTGCTTTAAGCTTAGCATCAAAATAAATGATTACTTTGTAAATGATATCATCATTTATTAATATTTTCTTTATTGTTCAAGAAATAATTCTTTTTTATAAACACAAAACTAAATCACCTACGATCGTTTCTGAGTTGGCACCAGCGTTAAAATCCAATAGCACCTGTACAGCTGTTAGATGGCCTTCTCTTCCGGCCAGATGAAGCGCCGTCTGACCCTCCTGTTTTATAAAGAACCATATCTCAATAACACTGTATTGAAGTGTAAAAGACTTATTAATGTCTTTCCTGTGTGTGTAACGATTAAAAGAATACGACACTTTCTCGGTTCCTCTAAATAGTTCTACAATGAATTATTGATGATGCAGCATTACCCCTATAAGACGTTATCTACGTGAGTTTCATTAGTCTTTTTAACATAAATGATCGACGTAGCAGACTCAAAAAATCACTGACCCCATCTCTGTCATCCACAATCACGCCCAGTATCAATAACTTTTTAATGATTTCCGATCTTCCTGATTTGGCTGCTAAATGCATTGCGGTCTCCCCTGCCTGAAATATATAAGATTATTTTTTACAATAGCGCATTCCTTGTTTGTTTTAGTTGCAAATGGTCAAGGTTGGTATGTAAGTTTTGCATTTATTTCTCTGCAAAAAAAATTTAAACGTTAATGTTCGGGTTAGCAGAAATAGAAATGAACCATAATTAGTGCTTTTAATTAGTGCTTTTCTTGACATACAAGTACCTTATCACGTTTATTAGCATCGCACCTCATGTCGATAAGCCTCATCACAGCTTCTAAATGACCCGCCTCCGCTGCAAGATGTAGTGCTGTTCGTTCCATCTAATTATAACCAAAAATTAGCATACATGTATTTATATGAACAAAAATAGCAATCCAAGGAATGCTTGTGTCGCCTGCGAAGCGGATTTTCTTTATTGAAATAAGGTCAAATATCAAGGGCAAGGTCACCAGGTCAAAAATTATGGAATGTTTAGAAAGGTCTTTTCATAAGGAATACAAATGTCAAATATCAAAGCCTGTCACTCACCAATCAAAAGATATAGCCTACCAAAGATTTTTTGAAAAGTAGGTCAAATATCTAGGTCAAGGTCACGAGGTCAAAAATTATGGTATGCGTAGAAAGGTCTTGTCACAAAGATTACACATGTGAAATATCAAAGCCCTATCACTTACCAATCAAGAGATATAGCCAATCTTAGATTTTTTGAAAAGTAGGTCAAATATCTAGGTCAAGGTCACAAGGTCAAAAATTAAAGTATGTGTAGAAAGGCTAGTCACAGGGAATACACATGTGAAATATAAAGCCCTATCACTTACCAATCTAAAGATATAGCCAAACTTAGATTTTTTGAAAAGTAGGTCAAATATCTAGGTCAAGGTCACGAGGTCAAAAATTATGGTATGCGTAGAAAGGTCTTGTCACAAAGATTACACATGTGAAATATTAAAGCCCTATCACTTACCAATCAAGAGATATAGCCAATCTTAGATTTTTTGAAAAGTAGGTCAAATATATAGGTCAAGGTCACGAGGTCAAAAATTATGGTATGCGTAGAAAGGTCTAGTCACAAAGATTACACGTGTGAAATATCAAAGCCCTATCACTTACCAATCAAGAGATATAGCCAAACTTTGATTTTTTTTAAAAGTAGGTCAAATATCAAGGTCAAGGTCACGAGGTCAAAAAATTTGATATGTGTAGAAAGGTCTTGTCACAAGGAATACACATGTGAACTTACCGATGAAAAGTTATGGGGTGTGACACCCAAAGTGTGACAGACAGACAGACGGACAGACGGACAACGGACAAAGTGATCCCTAAGTGTCGCTTTGCTTCGCAGGCGACACAAAAATGCATTTTTGAAACTTGTCATATACTAAGTAGAAACTTGCTCTTAAGTAGATGAGCAGGAACAATTTAACCTTCAATAAACTATTGTTTGATACTAGTCAGTAATTTTTTCCATATTTGACATATACCTGTTCCACGTCATTAACGTTGATAGTTTCCAGGGATTCCACGATGAAGTTCATGATACTGATGTGGTTATTCTGAGATGCACAATGAAGGATCCCCATCCCTTGCTGTAGTGAAATATGATACTTTATTGTCCATTATTTAATGACAAATAGTGATTAAACACAGTTCGTTTTAATCTATACGTGGTATCATTGTCATTATTACGTGTTTATTGACTGTAAACAGTACCTTATTTGTACAGGATGGCGTAGCACCAGTATTGATAAGGATTTTTAAGGCTTCTAAATGGCCGAACCATGCTGCCCATAATACAGGTCTCATACCATACTGAAATAATAAAAACAAGCTTAAGTAAAATCCGTATGAGTATTATATTTTACTAGTAAAATTTAAGTTTGTGAAGTTTTTTATCTAACTGCAGTGAAAAATATATTCACTAACAAGAAGCACTCGTTAGTTAAGAAATGTCTGCCAACTGGCCTAATTGAAGATGAAAAATAAAAAAGCAACTTCTCGATGTTATATCTACTTCAGCAGGCTAAATAATGATACGTCTCACGGTCTGCATTATATTCTTCATAGAACAGAAATATACCAGGATTGTATAAAAAGAAACCCACAAATGATAAATCATCAATATATTACTTTATCTTTGGCCTCTATGTCTGCACCACATTCCAACAATTTCTCTATAATAGGAAGATTCCCATTTGCAGACGCCCAGTGTAGAGCCGTCCTATCGAGCTGCAATTTGAAATGGAATCAATGAAATGGTTTCACAAAGAAGAAAACTGTTTAAAATCGATTGAAAACGACACTTATGATTTATTTAGAATTGGAACTTCATCCTACCGTAGCAATCCATACAGGCATTGAATATGAGTCATTTGATGTCATAGAAAAGAACATTAGTTTAGGACATGTACTTGGTATATTTTACATTATACTTTATGTCAAATTTTCGAAATGACAAAACAAAAATTCTTTTACATACGTTGTTCTTGCAGTTGATATCTACTCGCCTTTCCGATAGTAAGCGTGTCACAGAGTCGATGTCATTTTGTTTGGCAGCATTATGAAGGGCTACTTCTCCTTTGGTCACTAAAACAAAAGCAAACAAATTAATGGATGGCAAATTCTTCTAAAACTTTAGCTTCTCAAATTATATAAAAAAGAAATAAAATTACATACTACTGAAGTCGTCCTCATCCTCCCTTCCAACTCCTTCCATTGTCAATTGCATAAATGATACGGTTGGTCAGAAGTGATTTTAAACTCCTGTTCTACTTTGTAGTTCCCTCAGAGTAATAAGAAAACGATACGCTTCAACATACAAGGATGGCAAATGGAGTCACATGATTTTCTACACAAGATACTATTACAGCGATGGCGACATTTCTCATATTTAATTAAAACTACACGGGCCTTTGGATTTATCAATCGAACACTCTAATTTGCCTAAATTCGAGATATGGAATATTTTACATTTCTGGTAATGAAATATTGATTAGTACGTCAAGATACTAGCCATTAATGAGACAAACCAGAAATTGGATTAATTCTACATCCTCTTCCCTTAGCATTTCTAGAGCGGGTCTCTTGGACACAGATGCTACCCTCAGGCAGGTTTGATTCTTAATTTCCATTTATTGGTGATTGATAAACTCTGAGAAGGTTTCTGATTGAGATAAATTAGTATCAAAAACGCTTTGAAATTAGGAAGGTGTCAGACATAAGATTTGTGATAAACCGTAAGACGTAAGACAAAATTAAGTCCGTTAAATTCTTTACATGTGGGAAGAAAGAAAAATAGGTATCTCCAAACGTAGGGTAATCAAAGATTACATAGCTCGCCTATACAGGTTTTTGTCAGAAACCAGGTTAAAGTTTTTGAAAAGTAGGTCAAAGTCCAAGGTCAAGGTCACTAGGTCAAAGGTCATGGTCTCAAATGAAAGGACTCGTCACAAGGTATGTACATGTGAACTATCAAAGCCCTACCCCTTATAGTTCAAGAGATATAGCCCAGGTAAAAGTTTAGTCTACGGACGACGACAACGATGACGCCGAGGGTATGGCATCAGCTCTCCGGACTTTTTCGTCCCGACGAGCTAACAAGAGCCGGTTGAAGTACCCACAACAAAATACTGAAACACCCATTTGGGAAAATACAGAGTAGACTAACACAACAAGAGACGTAAAAGGGACTAGGATCTCCAAACACGACATAAAACATCAAACCAACGAGACAAATGGACAATCGGCGCCGACTTGGGACGACCATCTCCTTTAACCTAATCATTGTTGTGATATTATAAAAAGCAGTATTAGATTTGCAATTCAAAAATCCATAGACGAAGAGCGTAGATTTCCAGGCACAAAAACATAACAAACAAGTGAAGCAGTCTGCATGTACCACGTAAACGGAATCCAACCATTTCCACGAAAGGAATGTGCCTAGGAAGTTAAAAGCATTCCCTATCCCGTGTAAGCATTCTACATGCACCCACCACTTTAAAATTTTTACACAAGTATCAGGTTGGTGCGCATGTGATCTGGATATTGGTCTCTTTAAAGTGTAGTTATTGTTCCTCAGTCTTCTTACATTTGTAGCCCTTTTTGTGTATCTGGTGGTGTTTGTTCATTTGAAGAAAATATTACAAATAAAATCCAATTAAAATTCACGTCAATACATTCGATATTTTCGCTACCGTTTTTTTTTTTTTTTTACTGTTTGGCATTTTCCTCGTTCGGACCGCTACATTTTCTTACATAGAATTTGCCATATCGGTATAGACGACTCTCTGAAAGACGTCTTGATCCAAGAACATACTGCGTGCAATCTTGCTCCTACACTGCATAAATTGAGTTGAGCTACTAGAACACTACAGGCGGGTGCCGATTGAATGTCGATACTCGAAAGGGCAAAGTTTATAGTACGGGAATCGAAACCATTACTTTTAACCAAAGTAAGAGGTGGTGACCATTTGCATCTATTGATTGCATGGTATCCTATTTTGGTTAAAATATCAATATTTAAAGTTGAATAAAGCTTCGATTAAGATAACACCTAAGTCAGTTAAAAGTGGGAAAACGTCCTTCCCATGGAAGAGCCAACACTTTGTCAGAAAAGGCTTCATCGAAAAGTCACAAATTGGCAATATTGAAATATAAGTTACGATATGTTATGATATAAACTTTAAGTGCACCATATGCGCATTTCAACAAGTTATATCTTATCAGTGATGCTTGAGGCCGAAAAAGAGAAAACCAACACAATATGAAATTATGAAGAGCAAACGTATACATTTGGTCTGTTAAGATAAGAAGTATGTCATCAGGAAGATACCCCTTAGTTTTAGAAAATTTTCATGAAATTTACAAATAAATTTCAAATTTCAAACACTGTGAAAGTAGGCGAACGGTACCCTCGCGGACTAAACAGTCCGCCAGCAGATATACCAACCTAGTTGTTGAAATTGTCAATATTGAAATCTATGTTCTATTATAAAATTTTGTGCACCATATGCGCATTATGTCTTTCAAACATTACTTAGTCTTTCATCAAAATATGTTATCATTATGTCTAAGGATTATGCCATAATAATAGACGTTACGGTAATATTTTTTGTCAACGTAAGACTAATTAACTCCATTATCTAGTTTGACAACTTTCTCTTTACAATACAATTATAATTAGGAAGACAAGGATTCAGATTCCCTACTTATCTCAACCGTTTTAAAGATTTGTAACAGTTCTTCTTTTGAACTTTATGGACAATTTGTGATAATTTTAATTCAAGTCACTTGGTAGCCGCACCCGCCGTCGATGTTTAAGCATGAGAATGAAAATATATAAAACTCGTGCACTGTCTGACGTTATGTCTATATAGAAAGTGCTATGGCGACAATGCCAGGGAAGTATATTCAAAACACTTACTGTCAAACCCCTCGCGGGGAACTTTTTTACGAGCTCCACACGGCAAAGGGCATAAGTGTGACACAAATGAGTTAAAAAAGATCCTGACGATAATCTCAACAGCACTCACAATAGAGCAACAAAATTAAACATCGACGAACCCCTAGGTTCGACATTCGAAATTAAACATCGACGAACCCCTAGGTTCGGGTTTGACAGTAAGTGTTTTGAATATACTTCCCTGGCATTGTCGCCATAGCACTTTCTATATAGACATAACGTCAGACAGTGCACGAGTTTTATATATTTTCATTCTCATGCTTAAACATCGACGGCGGGTGCGGCTAGCCAACAGGGGATGCTTACTCCTCCCGGGCACCTGGTCCCACCTCTAGCTTGCTAGGGGTTCGTCGATGTTTAATTTTGTTGCTCTATTGTGAGTGCTGTTGAGATTATCGTCAGGATCTTTTTTAACTCATTGGAGAGATTTCTTATCATCCATCGGACTATTTAAAAGAGCAAGACCAATTGTATATTTATAGAAAATTTAAATTTCATTAAATCACAATTTTTCAACGTAAGACTAATTAATGTTTGAAAGACATAAACACGTTCATCGTGTGACTGAAAAAAAGACTATAAATTGTATGTTAAACGTCTTCAATTCAATATCATCAGATAAATACAGCATGGACCAGACATGCACGTTTTGGGTACCTAACCCTCCCAGTGTTCATCTTCAATCTAAACAATGTAATATGGCCAAAGAGTGTGAAATATATCCAAAACGTAGCAGGATGGATGGGATGTGATGCTACGAGACCCGTGTTTTAAAAATTTCAAGATTTTTTGATAACAGAAATTTTCGAATCCGTTGAAGAGACAGACAATCAAACGAAGTTGATCGAACTTGGCTACATGTGTCCTCGAGGACTCCTGGTATATTTCTTTATATTAGTAACTTACCTTAAATATTCCCATGATTTCTCGGCAGATATACCATCCTTGTGGTAAATTATCAATACTAGTATTGAGATATTCTATTATAATCATTGAAGTGCACTATATGCGCATTTTAAGAAGTAATACCTAAGCAGAGATGCTTGAGGAGGTCGAAGCATAGGAAATACAAATTGATATGTAAGAAGAGCGAAATTCTTAACATTACCTAACACTTATGCCCAAGAGCCAGGTAATGACCGAGCTATACCGTCAGGGAGATACCTCTTGGTTTTAGAATAATTCATCAAATAAATCTGGTGGCGGAGAACTAATATATTTCAAGTCAAAAGCGAAAACCTCGGGGACTAACTAGAGTCAGCTAAGAGCAGAGCTATACCTATATATATCTACATATTACATTTATTATTATTTCGTTGACTGGATATGATATATTGAGAATCCATATCAAGTTTCAGTTGAGGGGTATTAAAAGACTAAAACCTAAAATACTTTTCTTCATCATGACGGAAGTCCTTCTAATGTACCAACAAAAGAACTAAATTGACTTTACTTTGTCAAAGGAGCACATCACTTATCCTGTACATAACAGAATATCAGTGCAAAAGATAATCACAAAATCATATTGGAAATTGGAATGTCCTTCTGCCCCATCCAGATATTTTGATTACGATCCTGTTTCTACCACGGCAACGTTATCCTTCAATGTCATTTAGAGTTCTGTTAGACAAAATGTTTGCTGACCCTGCGATGCAGACAATTCAGTCAGTTCAAGCCTTAATGGACGCTCCATCCATTCTGTTATGATTCCATTTAGGTACTAGTGGGAGACATTATTAGTAAACACAAATAGAAACATTGGCAAAGTATGATTGCAAACACTGACGATTATTGATCTTTCATGACTAAAGAAGGAATATATCTACAAGAATGACTTTCAGATTTCCTAGACCATTAGAAGACGTTCCGAGTACATGTATTTCATAATAATCTGACTCGTGTCATTTTAACCTAACTTTATAGCTTGGCTTCTAAACATTTAATCGTGGTTTCTGTGATTATCTTTACTAAAAATAACTACAGAGTGTGATAATTCCGAGAAAGCATGAGAGGTATTTTTGAACGATTGCGTCAAATAGAGTGAGTGGTAATATATGAGTCTAGATGCCAAAATGAGGATCAAGATTTAGGTCGACGTTCAAAAACGTAAATTGAATGAACCAAATACAGAGTAATTTCAGGGACAAAAACACTAAAATTAGCACTCTTGAAATGAAGATTAAAGTACTTACACACTGGTCTCATGTCGTGTGAAGCAAAGAATCACAATTTCTGTTCCTCATACTAAAACTAACTTGTAATCCAAATAAGGTACAGAGCATTGTGAAATGTTTTGCATAGGGACTCGTCACTTGCTTCTCCGTCACAAAGCTATTACAGTGGCTGGTAATTATCAGAAATCTATAGCAAGTCTCATTAACACACGGTAAAACAATCCAATCCTGTAACATATTGTACAGAAAGCACCCTTTTTATTGACGTAGCGGGAACATACTGTTTTCTAAATTCGACACACAGCCGTTTGGGGACAGACTTATAGAAATGTCTAATTACATTGAGCGTCTCCATATATTTCTGGAAATTAAACAGAATGTGATATACTGTCGCGCCTTACCGCTATGTAGCCAAGGGACCGATTAAAACTCGAACTTGTCTCCTAATTAAATTTACACTAAAACCACATTTCAAGGGAAAATATAGGCTTTTAGATGTACTTTTACACTACGATAATATTGAAGCAAAATACATATTTTTACTAATAATAATTTTGGCATAGCCTGAGGATCAATGACGGAATTTAATAATGCATCATGTGAACAATGCCCAGATGAGCTTTGTAAATACGGGAAAAGCTACAGAATACGATATTGTACAGGTTTGACACGCTATGGAATTTATTGATCATGTAATTTGTGTTAATATCATATACAGCGGGTATTTTCCTCTGGTCTTGATGTATTTCATACTTCACACACTGACATAAAGTCAATACTTATGCGAAACGTATCCAAACCAGAATCTCGGACGTTCAACACAACTGTGTTTTTAGGTTAATATGTTTGTTCTTATCTAAATAGCAAAGTCAGGCATAACTGCTATCATTGAGTACCGGAAAGTCAAATACAAAACCAAAAACCAGAGTCCATAATCATGATAAAAGAACATACAAAACCACGAAAATACAAAACCATGACAATACAAAACCATGAAAATACAAAACCACGAAAATACAAATCCATGAAAATACAAAACCACGAAAATACAAAACCATGAAAATACAAAACCACGAAAATACAAAACCACGAAAATACAAAACCACGAAAATACAAAACCACGAAAATACAAAGCCGAAAAAAAAACCATGAAAATACAAAACCACGAAAATACAAAACCATGAAAATACAAAAACATGAAAATACAAAATCACGAAAATACAAAATAATGAAAATACAAAACAACGAAAATACAAATCCATGAAAATACAAAACCACGAAAATACAAAACCATGAAAATACAAAACAACGAAAATACAAATCCATGAAAAAAAAAACCACGAAAATACAAAACCATGAAAATACAAAACCACGAAAATACAAAACCATGAAAATACAAAACCACGAAAATACAAAACCACGAAAATACAAAACCATGAAAATACAAAACCACGAAAATACAAAACCACGAAAATACAAAACCACGAAAATACAAAACCCTGAAAATACAAAACCATGAAAATACAAAACCATGAAAATACAAAACCATGAAAATACAAAACCATGAAAATACAAAACCATGAAAATACAAAACAATGAAAATACAAAACCATGAAAATACAAAACCATGACAATACAAAACCATGAAAATACAAAACCATGAAAATCGAAACCACGAAAATACAAAACTACAAAAATACAAAACTATGAAAATACAAAACTACGAAAATACAAAACTACGAAAATACAAAACTACGAAAATACTACGAAAATACAAAACTACGAAAATACAAAACCATGAAAATACAAAACCACGAAAATACAAAACTACGAAAATACAAAACCATGAAAATACAAATCCATGAAAATACAAAACCATGAAAATACAAAACCATGAAAATACAAAACCATGAAAATCGAAACCACGAAAATACAAAACTACGAAAATACAAAACCATGAAAATCGAAACCACGAAAATACAAAACTACGAAAATACAAAACCATGAAAATCGAAACCACGAAAATACAAAACCATAAAAAAACAAAACCATGAAAATACAAACCAAACAACACAGTATGAAGCAGGTTGGGGGTCTTTCGCAACTAGAGATGCGACACCAAATGTTACGAACGGTTATTAAGAATAAGCAAACCATACTTAATGCGAAAATTAAATGAATGTTAAGTCAGTGTTATTTCACTCTGTCGAAACGTTTTTTTTTTTTTCGTCTTTGTTAGGCCGGTACAAAAGACTCTGTTTTTGTTTTATAACAATGCTGATCAGAAACAAATAGAAAACCATTAACGAGGGCACCAGATAGGATAAGGACAGGATTCGCTTAATCTCATTGATACAAAACAAAACGTGAACCAGTTAATGTGGATATCGATCAATAGATTGGATTCCCTAGCCTATATATGTGTACACATTAGTCCCAGATGATTCTGTGTATCTAATGTCGGTCACTGATACTAGTGTTTAAACGACAAACAAACCAAAAGTGTAAAGAGAATAATCATTATTCATTAAAATTTTGGTCATCTACCTGAACTCGCTTTAGACGTCAGAGCATACGTTTGTTTCGACTTATAGTTAACTTATCTTACTCGTCTGTGCCTCAGCGTATTACCGTATCTTGTTGTCAGTGTTTAAAAAAAATGCCTCATTTGGTTCATTTGATTCGAATTATGAAAATTCGAAGGTCTTTAAGATTACCCAGATGTCACAATGGTAAACTGGACAAAGTATTTGGCATATTCTGAAATGTTACATGCAAACTAACAGTGAAGACGGGACTTACTGCGTGGCCAATCTCATCCAAAACCTTGTCGGAAAATTAAAAGCACTGGCAAGTATCCATCCTGAAAATGTTAGCTTTCTTTGTGGTTTTCTAATGAGTTTCTCCCGGTCAAAAGAACAAGCATTGTATTTTTGCATGAGGAACACTTTAAATGTTTTTGGATTGACCACTAAACATTGCATAAGGAATAGTCCTCTGACTGTGGATTCCGAACTGATTTATTCCTTAGGTCTTCTCTAGACTTTTCTATTTAATTTATCTTTGAATGTCCCTAAACCTTGATCGTACAAAACCAGTGCATAAAATCAGTTGATGAAATAGAATTTTATTTTTTCTAATAAGTACCAAGGATGAAAAAGAAGTGTATGATTTATCACCAAAGTCTTGCCCTGTGTAGTTCAATGCATTCACTGTAAAGAGTAAGAACTACAGAGCATTCAAACTTACATGTATTGCGTGATGTACACGCCATCTGCCATAGAGAATGGTTGTCTAGAGAATTGTTTATAATCAAAGCAGGAAGATCAACAAATACCGGGAGTCTCAAAGGGGCGACGATTCTTCTATCACGCCATCGTTAAAAAATGACTTCTCGTCGAAATGAAAGCTTACTACTATGTACTTTCAACCAGAACATTCATTATTATCAGTAAATCGATGTCAACAATACGTATACCTGCTTTTATAGTAAAGTCCATAGTAAAATGTCATTCCATTGGAACTTTAATCTCATGTATTAGGAAAGGAACTGTATCACTAAGCTTGTATCACATCCAACATTAAAAGTGGTAACAAGACGGACTTTATGGAATGGCATGCCGTGCAGAGAAACAGTTCCTCTTTACGGTTTGTTCACTTTCCAAAGCAAAAACATTGTAACAACTACATGACCAAATCACACAATCAAATTAGGCTAGATATAAAATCTATGATCAAAGAAAGTACAGGCAAACTAAATTGAAAAGCATGTTCATGTCCACAAAACTTCTTCATTGCAGACAGAGGACTCGTTAACAAGCTATTCCAACCAACAGACAATCAGCAAAACGTTCAACAAATAAGGTAATGAGAACGCATTTTTGTGAAGAGATCCAAGAACATATAAATCTTCTAACAATACTCTTTGGATGACAAAAAGTAAATTTTGATTACATCACAATTGTAATACATGTACATGAAGCTGCTACTTAGATTCTGTGTTCTTTCTGTGCAAAGAAATTGTACTAGCTGCGGAGTGATCTGAATGCTGTTTGCATTGTTTTTTTTTTAGGGAGACAGGGTTTCTTGCGTTGGATCTTTGTTGAAGATATCCATGCAGTGCCTGCTTATTGAGCCTGATTGCAACCCGTTTTGATGCCAGGGTTTTTTAATATATGAATGTTTTTAGATATATGTAAAAGAATCTATGACCAAAATCTGGCGCTTTAGTGAATATTTACTGTTGACATACATCATCATTCAATGGACATATAGGGGTATGAAGATGGAGATCAACTGACGATTGACACATATAATTGGTATAATGATATGACGAAGTTTCCACACGGTGACTCCATGCACCCATGAACTGCATGATCAAGATTAGCCTATTTTTTTGTAGATTTCTGGAATATCCATTTAATGTTCATTATGGTTTCGTTGCTTTACATGTATGTGTGGTCTTTGTGTTTGGTGACTGGATGTGGTATTTGGCGTTCCTTGTCTGTTTTGTGTATCTTTTTGTTCTTGTCCACTTTTAAAGTACTTTATGTTCTTACATACGGGTGTTTCGATGTTTTGCTATGGATACTGCAAGCGGGTCTTGTTTGAGATCCCCTCCTTTGTTGTATGTATTGCCTTGTATCATATATGCAAAATAGACATCAGATATGTTTCATTTAGATTTTTAACCTCTGTAGTGCGAATTGTGTATTCTTGACTGACTTGGATGCCTATCATTTTCTCTTATGCGAGGTTCTGAGTGATTCCTTCTCAAGAACTAGTGAAGTCATAATATGTAATGTTTAGTATGTTTATGGTCATATAGTCTAATATAGTACAGGAATAACTTCATAATGGAGTGCACCCTATCGTTGGTGTTAGGTTACGGTCCCATTTGCAACTCTTGCACTGTGGTTACATCATAATGGCTACCTTCGCAAATATCAACTATATGAAGAAGATCGCTACTATATGACTTGGCGATAATTGCTTGTGTAAGATTTCATCCCTGTGGCGTAGGGGGAAATTATTGGTAAGCAGTTTTGTCCCCGATGGGATTTTCACGTCAAGAGTCAGATGATTTAGAGAAACATCTGAAAATCGATCATTCTTTAACGTAAACGATGTTTTATTCATTTTCCAGTAAGGAAGGCAATTATAAGCATGATTTTCGTCATGCCAAATAAAAATCAAACCAAACTTTTTTTATTCAAAAAATTCACAAATTCATGATAATGTGTTTTTCTTTTCATTCGTTAATTTATTGATTTATCATTATCTTAATAACCTTAGGGACGAAATTCCAATATTGCGGTCGGAGAGCAACCTTTAACGACAAAAGTGTATTGCTGTATTCATGTACTGGTATGTTTTGGATATTTCACTTAATCTGGAACTTCAGAACTCGGAAACTTTTCGTATCTCCGCACATTAGAGACTACTGTTTATCAAGAGAGATAACTCCAAAATTCAAACAAAGTCATGCCAAGTCTAGACATTATTGAAAATCACGCCAAGTGGTGACTTTCACAGATTTCTCTAATTGACATTGAGGCGGAAAATACCAGGATATTTCCAATAGGAAAAATGAGATCTCTTGAATATTTTCACAATCAAAATGAAAATAATTCATAGAAATCGGTTACAGAAATCAGACATTCCGTGTTATAATGAGACTCATATATGATAAATGCTATTTTATATATATACTTGATGATATTTTTCATGTTTGTTTTTGACCTGATAATTGCTTGGCACATTATATTTTAAGTGTATGTCTCATATTCCAGATGGTATTTAGATTATCCTCCTAATATCAGGTTGGTCACCGTATTTTGAACTATTTTCGTTATTTTATATTCTTTAATATGTATTTCTTCTTATTCAATTATAACTAATGTTAAACGTCTTCAAATTCAATAGCATCATTTAAAAGCAGATAAATTTGCAGCATGGACCAGACATGCACGTTTCGGGTACTTATCCCTCGTCAGTGATCCTCAATCTAAACAATGCAATACAATGTATGACCAAAGAGTGTGAAAATTATTATGTCAAAAAATGTACCGAAAAATGTAGCAGGGTGGGTGGGATATGATATTACAGGACCCACGTTTTAGAAATTTCAAGAATGTTTGACAACAGAAATTTGCGAAGGAAGTTTTCAGATTTTTTTTATAATCATTGATTTAATATTTCTTATGTTTTTATATGTTTGATCTTGAGTGATGATTAAAATCCCAAACGGGTTTTATACTGCTAGGCCATATGATAATTTATTACATTGTCTCGTAAAATTCATCCGAGATTCAATTTCCATGAGAAAATATGGTTCAGAACACCTCAAACAAAATCATTAATCTCAGTTTGTATCCTTCAGCAGTTTTCATTGTGACAAATTGATCAATGACTCAGAAAAATGACAAATGAGGCCTTATATCTATTTGACCTCAGTTTCCTTAGGTTACAATTCTAATCAAAAAAAATTCACTACTGTTTCTAAGTGCCTAGAAATTATTCAAATCACGAATTCTACGTCCCCTGATCAGACAACAGACAGCTATGCAGTACACATGTTCTTGTACCTCCTGAACTTCTGGTGATTAAGAGTTAAAAGTCTTCAAATTCAATAGCATCATTTAAGAACAGATGAATTTGCAGCATGGACAAGACGGGAGGGGATCTCCAACAAGACCCTGTTGCAGCATCAACAGCAAAACACCAATACACCCGATGCAAAAACACAAAAGACGAGCATATATGAGACGAAAAAGAGACATACGACATGTAAACATAAAACACAAAAGACTACACATAAACCGACGAGACCAATGGGCAACCGGTGCCGACTTTGGACGGCCATTTGCCACGCGAGTAGCAAATGGTGTGGTTATCCTGGATTACGTGCGCACAACCCTCTTACTTCTCAAATTACCCAAAGGTCTCGAAGAACGTACAATTGTGGTGTAAAACAACCTCCTCACTGTAAGATGACCTCACACAAACAATACCGCAAAACGTAGAGGCCCCAGCAACACAGATGGATATGTAAATGAATTTAAAAAGAGGACGTGCGTAATACAGTCCGTGCTCTGCCGGCTGTAGCGAGCTCAGGTATGTAATCACCCGAGGACAAGACATGCCCGTTTCGGGTACTTAACCCTCGTCACTGATCCCTAATCTAAACAATGAAATATGGCCGAAGAGTGTGAAAGTTATGTCCGTCCAAAACGTAGCAAGATGGCTAGGATATGATGGTACATGACCCACGTTTTAGAAATTTCAAGAAATTTAGATAACAGAAATATTGGATTTGGCTACATGTGCCCTCGGGGACTCCAGGTCCACCAGCAGTGACACTTACCAAGTGGTACAAATGTTAAACGTCTTCAAATTCAATAGCATCATTTAAGATCAGATAAATTTGCAGCAAGGACCAGACATGCACGTCTAGGGTACTAAACCTTCGTCAGATATCCTCAATCTAAACAATGAAATATGACCAAAGAGTGTGAAAGTTATTATGTTATGTCCAAAAATGTACCGAAAGACGTAGCACGATGGCTGGGATATGATGCTTTATAGGACTCACGTCCTTATTATTATATTATATGAATAACCCCCGTAGTGGTTTATTGTAAAAAACGAAATTCATTGAAGGTGGCGACTCTGAAATGATTTTTTGCGGCGTCGCAAAAATTGAAAATACTAACAGGTATTCTTACGCTGATACCTCCGTTTAGATCGAACAACTTTGTCTGAAAAATTTATTTATATTAGAATGAAAGAAAAAGACATTAATGAAGTCTGACAGTCAAGATAATTTCTGGCAAATATCAGAGTTTGATTTTTAAATACATAATAATTTTTATTCCTTTTAATGAAACGTATTTTTTATTTGCAACTTTCGAGTATAATCTGATTACAATGTACATTCATTTTTAGTTTGTTTATTATCATAATTATACTATTTGCGAATTACAAAATGTTAACCTTTATCATATTTTGATTTCATTATTAAAACTATGACTTCGTAATTAGACACAGGATGGTGACCCGCAGCGAGGTGATTTTTTACCAAAATCTGCTGTTTATCATTTTATTCATTTCATTTGCATTTTGAAAATCCCGCGGAAAAAGCGATAACTTTTACATTGTGATGTTGACAATAAAAATGACATCACACATGCAAAAGTTGAACGTTAAAAGTTTCAAGATGACAGAGAAAACCGAATCCGAAGGTAAGAAGACGTGATCGTCTTTGTTTGAAAAAATGACGTTTTCTCGAACGGCAGAGCAGAGAGCAGTGATAAAATTTTGCGTAGGCTTCCGAAAAACACCGACAGAGACCCATAGATTCCGTAAATAGTCGGGAAAACATGATAGAAGTAGCTGTTCGCAAGTCTTCAATTGGCAAAGAGGATTTTTCGACGTAAGGGACAGTTTACAGGATGGTATGCGCTAGGGAAGACTTTCCATCAAAGAAAAAAGTGCTTTTAAATGAAAAACGTTACGTAATTCAGTGATCGGCGACTAGCAATTCGGGAACTGCAGGTAGGTCTTATTCAATGATCCTACAACGAGTCATGTTTGTGCTGGATTCTTAGAATTTAAATTTAGCGAGGAGAGTAGAATTGTTAAAATAGTTTAAATAAGGGATAACGTCAAGGATTCTCATGCTAGTGCTGTGGGTATGAGAAAGTGTCCATTTTACATTGTACATAAATTTAACAGTGTGTGCTTTGTTTATGATGAAATTTTGTATATTATTAATATGGAAGTCGATTTTAATGAAAATGATACTTTCATTTATTTTACCATTGTTTGCTAGCTTTTATCAAGGCAATCCACGAACTTTACGAACACCCTCGTATTTAAACGTTGGTAAATTCTCCCTTCATGCAAAACTTGAACGTGACGTCACAATAATAGCAATCACGAAGAGATTCTCGGAAAATTTGCACGTGGCGCACCAGAATTACACAGCAATGAACAACAAAAGTAAGACTGTCATTACTTATATTTACATTTGTACTAAAAATTAGAAATCCTTATCTGCATGAACATCGCGTATGCTGTGTGTAACAGCATCAAAAGTATTCTGACGTTGATAAATTCTCCCAACTTCAAAACGTGCGCATGACGTCACAAGTTGTTGAAATATAATTTTAGTTCAACATTGGGAATATACTGTAAAACGAGAATATTTAGCGCTCAATTTATTTTAGCGCCATTAGCGCAAAGGCATGGTTGCGCTAAATTAAGTAGTGCGCTAAAATTTTCAGATGCATCATCAAATTTCAATAAGAAAGTATTCGACATTTTATTCAAAGTGCATTACACCGTGTCCACGGCATGGTCTATCCGGCAACGCTTGTTGTTTTTATAGCTAATTAGATAATTGGATTAACGCTAGCGCTGGGTAGATAATGATAGTAAATGCGCCGTGATTTGCTTGTACATTTGTTCTGGGTAGATCATGATTGTCTACGTGTCGTAATAACCAATCATGAAATATAAATAAGAGTCGGACGAGATTTATCTTTAACAAAAAAACCAAAAAAAAAAAAACAAAACAAAACTGAAGTTGTCTTTAATCGGAACAAATTTTCATTCCAACCGATCAGATAAAAAAAATTGTAGTCGTACCTAAATGCAGGAATAAACGTTCATATGTATTATTTCTAACGAGAAGACTTAATTATCTCGCTTATATTTAGATGACGTAACATTTGTGTGAAAACACAGTACTGTATAACACAAGGTACATATACGGTAAAAAAGGAGACCTATAAAGAATCAAAGCACTGAAGGTACTGAGAGCGAATAGCTAAATATCAGAATGACATTGTATCATTTATGCTGTATGTCATCAAACTTTCCTTCGTAGACAAGTTTATGCAACTTGCAACAAGTAAAGAATAATACTGAAATGCTAATCCATAATTCTGTCATTAGAATTAAAAGATGACCGTTCGAATTATCATATTCAAAAGCACCAATACTAGTGGCCGACCCAGAGGATTGACTAAGGGGGTAGGGAAGGTAAGTATAGTGGAAGAGGGGAGTTGGTAGTCGAGCAATCTGAGACAAGTTCTAACAAATATCTTCCATTAATATTCCTTGAATTCTATAAAGATCAAATGAAAAAATAAATTATATTTCATCTAAAAAAGCTTCCGGTTTCTGGTTTCTTAGTGTTCTTAGAGTTTTTCATTTCATAGAGAAATGTATCAGTCAATTAATTAAAGGAGTTTACCCAGCTAGAGGCTTTCATGGAGTCCTATGTAGAAATATTTACAGACCTGGTATGACATATAATGAAGACAGACGTGAGAGAGAGAGAGTCTTGCACTGGTAGTGTCTTACGTTCAATTTCTGAGAAAAAAAAAAGATTAAAATGCATTCAAGGTCTATATTTTCATTAAGTTTGTACTTCCTTGGTACATTCTTCTTCATTTCCTATCTTTTAAAAATCTTAAACTCAATACGTATTCTCGTTAGGCATGACATGGGGTAGTTGCAATCATTATCTGCTAATTAAAAGTTTGCTCGTTGGAAGGCTTTACTTGAGAAAGATCTTTTTGATATATAAACAACTAATACAAAATGTATGTATCTTCTCGATATTTTTTAGACTTTAGTAGATCGAAATTTCGAAAGGGGAAACGGGACGGGACGGTGCATACAACGAAAATGATTCTAAATATCTGTGTGTTTTACATTTACTTTCTGAAAATGATATGAAAACTGGCGACGGTAACAAGCTGAAAAATGTAACGAATAAAGAATAAATAGTGTCTAAATTCAGTATTCTGTAAAAACAGTTTTATTTTACAAAGCGGCGAGCGGCGCGAGTCGGTAAGTTTTTGACTATCTGTATATATTAAATTTTTTCCACGGCTTTTTTTGCAAAGTTTCTAGAAAATGATATGGTGTACATAATAATGAACAAATAATTTTTCTCAATTTTTTTCAATGTCGGATTTTCTAAAACGGTAAACAACAATAAGACGTCTCCCGTAAAAATAGTTTACGATGAATATAGTCGTATCCCCCTCTTACTTCACATCAGGAACTTGCGTATGTATACCATGCCTGTGTACATACATGTACATATGTTAAATTTTCGGTCCAACATAAAAAGGACAGGGGATTGGATCAGTACAGCTACTTATAATTAGTTATGATTCCGATTAGTATCAGGTACATCATATCAAGGACTTATCTGTTTATAAGTCCTTGATCGTATACATAATTATACCTTCCTCGTCAACGACCCGTATTGCGTTGGCCCATCCCTCATCAACGAAATAAATACATATTCACGCATGTACATTGTTCTATTTTTCGTGTTTACATATTTTTATAAGCTCACTACATAAACATGCGATTCTACGTAACAAAACAGCTTGTTTCTAAAGTAAACAGAGTTACATCGTTTATACATAGAAGCAGCATCGGCCCTTCACTTTCTCCGGCAGAGGAAGATTGGAAGATTTAATACGTCACGATGCTGAAAACCCTGTGATTTGATTGGTTCGTGCTTCAAATTATACATGTACGGAATTGGGGCCCTCTAGCGTGAAAAAATTCAGGTGATCACTTAGAGCTATTCGCTCAAAAATACAAGCATACGAAAAGACAATTCAATTGTCCAAGACACGTGCCGACATGTAGTCAATACCTCTATGTATATTGCTGTGAACATGTACATTAGATGCGCATGCAGTCTTTAAAAGGATTTATTTACACAACGTGAAAATTAGCGCCGTTGCCGTAAAATGATTCGTTACGCCAAGTTGAAAAATTGGGACGATATATTTTCATCAATGTTACACACAGAACAGCGTTATTTTCTTTTATCACTTTAAATTGAATTGATAGTTACTTCGTACTACCAACGAACATTAGACACGCCGGATATTTTTTGTATGAAGTTACAAAAAATTACGATTCATCGACGGCAATTTGCTACCGGCTATGTCTGAGAAACTAAGTCCTAAAGTAACTGTACGCTCATTTTATTGACCAGATGTTGTAAATACGCTAAATTAAGTTTGCGCCAAAAGGTTCTCATCCCTCATTGCACTAAAATATGTTTGCGCTAAATATTCTCGTTACAGTACTAGTAATGTAAATATCTGAAAATAAGAAGCGCATCTTCGTTTCATGTAAATGATAAATTATCCCTATGCAAGAAGCCTAGTAATTTTTTGACATAGTTTTAAACGATCTTTTAAGAAATAGAGAAAGTAAAGAAGTACTTACTAAACTGAAATATCCTTAAACAAGTCCACATCGTTTATCTATCGTTTCTTAATAAATACTGAAAAACGATGCACATACACAAAAACTTTCACAAAAACTAAAACAAAATCGTTTATGATAATGTTACAGATGCACTCGCATGGGGGACGTAAATCAACTTAGCGTTAACGCTACAGGGGAGGCAGTTACAACGTCTGGACTTGCAGACCGATCTATAATAATTAATTTTGAGGTATGTCTATATCTATAAGGGTCTTCTACTCAAATTAACCACATGACATATTAGGTGCAACTTGATGCTCCCCAATTTCTGGATGTACTTGCGTAAATCATCCCGATATATGATTAAGTCATACAAGAAGACTCCTGGAAATATTGGTTTCGTTTTGGGAAAAATGTAGTTCTCTTAATGCGTCCGATATTAGGTATTTTTCATCATGTTCCAGGCTTAAAGTGACGAGCAAAGCATACAGAAAGTTTGATAATATTATCCTCCGTTAATCTTATAAATAAAAATGATAATCAACTACGTCAGATCTTTTCCGTCGGAAAAAGTTGATGCAAGAGTTGCTTATTCTGCCTGGGCACCTGGTTCGATACCTTTTCTGGGAGTTAACTTCTTTTGCGGTAAATTGTTTCGTATGCTTGATTTTTCATTTATGCTCTTTAGTTTAACATTTTTTGGATTTGCATTGCGATTTTGTTTACTACCGATGTATGATGGCATCCGCATTATTGCAACTGAATAATCGTGTATGACAGGAACACTAGATTTGTCTCATTCTGGACGTCAGGTTGACTTTCTGACCTCATAGACTTCTTGAATGCAAAATCTCGTTATTCGTAATATTACATTAGAAGAAAGTACCAATTTCCTACTTGTAACAATTGACCTTCTATTTTTTTCTGTAATCAATAATTTACCATTTTCAGTGACTTATGTTTCCAGTAAACAGGAGATGCTTACTCTTTCAGACATTTATCTCATCTACGAGATAACCTCTCGTCTGTCCATTGTCGGATCATCTTCCAACATCTGTTGTTTTAGGTGATTGCAGTTTTCCCTGACTGTTATGTACATGGATGCACTTTGCTTCAATAAACTAGACTCGTGCAATTGCCTTTTGATCGTGATCTTACTCGTCAAAATAACGTTGCATCATTGGAGCATACTTCCAATTGATACATTGTGTAAATGGAAAGTAGGGAAGGGGCGAATTTCACTGCGGGTCGCTGGCGTCGAGCTCTTGTGGTTGCAATTGTTCTGTTCAGAACAAGAAGATCCCAGAAATTTTGGATGACACTCACAACCTAGGCTATTGTTTTATATTTCAACCATCATAAAATACCATTTGTAAATCAAATACATAATGTCAGAACTTACTTGCACATGGCTGGAGGATGGTTGACATAGCACAGTCATTTTCCTTCAGTCTCCTCCCAAGCTCCTCGTCAACCTGCAGACGATAAGACGATTTCCGTTTAGCCGCCATTAGAAAAATTGTAGATCTATAAAGGATTTTCTCACTTATATGTATGCTTTATTGTCATAGCATATAGGAGACACGTTGTAATATACACCCATCCAATTTACGACGGCCTTTATTAAAGGAGGATGTACTAGATCCATTATCAATAGATGTATCATAGTATAAAAGTTCGGATAACATAGATGATGCTATATGAATGTAATCACAGAGAATCTCAATGGTATAATCGTAGGTAACAAAACAATTCTGTAAGCCACAGCAAAGTAACGCTTGAAAGAACGAGGGACTTAAAACTTGTGAAATTTGTGGGAAAAACAAATTTAAAATCCTTTTCTCATGTCCATGTAAACATGCATGTATTTTGCTCAGCGGTCCGCATCATGGCCGTAATTGAAAGAAGTATTTTACACATATATTTTGTTAAGCTACAATTTAAGTCACTGCATCGTAAAGAGCACCTCCTCTTCCCATTTTCAATCTGTCTTTCCGAAAATAATGGTCTATTAGATAGATGAAATTGCAGACTCAAATACCAATCTTTTACGGAATGCATCTTTGGGAGGATGCATTATTTCAATGGTCGTAGTTTTTTCTTTCTGAGAAAAGGAGCTGCAAAACTTGTCAATTCGATGCAAGCAGACTTTTTCTTAACCGCAAAATTAGGACTGAATTACATATTGTCGATAGTGCTTATCTTTTATGGACCGCGTGCACAATGCAACCCTGCAGCTAACAAATTCATGTTGATTCATCAAATCAAGCAACTACACGGTGCTTGCAATTCCAATCTCGTCCGATTTCAGTTTCAATCTTATCTACAAGCTTTACAATAGTTCCTAATACAATATCCACATTCAATTTCCTTACCTCAAGAATACGACCATACAACATCCCTGAAGCTAAAATCCGAGAAAAATGGAAATGAACGGAAAGATCGCGCTGAGCAGTCGTTATTCTATAATTCTGGAGGTATCAATGTCCTTTGTAAGTATCGATTGAAGCTTTTATTTTATTATGCTTTTATCTTCGGAAAATAAACATTGCTTTTTACAAGTTGTGCGAATAACCTTCCCCGGATTATGATTCAAGAGCAAAATTGACCCAATTTTGCAAATATTTGTTCTAAAACCAAACATCCTCGTTTGATGAACTTTTTAAAGAGTACATGTGCACTTCTTATTTAGTCATCCATGATCACCATCAGTTTTTTTTTTCAATAATCGAAACAAAAGTAGAGCCCTTTCTACAGCTGAGACCAATGCATGTATACATACGCATTACATCTACATGCACAAGAAACTCTTGTTCTAGCTTCATCTAATTAGAACTTACGTTTTGAATTCATCTGGATATATATATTAGAATGTAAATGCATAAATTAAAGAATTTTAACACTACAGAAAATTCTTTTTTTTTTTTCCTAAAGCAGTAAAAGAAATCACCTATAATATGAAAAGAATCATTCATATGTAATATGATAATAATATTTTAATAATACACGTATTTCATTATCTTAAACAAACGAATTTGTAATATACGATTATTCTATTTCATCAACAATATTTTGGTTCTTCGTCCTCATGTCGTATGTATGTGGCCCCTTACAAATCAGCTTTTTGACACATAAAAGCTGGTTTTTCCCTAATAAACTGAAATCAAAATTGTTTGAATTCTTCGATTCAGATCCATATAAAAAAAAAAATGCTGACAAACAACACAAAGTCCAATGACACATGCAGTGAAGAAGATTTCGAAGACACCGTTATAGAAGTGACGTCATCATTAGAAAAAAATATTCGTGTAGCCATGGTTCGAACAACAGGGCGCTGATGTTATTGAAGTAAATCAAATACGTCATGCAAATATGTGTTTTTGTCCTTCTTTTTATAGTGTAGTATAGACTACAATATGAACACATATTTGTATGACGTATCAGTGACATGTAGTTCGAACAAGTTTGCGAAGTATAGGTTTATACTCCCTTCCGTGATGCAATGTACAAATAAACAATAAATGAACATTTACTAAATTTGATATGTATCGATTTTTATGGTCAGACAAAATATTAGTTACAGTGCAACGGAGAAATGATATTTTGCTGTTTTTTCTCCGTTGCAGTTGATTCATGCATATTTCTTGTCCGATAATCAACGATTTTCAAGGTAACTTTCCATCCATAGTTTTGGTATAAATTCTTAATAAAATATGGAAATCTTATTAGATATCATGAATGTAATATGTTCCCGACTATATCTGATGATTCTCATTTGTTCAGACATTTTCTGTAACAGCATTTATCACTATTTTAATTAGTTTCAGCTAAATCTGCGACAAATGCAGGTTTAAGTATACTTTGTTTATGTGCTGATTTTGACCATTCTAGGCCATGTCAGATGATAAATTAAGTTACATTTTACCAAGAATATATATAAATAGTAGTTCATAGCCAACATTCGATAATTCATACAGAATTGACTCCAAAACAATGGGTGGAAAGTCACTTGGAAAATCGTTGATTCTCAGACAGAAAAATATATATGCATTTATGAAGAAGAGCTGTACATGTACATGTAACTATCAATATATGTAACATATATCTTATATCCGCCTGTACATGTAACTATCAATATATGTAACATATATCTTATATCCGCCTGTACATGAAACTATCAATATATGTAACATATATCTTATATCCGCCTGTACATGTTACTATCAATATATGTAACATATATCTTATATCCGCCTGTACATGTAACTATCAATATATGTAACATATATCCTATATCCGCCTGTACATGTAACTATCAATATATGTAACATATATCTTATATCCGCCTGTACATGTAACTATCAATATATGTAACATATATCTTATATCCGCCTGTACATGTAACTATCAATATATGTAACATATATCCTATATCCGCCTGTACATGTAACTATCAATATATGTAACATATATCTTATATCCGCCTGTACATGTAACTATCAATATATGTAACATATATCCTATATCCGCCTGTACATGTAACTATCAATATATGTAACATATATCTTATATCCGCCTGTACATGTAACTATCAATATATGTAACATATATCTTATATCCGCCTGTACATGTAACTATCAATATATGTAACATATATCCTATATCCGCCTGTACATGTAACTATCAATATATGTAACATATATCTTATATCCGCCTGTACATGAAACTATCAATATATGTAACATATATCTTATATCCGCCTGTACATGTAACTATCAAAATATGTAACATATATCCTATATCCGCCTGTACATGTAACTATCAATATATGTAACATATATCTTATATCCGCCTGTACATGTAACTATCAATATATGTAACATATATCTTATATCCGCCTGTACATGTAACTATCAATATATGTAACATATATCTTATATCCGCCTGTACATCGGAATTATTATCATGGTTAATATGGATATTGATAACAACTCACATAAACAACAATAATAAGGAGTTTACTAAATTATTATTTCATATTTCATTAATAAATAACACTAGTTTTTTCCTCTTACCTTTTTACGACGGGACCGAGGGTCGCTACACATTGTCCCTATATTTTTGCAACCTCCACGGAAAATTGGGAATGATAGTTTTGGAAGGTGAAAAAAGGATTTAGATTTGTTACATAATCTTGCAGTTCTACAGTGGATTCTTAATTGAGAACAATTGATTATCACCGCCAGCATATTTACGCTGATTTATAAATCAGCGACGTAACTGTTCATTATATGGGAATTTCAATACGTATAAGGCACCTCGGGCCATGGCAATGATAAAGGACAATTTCATTGAAGTGCTCAAGATTGATTAATATTTCTTATGGAATATCACATGCTCATATAATCGAGGTATTCTCTGTTATAACGATTTCATTAATCATGTTACCTTCTCTGTCGGTATCAATATAATTAAGCTGATTGGATTCGAGGGGGTGCTATGTATTGATCAACGTTTTGTAAAGAATGAAAAAGCCGCCAGGTTTGTTAAGGGAGGGGGGTAATCTTCAGATACTAAAAGCATTGTTCATCTACCCTTCTAAGCTTTGAATTTTCTGGTTGAATTACTCTAATACAATGGTAAAGTGTGCTTTTATTTTTTAGAAAAAAAGTTATATCTCATGTTTTCAAGTCATAATGTAAAATAAGGCATGTTCGAATTCGTTTTATAACAAAGATTGGAAGGACCAGGAACAGACCAACAGGATATACATGTAGTTTATTCAATTATTGTTGCAAACATAGGTATTACTATAGCTTTACATAAAAGAAACTCGTATACATTTGTCAATCTTGAAATACACGACTGTATATATTCTATTTTAAGAAAGTTCAGTGCACCATATGCGCATTTCAGCACTGATATTCGAGGCCGAAAAAGAGGAAATCAAATCATATTAAAAAGAGGAGCAAAAGTTTAAATTAAATACTTAAAATTGATGCTTGGAAAAATAAAAATATGGATAGAAATTCGTCATGTGCGTCAGTGAATGGAAGTCGAACACAAAAGCCGAAACCATATTTCAAAAACCAACAATCGAAAGGCTTACGGAATTTGGGAAAATACAAAACTTAACTTTCTCAAACGAAAAGAAAAATGGGACGAACAGACGGAGACAATGACACTTGTAAGCTCCACAGAAATAAGAAGGACAGCTTATCTACTTTTACCATCTCCAGTGCAAGTGCGGAAGGCATTGTACATGTAGTTGCTTTGTGGGTGGTGCTGTTAAATCGCGCCGTACTATTATTTTCCCATATATCCAATGAATCATGTAACATTTCTAATGCCAGTATAGTATACTGGTAGATAGGATAAAAAAGGAAGCTCAAAGTCCATCATAATTTCTATCTATAAGGTAGAGTATCCCGCGGGTCAGAATTGCTGGTAATTTTTTGCCTGAATACCATATTTTTTCTCTTCATAATATTGTTATTTTATCAAAGTAATATGGCTTTGGGAAAAGAAACTTTTATAGATACATTATCACCTCTAAAAAGGTTTTTTCTTACTTTTCCCGTAGGGTCCATTATTAAACTTCAAACAGCTTAAGTTCTCGGTATAATCATGAAACCACAAATTATATTTTGTCTTTATAAGCTTTGAATATATGGAAATGAAAATATTGTAAATGATGTTATTTTGGAAATATGAGCATTTAAGACATGAAGGATGCTCTACCTTAAGTAAGTGTTACCCACAGTTCCGCTGACTGTACAATATCATTATCTGTAGAATTATGAAGTATAGGGAAAAGAACAGACCATTTTTATATGAGCATTTCGACAATACAGTCTCAGCCGTTATGGTTGAAGCCAAAATGTGCGAGAAACCTAATTGTTATAGCATGAGTATTTTGAAACGCTAATTTCAAATAAACTGAATACAAATAAGAACATGTCAGGATAGTGCTCTGCATAGGGAATGTACATTGCACTAGCACTTTGATCTGACCAGCGTTTGAAAATGATTTTGTAAAAAATAATGCAAACATCAGCAACCTCTTTAGACATTCCAAAAACTAATCAAAATACGGAACCATGACATTGTGCACATGCATCACTCCCAGAGTTAGGTTGCATGCTTACCTCGGTAGTAGGGTCCATGAAGTTTTGATCCAGTCGGAAGAGAAAGTCCTGAAACCCAAGGTTACTGTCGGTCTGGACTGTCTGCAGTGACATCTCTTTGTGGTACAGGCCAACCAAACCTTTTTATCAAATATAATAATCCTTTTGTGAAGATACATATCACCGTCAAACGGTAGAAGTATACCACTCGGATGATGCCACTTCGGAAAATACAGAGATACTTTCCATTTGAAAGGTGGATGCTTGAGTAAACAAATAACTCCTAGATCAATATCTTCAATCAATTAAAAGTCTGAGGAGCCAGCCCGTCTGAGCATAGAACAGGGAGACATCACATTAACATTGCCCCTGAGAGCCATATATAACGTGGTCTTTAGCATACAGTATATCTGTGAATACAAACAGTGGACAAATACATATATAGCAGACCATTGGGGATGGGATTTAGAGTAGCAAGTTCACTGTGCCATAGAATAAAAATAATGACCCAAAAGTTTTTAAATTAAAACTTGAAACTCTTTAATAAAACATTTGAATGTATAATTTGAGTTTTATGAATAAATACAATTTAATCTATTGTTCTCTTATAAGATTTGGAATGTCCTCTATCCAAAATCTGATTCTGTCGAAGTCATAGTTGGAAATCGTCGTCAAATTTGCATCGAGTTCCTCACAATAACGAGTAGATTGGGAGTAGGGTTTCCAAACCGGAAGATCATAGGCTGTGCCTGGCTTATACCCGTTAGGATCTCTGTAAAGCACCGAAATATTTGAAAATTACACAACACTTTCCTTGAAAAAGATCTATACAAGAGGTAAAAATGGACCTATAAAGCTGACCTGAGTAATTGTATTCAAAATATGGAATATGCTTTTGAATAAACATAGCTGCCTTTTAAGGCTTGGTAGATTACTATGCAGCGATTGCAGAGGTCAAAAGAGTGGCAAATATGGATAATGACCATATCCCAACACACAATACAAAATCAATAATTCAGAAAATCTTAAACCGGAGGCATACAAAATCAGGATAAAACAGTAACCAAAGCAAACAAACAAAAACCTCCGCCTCATGAAAAGAAGCGAACTCTCGAAATTGTAGTGAGACCAGGTGTCCAGGAAGAGTCAGCATCTCCTGCTTGCATGCAACACCCGTCGCTTCAATTCGGTAGAATTGTCACATCCTGTTACTTCCATTTTGGAAGATATAATGTATAATTTTTGGTTGGACTGTACAAATGGTCTATGACAGAATATCATCCACCATTCTGGAGAGTGGGACATCATAGTATGACGATTTCCCCATATCCACCGTAGAACTTCCTCAGTGACGATGTTAGTCGGTCACAAACGTATTCCTGACTGAGAAGCTTTAATATCTGAAAGACGCATAGTTCTCAAAATAAAATCTGTATACTTGGTACTTGCTCTGGCATAGCGTATCAACTGAGATATGAACACGCCATAAGCAGGCGACGAAGGGATGTTGTTACTCAGAAAAGGAAAGTTTGTGATGCTGAAATTGAAGTCGTCACGTCGATGCTCAATTTGGTGCTCTATTGTGAGTGCTGTTGAGATTATCGTCAGGATCTTTTTTAACTCATAGAGTGAGGTGTTCATGTGACCATCAGTATCGTAGGACATTGTGTCCAAATAGGATGCTGAATCATTTGTCTCTGTAGTTTCTTTGATTCCAAGCTCCGAATGATAGATTCTGTTGAGGTAATCCGCGAATTTTGGATTATTGATGGACAACACATCGTCTATGTATCTGTTAGTGAAGTTGAAGTCAGAGGCTAAGTATATTTTCCCTTCAGAGACCAAATATTGAATGAATTCAGCTTCGTACGATTAAAGAAAAATGTCGGCAATGAGTGGGGTAAAATTGGTCCCCATTGGAATTCCGACAATTTGCTGTACATAGAGATATGGTCATTATCCATATTTGTCATTTAGACACAGCCAAATTCAGTAGCGTCCTCTGGTAATATTGTTTTGAAATTAGCAGAGTGCGCGGCTCCAAATTTCATATATGGTTGATTCAGTAGCATATCCAAATAAAATCTATGTTCAAAACTGCATTGCAGGGATGATGCAAAGATGTTAACCTCCTTAAGTTTTTGAATGAAATGACAAGTTTCCGAAATAGCAAAATAATATATATGACGTCAAATTAATAAAGTGCCAAAACAAAGCTTCTTTCAGACGACAGAGCTGTAAAGAAGTAATTATTACACTTAAGAACATCCATGTCACGGGGAACGAGTTTAACTGCTCCACACTGCAACAGGAAGTAAGTGTTTATATTAATAATGGTAGCGTTCCAACTCTATACCTTCCCGAAGAAAATTTCATACCAATTCATTATGCATCAGACACGTGTTTTGGATATTAAATCCTCATCAGTGATGCTTCCATCCAAAGTGATTTTAGACCCAGCCAAAATTCATTTTATAACTTTCATTCGTGGTACACTACGATGGTAAGATGTAAGTAATAGCACGATCCTATTTACTATGAAATTGTTATATCTATATTTTGGGTGTTGCAGGAGCGAAACCATTGCGTTTATACTTGTTTTAGCCCTTATGGATTGTAATTCATCTACTAGTACTAGTATAAATATACGAGAACCTGTATCTAATGTCGACAAATAAAAGAATTGAAAAGCCATCAACATGATCTTATAATGTAGTCGAAGGTGAAAATAAAAGACGAATATTTACCCTTTCTTTGCAAAATTAGTCCAGTAACCAATCATGTTGTTTGATAATTCAAGATCTTCCTTTGTGACTGTTACGTTTATCCGAGGTAAGTCTCTTAACCCAAACAAGAAAACAAGTTCTGAGGCATGGCCAGATCCTGTGTACCAAGATGGACGTTTAGGTCCGTATGGCAAGGGACTCTTTTTGGTGAATATGTACTGGTAACTATTGTTTGTAGTGTTTGCTGCGTGTGACTGTAAAGTTTCCACTGCCGGTGCTATGAAGAGAGAATCAGTATACATATGTACTGTTTGTCTAGCCTGCTCGGCTTGATCTTGGCTACCGTATTCTTTGCAAATGGCCTCCTTGACTTTGACATTTCCTTTATAAAAGTCATTTGTAAAAGGTGCCACTATCTTGTCACAGAACACATCATACGGAATGCCTTTGCTCAAGTCGAAGTTGTACGCTTTCTGAAAGAACGGAAGGAAGAGCAGAAGCAAGGAACCCTCAGCATCTACGTTTCCAACAATTAAATCTACAGAAGAGAAGAATTTATAAGCGTCAGATTTAGTATTTGACATCAGTTTCTGTGGCGTGTCAGGGAACAGCTCTCCGTCAACCACGGGGGCCATCACTAGTCCAAAGTGGACTGCAAAGTCTGGCGCTAACTCAGCTTTTGCCGTAAAGTTCACAATAGCCTGTGGCGATGCATTTCGCATGCAGTCCATGAATTCGTTTTTCTCCGATGAAGAACCGTGTCCGTAGTGACAGCCTAAATGGTCACCCATTTTGATAGATACCTCTTTTCCTCTGCCACCTGTGGTGGCTAAGTAAGAATTTCCTACCCCACTTTCTGCTATTGCCCTCTGAAAAAGACCACGATTGCTTGGAATCAAGGCATGTAGGCCTACACTGAAGCCACCTGCCGACTCTCCGAATATCGTCACCCGTTGTTTATCTCCCCCGAAGTAAACAATGTTCTGGTTTACCCATTGTAAAGCAAGTTTCTGATCCCATATGCCGTAATTTCCAAGAGCAACTGGGTCATCAACGGTAAAGAACCCGAATATTCCTAGACGATAGTTGATCGTAACAACGACGACATTTGCAATGGCGGACATGTATGACGCATCATATATCATTCCTGACCCAGTAGCATAGCCGCCACCATGGATCCAAACCATCACAGCGTGCTTTGATAAAATATCGGGAGCACTTGGAGTGTAGATGTTCAAATAGAGACAATCTTCTGAAATTGTTTTATTTGGAAGTAAGAAGGTTGAGTAAGGATCTTGAATTTGCATGCATGATGGTCCAAAATATGTACCGTTATACTTTCCTTCCCAGGATCCATAGGGAACAGGTTTCCGGAAGCGCAGACTTGATAGAGGAGGTTTGGCATACGGTATACGCCTAAACTGATACGTTTTTGCAAGTAATCCAGTTACCGGACTTTCAATACCAGTTATGGTTCCTAGTGGTGTTTGTACATCTAGTGTGTCACCATTGACGATGACAATGGATACAAATATCAACCAAATCTGAAAAAAATAGAACAAACAATTTGAAACTTAATTGTTGTTACATGTTCACAAGTCACTTACATGTAGTAGCATTCGATTTCGACTCAAATCAAAATGAGGCTCAAACTGTCCGAGTAAAAAAAACCGCAAAATCCGCCAATTTTAGAATTGTCTGTATTTAATGTAACCATGATGATGACGATTCTTAGATATGTTAAAATAAGTCAAAGTTGAGGTATTGCACTACATAAATGTGTCCAATGCACGTATCATGCTATGCTAAACGTCTTCAAATTCAATAGCATCATTTAAGAACAGATTTTGCAGCATGGACCAGACATGCACGTTTCGGGTATTTAACCCTCGTCAGTGATCCTCAATCTTAACAATGTAATATGGCCGAAGAGTGCGAAAGTTATATGTCCAAAAATGAACGACGAAGCAGGATGGGTTGGATATGATGCTACAGGACCAACGTTTTACTAGAAGTTGATAACTACCCATAGGACCATAGCAAACAATATCCAATTACATTATCAGGCATGCGACTTTCAAATATTCAATCTTCATAGAAAATGACTTAGCCGAAAAAGAAGAAAATACCATTGTATGACATACATTTCACGATAACTTTATGGTAGCCAACTTACGACAGATTATCTATCTTTTGTTCAAGTGATATCAGAATGATTTCATATAGTTTATCGAACACATAATCATTATTATACAGAACTGAATAATAGTAACAACGTGACACAACTGAAGTGACTTTTTGTGATTAACTGATATAAAGTAAATGTTGGAGAGTTATCTTTTCTGGTTCGGGATAAATGAAATAAACAGTGAGTGGAAGAATACATATATGAAATTGAACAATGTATAATAATAAGTGCATCTACAAAGTGAGAGGTCAGTCCTGTTCTTTATTTACATTTTTAGAATATAACTGATAGTTGTATACAACCTACCATTTTAAGCCCGATCATGATACTATCTATTTATAACAATACGATCTTCATCATATCGCTTCTGTTTAAATTCTCGTCTTTAATCTGATTATCCCACGCAGATATGATAAAGGTGCTCGACTTAATTCAAATTGGGTATCAAGTCGGTAAAACCACCTGGATTAAATTTGGGTAACCGGACAAGTGGAGAATTGCGCGCATGTAATCCGGATAGATTTGCTACTAACGTTGCAGATGACCGTCCTGAGTTGGAATCGATTCCCCATTGGTCTATTTGCTTTATGTGTAGTCTTTTATGTTCAATGTTTTGATAACGTCTTTGATGTTTGATCTTCCTTGTACCTTTGTTGTCTCTTGTTGTGTTTGTCCACTCTGTGTTTTCGTATTTGGGTCCTTTGGTTTGTTGGTATGTGTGCTGCAGCTGAGTATTGCTGGAAATCCCTACCTGTCTTTATGCTCCTTACAAAGCCAAAACGAAGAAGATCTTGGATAATGTGAACATTGGTACACACGAAAAGCTTTAAAAGAAGGAACATCTTCATTGCCACGTTATTAATCATCCAGGTAAAATGTTGTTTCAGTATACAAGAAGAAGGTCTTCTTCCATGGAATGAACTCTTGGTATACCTCAAAATGTATGTCCCCATCTGAAGTCTTTGGAGAACAAAAAATACCAAACCGTCACACCGTGACTCAAATATTATACTCAATGTGAAAGTACGCTAAAGTCGCGAGTCAAACTCTTCAAATTCAATACTCTCCCACATTGTATCCCATACAAAGATTTTGGGGGATTTTTTTCATAAGGACACAGTAAGTTAAGAAATGAAAGTCTCTTAACTACATGTGTTTTTGAAACACCATTTTAACGTCATTGTTTATTCTTAGTATCGCAAAGTTTATTTCTTTGCGAAACTTAAATCAGAAGGAGTCAAATCGCATGATCTGAATGACTGGAAAAAACTCATTTTAGATATAACGGATATAAGAATAAATAACTTCCATAAAAACCCTCATTTCTTTCAAAATCCCCGTTCAAAATATGAAAGATATTTCAAATCGAAGTTAAGTAACTTACATGAGAATTGTCTTTGCACCAGCTGATAAAGCAGCCGACAACACCATAATCATTTGAAAATGTTACTACATATCAACTTTAGTTTCGGAACTTTCGTCTACTCATACCTTTATCACAACAAGCAAGGAAAGTGTCTCTAACAGTCTTCATTCAACAGCTCTAGGGTCCCAAATACAGAGAAAGTATGTCCTTTACATGGAACCAAATTTTCAAAATTACTATTGACTCTTGTGAGGAATATGCAAGACGTTGGGCAAAGAAAGAGGTTGTTCAGCTCGACACCATTTCCGAATGGATAAAATCCATCAGAGGGTTACTTTTATCTAGAATTTACCGATTAAAATCAACTGTGAACACCAGATTCGAGTCTATCTTTAAAGACTTTGATGTAATCATTATGTCATCACAGACAAAGCCTCAAATAATTACACATTTACTTGCAAAAAGTACTACTTACACCCCAATAAACCTTTCTGCCTCTGAAATAATAGATAACCACGGTTCAGCTCATGCTTCCTTTGGCTTCGACACTAACAATTTAGATTTAGATTTACCATACTTATACTGCATACCTAAAATGCATAAGAATCCGTACAAACAACGTTTCATCGCTGGTTCCTCTAAATGTTCTACCAAATCTGTATCGATCTTACTCACCAAAGTTTTATCTTAACTCAATTATGGGCTTCAAAAATATTGTTTGACAGTATATTCTCCCAGTGGTATCAACCAGATGTGGATTTTAAAGAATTCGAAGGAACTTTTAGAACATCTCAAATCCACTCATTTTAGTAGAGTTCATTCGATCAAAGCATTTAATTTTTCGACACTTTACACTATAATCCCACATTCTAAATTGAAAAAAGACTCGCAAAAATTATAAGTAATGCGTTTACAAGCAAGAACGGCAATCGCAAATACAAATTTAGTCGTTTCTTCAAACGCATTTGAAAATTTCTGATTACAAATTTTTCTCAAATTTTTAAAACCTGGGTCCTGAAGCATCATATCCCAGCAATCTTGCTATGTCTTTCGGTATATTTAGGATATTATTGACAAAGATTTTGGCCATATTATATATATAGATTGAGGATCACTGACGAGTGTTAAATACCCGAAACGTGAATGTCTGGTCCATGCTGTGAATTTATCTGCTCTAAAATGATGCTAATGAATTTGAAGACGTTAAACATTATTTTTGTTATATATGAAAAAACCTAGTTTGCAAAAGTCCGATTCTGAAAATAAGTACACTGAAACAGATATTATTCAGATGTTAAACTTTCTGTTCGACAACATTTTTGTGATGTTTGGAGGAAAGGTCTTCCAGCAAATTGTCGGAATTCCTATGGGGAACAATTGTGCCCCACTCATTGCCGACATTTTCCTTTACTCATACGAAGCTGAATTCATTCAATCTGTGGTCTCTGAAGGAAAAAGATACTTAGCTTCTGACTTCGACTTCACTTACAGATACATAGACGATGTGTTATCCATCAATAAACCAAAATTCGCGGATTATCTTAGCAGTATCTATCCATCGTAGCTTGAAGTCAAAGAAACTACAGAGACAAATAATTCAGCATTCTGTTTGGTCATAATGTAGTCCTACGACACTGATGGTCACATGAACACCTCACTCTATGACAAACGTGACGACTTCAATTTCAGCATTACAAACTTTCCTTCTCTGAGTAGCAACATCCCTTCATCGCATGCTTATGTCGTGTTCATATCTCAGTTGATACGCAATGCCAGAGCAAGTACCAAATAAACGGATTTTGTTCTGAGAGCTAGGCGTCTTTCAGATAAGCTTCTCATTCAGTGTTATGTTTGTGACCGACTAACATCGTCACTAAGGAAGTTCTACGGTCGATATGGGGAACTCGTCATACACTATGCTGTCCCACTCTTCAGAATGGTGGATAATATTCTGTCATAGACCATTTGAACCATTCAACCAAAGAAAGTAACAGGATGTGACAGTTCTACCGAATTGAAGCGGCGGGTGTTGCATGCAAGTAGGAGATGCTTACTCTTCCTGGGCACCTAGTCTCACTCCCATATCGGGAGTTCGCTTCTTTTCATATGGTGGAAGATTTTGTTTGTTCGCTTTATTTCCTGTTTATCCTGATTATCCTCCCGGGCACCTGGTCCCACCTCTAGCTTGCAAGGGGTCCGTCGATGCTCAATTTGGTGCTCTATTGTGAGTCAGGATCTTCTTTAACTCATTTGTATGCCTTCAGTTTCTGATTTTCTGAATTATCGATTTTGTGCTGTATACAGGGATTCGGTCATTATCCATATTTGTCATTGGATCTTCCAACACTTCATTGCATACCAAAACTGCACAAGTCTCCTTACGAATTTCGAGTCATTGCTTATTCTAGGCACTGCTCCACTACAATTACCGTCAGCACTAACGGCTATTAAAGAATACGTCACTGAATATTGTGAAATTGTTCTAAACAGGAACGATGCAAATTTCTCTCGGTCTATTAACAATTCAGGGGATGTGATTGACAAAATGAAATCTAGAAATTTCCAAGCCGATACGATTTCTTCATACGACTTTTCTAATATGTACACCACGCTTCCTCACGACAAAATCTAAACTTTTAAGTGGTGTTTTGATTGAGAGCGGAAAACTTTCCTTCGTACATCTGAATCAAAGTGTTTCTTTTCCTCAACAGACTACAAATTATACAATTATAGACATGTAGTGACCTGTACAATGCCCTGTCCTTTCTCTTGGACAATACATATGTTGGATTTGGTGAGATGAAGTTGCAGTGATTCCAATGGGTACTAACTGTGCACCTCTGGTTGCAGATTCATTTTTATACACTTATGAAAAACAATTAATGCAAACTCTTAAAAGGCAAGGACAATTTGATGATTTGAAATGTTTCAATAATACTTCTAGGTACCTGGATGATATTCTGACTATTGACAATCGCTTTTGAAGTACATAAGAATGAAATTTATCCACAAGAATTGACACTTAACACGACAAGTGTTACTAACACAGAAACACAATTTTTGGACCTAAATATCAAAATTGTAAACGAACAGGTTCATACAAGTTTATGTGACAAAAGAGATAATTTTGGATTCAACATAGTAAATTTACCCTGGCTCGACGGTGATGTTCCAAGACTACCGTCATACGACATTTACATATCACAGCTCATCCGGTACGCATTTACTAATATTTCGGAATTTCAAATTACCAAGAAACATTTAGGTCAAGGATTCAGCTTTCATAAACTAGTCAGGACTTTCTGGAAAATTTACAAAAATTACAGTCAGCTCTTTTTAACTTTTTTTCGGATCTATACAAGCAAAAGAGTAATATATATCTTTGGGTATTACACAACCTGCCTTTTATGGTGAAATGATAAACAAAATAAGAACGACCAAAAGTAGACAGTATAAGCATCGGAAATGCGTCAAAATTATCAAATGCTTTTTATACCGTGGATATGATCCTTATGTCCTCAGACGGACACTAGGCTTGGTATTTGACCAATCTACAGTCTTGAACCAGTGCATTCATCAGATTTACACTCTCTCTGACTGACTGTAACGACAGAACTTTATGACGGGCCCTGTCCAAACCTCCTTAGAGAAGACAGGGCCCCGAAAACCTGTCCTCTTTGAATGTCAGTCGGACTCTTCGGGTGATAACATGCATGAGCTCGAAACAGCCGGCAGAGCAGAGACTGTATTACGTTAACACCCCCCCCCCCCCATTGTTTGTCCATTTACACATTCATCTGTGTTGCTTCGGCGTATTGCTGTCTTGTTTGTGTGGTCATATAACAGACTAACAGTGACGTGCACTTTCTATACAGACAAAAACATAACAGTGCATGTATTCTTTATATATTGTTCATTTCGTCCATGAACATCGGCGGGTGCAGCTAGCCAACAGGGGATGCTTACTCCTCCCGGGCACCTGGTCCCACTTCTAGCTTGCTAGGGGTCCGTTCATGCTCAATTTGGTGTTCTATTGTGAGTGCTTTTGAGATTATCGTCAGGATATTCTTTAACTAATTGCTGTACTTGTCTTTGTGTTTTCGCAAGGGGTGTTTGGCGTTTTGCTGTTGGTACTGCAACAGGGTTTAGTTCGAGATCCCTTCCCTTCTTTTAGGAAATAACATAGTGGAAAATAAAACAATCCAACCATGTTTCCCAAAAACTAATCAACCAAAGAAAAGACAACAGAAAACGTGAACGTTTTGTTATTTTCCGTCAATGAATGCGTGTTGAAGAGAAAAGAGGAGCACGTGCATGTTTAGTAAGTTGTCTGAGCTATTTCAGAGGGAGGCGTTTTTGTGGCGCTCGCTTTGTTGTAAGTGTCCTGCGCGAGCCAATCTAAACATCTAAGACCTGACTTACCAGTCCTGTATGACGCAATAAGAACATACGGTCACAGAGGACAAATTCAGTGCTAAAGCTCGAGACAAATAAGGAAATGAAAACAATGTTAATCAGATAAAAGATGTCTGCTGAACCTGATGATTACCTCCTGTGGTAAGAATGATCGGTTGTTATGTCACGAACTATGATGGAATCAATTGTAAGATCAATATACTGAAATGTAGGTGATACACATGATATAAAACTGAAGTCCATTAAAAACATCAAAATCTAGCGTGGTAAGTTTTCTATCAGTTGGAGCTTTATTGCCCATTGGTCTCTTTGGTTTATGTGTGGTATTTGCGTTTCATGTTTCTATGGTGTGAGTTGGTCTCGTTGAGTTATGTGTAGTCTTTTGTGTTTTATGTTTCTATGGTGTGAGTTGGTGTTCCTTTTCCCTTTTGTGTCTTTTTTTGTGATTGTCTGCTCAGCGTTTCGCATTGGGTGTTTTGGGGTTTTGCTGTGGGTGATGCAACCGAGTGTTGTTGGAGATCCCCTCCTTTCTTTCATGTCATCCGATGTCTTCCTGGTGACAGTATAATATAGAAATGTCTCCTGTTCTTAAGGGATGGAGTTCGGATAGTGTGAATGTTCGATGCGATATTCGTTTGACTAAACAACTTCCAGATCTATTTAATTCTTGTTCAAGCTGTGGAAGAGTGATATGCCCCAATTTTGATGTCTTAATTCTTAGCTCAACTGCTAATGAAGTTGTCCATAAAATATGGACAAATATTATCAACTGGATAAATCTACCAATTACAGTTTTTAAAATTTATTTTCTAAATAAATATAAGATTCTCCAGCATGTCTCTTTTGCAATAATCAAAGCAAGCACGTGCACGTAACAACATTTCATTCATAACATCAATTTCAAAAAAATAAAACACAAACAAATTAATGCACTCGAAGTAATAAGTATACAAGAAACGGGAATGTAAACAGCAAACGAGATAGCAAACAACAAACAAAACTAGTTGATTACAGTGAAAAATGAAAGGGCTTTATATAATACATCCAGAATTGATATTAAGGCGGTCCCTTGCCACTGAAATGGAAGCAAATGAAGTTGTTATCTGGATTACGTGCACATAACCCTCTCACATCTCTGTGTTACCAGAAGTCTTTACAGGCACACAGTTGTTTATTAAATGAACATCAGCATCGTTGTATATAAAGCAATTTAAGCATAAAACAATAAGAAACAGAATTTCGAAATAAAAAATGCACATTTGAAAAAGGATATATAAGCATTTGAATATTATTCAAACAACCCGTGATCTGCTGGCTAAAGCGAGCTCACGATCAGTACTCAGCGACATCTTGGCAACTTTCTGATGAGTGTTAACAATGAGTGTGCCTGGGTCACAGCTTCGGCCAGCGCGTCGTTTGAGCTTTGTCCGTCATGGAGTCAATTCGACATTCATTGTGCAAGTTTTCAAACATGCTGGTTCGGTATCGGTTAAGAATACAATTCTTGTGATTACATTAGGTTCGTATATCTGATAAAAACATTTTTTCTTTTGCTTCTGTGATTGAAACTTAATCAAATTTTGATTTATCGCACTTTTATTCAGTCACTTATGACAAAATGTAAAGAAATTCCAAAAACACATACTTTAGTCCTGTAGCACCATATCCCACCTATCCTGCTACGTCTTTCGGTAATTTTGTACATATAATTTTCACACTCTTTGGCAACATTGCATTGTTTAGATTGAGGATCACTTACGAGGGTTAAGTACCAGAAACGTGCATGGCTGGTCTATGCTGAAAATTTATCCGCTCTTAAATTATGCTACTGAATTTGAAGACGTTAACGTTTGTACCATTTGTCACTGCTGGTGGACCAGGAGTCCCCGAGGGCACTTTAGCCAAGTTCGATCAACTTCGGTTGATCGTCTGTCTCTTCAAAGCATTCGAAAATTTCTGTTTTCGAAATTTCTTGAAATTTCGAAAACGTGGGTCCTGTAGCATCATATCCCAGGCACTAATCCTGCTACGTCTTTTGGTAATTTTTTGTACATTTTTCACACTTCTTGGCAATATTACATTGTTTAGATAAAGGATCACTGACGTGGGTTAAGTACCCGAAACGTGCATGTCTGGTCCATGCTGAAAATTATCTGCTCTTAAATGATGCTATTGAATTTGAAGACGTTTAACATTTGATGTAGAAGTAACATTGTGCAAAAGGTTTGTATCTGATTTTAAAAAACATTTCTTTCTTTTGATTTTGCGATTGAAACTCAATCCGATTTTGATTTGTCTCAGTTTTATTCAGTCACTTATGACAAAATGTAAAGAAATTCCAAAGACACATACTTTGATGTAGAAGTTATATTGTGCAAAAGTTTAAAAGATCATGTGAGTGCGCATACACATATGCACACATACCAGGCGCTTTTACGACCAGTGCTTTTTGCATTATGAAGATGTGATTACTATGACAATCCGTACAAAATACTCTCTCTCTCTCTCTCTCTCTCTCTCTCTCTCTCTCTCTCAATAAATAAATACATCTCTCTCAATAGATATGTTTTCGCACTATCTTTTCGTGCTTTCTTATTTCTTCAGCCCAGAACTTGATTCGGTCTGAATCATAATTAGCTATCAAAGTCACGTTATGATTTAGCTCCATACATCGCCGTGATGCACTATCGAATGACGTCCATTCTGGTAAACTTATGTTAGCTGGTATACCGTAATTAGGGTTACTGAAATAGAAAATAAATAATACAAGTCTATCAAATTTTGTAAGAAGTTAGATCTTATATGCTACCGTTACAGAAGGGCCCAACATTTCTATTCCCCTTCTACAATTTTAAGGAAGTGTTGTATGTTACCTTTCCGGTTATTGAACTTCTATTGATGTTTCATTGTTCATCATTAGGCTAACCAAAGCCAAGTCACGTTCGAGAGAAAAAGAGTCATGTAGGGTAATACAAATTAGCGCACCATTTACTAATCTATGTTGAGTGACCGTCATAAGATGACTCCGGTGGGTCATTGGTCTCCCCCATTAAAATATAATCATATGTGGCAAGTGCCTCTGTGTTTTAGTGTTAAGCGTCATGTTTTGACGTTCGACTTTGGTGTTAATGTGTCTTCGTGCTTTGGTTTTTATTGTCATCATGTTTATGTTGAAGTGTTTTAAAGTGCTAGTATCTTCGTTGTGTTGGTATTTAGTGCCTTCATGTTTTGTTATTTATTGCCTTCATGTTTTGGTATTAAGTGCCTTCATGTCTAAGAGTCTTCATATTTGGTATTGGGCATATTCATATTTTGGCGTTAAATGTCCCCAAGCCATGTTTAGTAATTTCATTTTTATATTTTTAATGTCTACATGTTTTGGTGAAGTGTCTTTTGTGTTCCACGCCTTCGTGTTTCGGTGTTCATTGTCTCCATGCTTTAGTGCTTAGTGTCTTTATATTTTGGCGTTCAGTGTATAGATGTATTTGCGTCTAATGTTTTCATGTTTTGATGTTTAGTGTCTTCGTGTTTTAGTGCTTAGTGCTTTCATGGTCTGGTGTTCATTGTCTTCATATTTTGGTGTTTTAATGACTTCATGTTTTGGTTTTGTGTGTCTATATTTTGGTGTTTAGTGTCTTCGTGTTTTTGTTTAAAGCCTTGTTTGTGTTTAAAGCCATAAGGCCTAGTTGAAGATCACTTCCTTTATTTCATTGGTACTTATATACATGCGAACGTATATTATTTTGTAAATCAAATTTTACAAATAATCTAAGATTGAAAGTCATTTCCAGGTAGATAAAAGATGATTAATTTTAAATTTTACCCATTCTTAGCGAAGTTGGTCCAATATGCAATCATTTTGTCTGACAGCGTCAGGTCTTCTTTTGTCACGGTGATGTTTTTGGGAAGATCCCTTATTCCAAACAGGTATGTCAGTTCTGAGGCGTGACCAGATCCAACATACCAGGGTGGTCTTTTGGGACCAAACGGCACAGGACTTCTTTGGGTAAAAATATACTGATATGTACTGTGGTTGGTCTGGTTCCCAGCGTGGTACTTTAAGGTATTTACGGAGGGTACCAGGAAGAAAAAGTCTGTATACATATCAACAAGCTGTCTGGCCTGTTCGGCCTCGTCTGTTCGTCCGTATTCCTTACATACAGCGTCCTTAATACTCTCGTCTCCATTAAAATACACGTCCGCAAATGACTTCGCTATCTTCCCACAAAATATGTCTTGAGGAACACCTTTGTTCAAATCAAAGTCATAGCGTTTCTGGAATCGTGGAATATTTAGCAACAATAAGGATCCTTCAGAGTTACAATTTCCTACGATAATATCCAACGACTTAAAGAATTTATAAGCCTCCGAATCAGGATTCGACAGCAATTTTGATGGCGACTCAAGGAATAATTCCCCGTCTATGACCGGAGCAAGAGGAATGTTTTGAATGACGTCGATGGTTGGAGCTTTCACGGCATCATATGTATAGCTGACTATAGTATGAGCGGAAGCCTTCCTCATACACTGCATAAATTTGCTTATCTCCGAGGGTGACCCTCTCCTGTAGTGACATCCAAGTGTTTCGCCCATCAAAATGGAAATATCCTTCCCCTCACGCCCTGTCATAGCCAAATCGGTTACAGCTACACCACTTTCTGCAATTGCTCTCTGGAAGAGGCCACGATTGGATGGAATAAGTGTATGTAGACCTACACTGAACCCGCCTGCCGACTCACCAAATATTGTGACCTTTTTTTTGTCTCCTCCAAAGTAGGCAATGTATTGGTTGACCCACTGTAAAGCCACTATCTGATCCCAAAATCCGTAGTTACCTAGAGCAGCCGAGTCATTCAGCGTGAAGAATCCAAATATCCCAAGTCTATAATTGATGGTGACGACAATGACGTCTGCTTTGGCAGCCATATAGGAAGCGTCATACATCATCCCTGTTCCCGTCTCATAGGCTCCTCCGTGTATCCATACCATCACAGGTCTATTGCTGCTGGCATTCAGAGAATTAGGGACATAGATGTTTAAGATAAGGCAGTCTTCTGACATGTTCCTGTTCGGAAGTAGGTGAACAGAATATGGATCAGGTATCTGCATACAAGATGGTCCGAAGTAAGTACCATTATACGTCCCTCCCCATGACCCATAGGGAACAGGTTTTCTGAAACGCAGGTCGCCTACTGGAGGCTTTGCATATGGGATGCGCTTAAATTGATAGGTTTTTGCAGAAGGCATTCCTGTCACCGGAAGTCCAATTCCGGTAATCGTTCCTAACGGGGTTTTTACGTCAATGAATTCTGCTGAGACAGAACACGCTGCCACCAACAAAACGAAAACAGGCAAAATCTGACAATATAAAGAAGAACTAAAGGAAGACTATTAACCAAATGATGTCAATAATTTCAAATATTTACTGTATTATTCATACAGAAATGTACTATCCCGAATACTTACCATTGTGTCAGCAATTTTCCCATTATATTTGTAAACATCCAAGATAGCTTATTCGTTATCATGACCCGGTTTACCACTTGATATCAAATACACACAGACTCATACATGTCAATATTAGATCACAGAGGGTCAGGAATTGAAACATTTCTATTAAAATGTGTCAGTTCTTTAAACTAAAAGAAGGAATGAAGTAATGAGACACAATTTTTCATTGTAATGTGGATATTGTTCATTGTAACCATTAACTTGATTTGCACATTGTGCAAGTTTCAAGGTGTAAACTGTTCGTCCCCAAAGATATCGTTCACTTCGTTGTACTAGTGTCTGGTCTCCTAGTGCGTCTGTACTGACTTCCAATCCTTTTTCAACTTATTTTCTATTTTCTTTTTTGTTCCCTTTTTTGACTAGATTTTGCTAATTTGTCAAATTACCGTAAAATGTAGCTCCCCATGTTGTTGTTCTTTTCTAAATTCGGTCTATATATACATTCCTAAAACAGCTACTTGCGCCTACCCTAAAACGATTTTTGGCCATATTTTTCACTTAAATACGCTTCTGAATAAACCCTACACAAAATTTGGAGCGGCTCATTTTGGCAAAAGGAAATTAAACCTCTATATTGTAGATGGCGCCAGGAAAATTCACTTTGGCTTTATTTAAACTGTTTGACATGAAGTACTACTGACAAAGATAAAGTAATACTGTCCGAAACACGTGTCTAGTACAACAAAATTGGTACTATAGAACATATATTTCAATGTTGACAATTTCAAAAATTCGTGTTTGGATTTATTTTTTATTTTGGTGTCTTGCAACACCAAAGAGACATAATTTGTCAAAATTCGCATATGGTGTACTATATAATTAGAATAAAACATGCATGTATGAGTTTGCTCTTTTCAAATAAAGAAAAGCAAATGGCTTTTGCTTTAGAACTGCGTTTTTTTGCAATCTATCATTTTGACCACCGTCCTGTCCGTGGTCTATCGTTTAGTACAGAAACCATGTGAAATGATACTTGAGATTGAATACCAGGCACAACTGAGTGACAGAAAATGCTAGGAGTACAGTTTTCGGAGTGACAGAAAATGAGTAACAAATTCCCTTTGAAAGACGATCAAATCTCAGAAATATTCATGACAGGTACACTGAGCTATGTTTTTTGATGTCCAAGAAGATTACTACTAGTATCTGACAGCTGAGGTGAAACCACATGTACTATTATAGAGGAAAAGAAAGGAAGCGATTTTCAAGACAAGCAGATTTTGAAATTTTAAAAGTATTATACCTCGTTGCATCTCAATTAACATATAGTATCTAAATTTGTTTATATAGACAACAAACATAGGGAAAATTTATCCAAAAGACAAGTAGCTTATTGACAATATTGATAATTTCAACCACTAGGTTGGTATCCCTGCTGGTGGATTATATAGTCTCCGAGTAGCCGCAGAGACGGCCAATCTCCGAGGATATCGTTGGCCTAGTTTAACGGTGTTTTGGCACTTTATTTGAAATATATTTATAAATTCTCTGTCACTAAATTTAATTAAAATTTCCTAAAACTTAGGGATATCTCCATGATGGCATAGCTCTGTCCTTAGCAGGTTCTATGGCAGAAATGTTAGGGCTTTTGTCCGCGTTTCAATTGTCAGAGAGGTTGCATCTCTTCAAGACCATTGTTAAATGATTTTCTTTCATTATGACAAAAATTGGAATAAACATTGTCCGCGTTGCAACAGTCGGAGGAGATGAATCTCTTAAACTGCTGATGTTTACTGTAAAAGATCAAGTACTGTTCAGTGTTTTGGCAAGTTAATCCATTTACCTTCTGGGTCCCCTGCTTAGCACAAAAAGTATTTTTGGTCGTGGGTTTTCCTTCCTTTTTTAATTTTGTTAATTGCAAGAAATGTTAAACTTTATGTAATTGTTTCGGTCTTGCTGCAAAAGTTACACAAAAAATGAATGAATTTTGTATCACGCTTTCTTTTTAAAAAAAGTTTCTAAGTGACAAAAGGGAATGTTAACGTGAGGGATGGTTACGAATTCAGAACTTCATTCTGCTACCATGTGCTCGATCAATGATACATAAAACTACATGTACAATATTTTCTTTTGTCGTTTCTTTACCTTTTTTCTACATTTAGATTTCCAATGTGAAGTATATTAAAAACCAGTTTCCTTTCAATAAACAGTCAACTCTTTAAATTTCTCATTGTTGGATAAGGTATGGCATTGACATGTTTATTACAATTTCTGTTAAATAATGAAAGAAAAGCATTTAATCATAAGTCAATATCGGTGGTTTTGAAAATAACTTTAATTGCCTTTCTTCCTATTAAAATGTGTGGCTGTACATTTCAAACGATTTTTTTTAACATTTTAAAAGTGAACAAAAAACTTATTCAGTTTTGAATTTAGCCTTCGCAGTGCATCAACAAGATTAGATTTAGAGTACATGTATAATCACCATTTACAAGTTCAAGTAACTTGTTGAAAAATTGACGCTGGATGATGTATTAGATGATCAGACAGTTTTGAAAGAGAAGGAAAAGAAGAGTATATAATCGATTAAGAACTTTTCTAAATCAAATGAGAATCGGGAAGCCACAAACTTCTCTTTCTCAAAAAGAAAGGTAATCGATCAATGGGGGAAGTTTGCTGGGAGTCACTTAAAAAAAAACAAATAAAATGATGAAGCCTTCCAGAGTATGCTGTTCTCTTGCTTCATTCAACTTAAGCTCAGGCATACTAGTAGTTGGAACTCACTTTAACAATGGGTTGCAGTATATGTACTCTGCTTACAGAAGCAAGCTTTTGTAAATGTGCATTTTTAAAAGGATAGGTGAGATCAAGCTCATTGTTATAAAATTTAACAAAACATTATTAAAACAAATAATAAGATATAAAGGTATATTCAAAATTACAGGTCGGAATAATTGACTAAAAATATTACTGAAATTGTGTACGAGAGTTGTATTAACGCTGTCAAATTGAAAAAAAAAGTATTTTCACCATCCTAAAGTAAAAGTTTCATACACATATCGAAAGCAAATATTTAAAAACGTCTTGTAATTAACTGTTGAAAGTTGTTCAGGAAAATATTGGTTATTTGTTAAACTACTTCTTCAGAGTTAAGCATCAGCTATTAACAACAGAGTTCCTGCCAGTGCTCGCCCCTTTGTCTTTTTCTTTTACGTTTCATTTGTTCTTTATATAAACATTTAAATTGCAGTTCATACTCCACTTCTTGTGTTAACTGTGAAACAATTAACCCAACACAAAGCAACGGGCGGATACGGTATTATTCCAGTGTTTAACACTTTTTATTGCTTTATAAAGTTGGTAATACACATGCTTTTTATGCTGGAACTGTTTTTTGGAACTTGCCATGGTTTATGGAATATAACTATCCTCATTTATAGGGATACTTTGGAATGGTATTCAGAATCTCAAGAGTAAAACATCTCCTAATAATCATTATCCTCTTTATTTTCAATGGAGTATGTCATTGTTTCGAAAAAGGTAAGTTTTTGTACAAGAGTTTGAAATGGAATGTCTTGAGATGTACTACTTGAAATTTAGTTCTTGATTTACTAATAAAAAATGCGATTTCAAAATTTGAATTTAAAACGTCTTCTTGCATGATAATGATGACGCGAAGGAAACATTTTCACATTCGAAAATATCTTTAAAAATATAATGATGAATGAAATATATTATGGTAAATAAAAGGAGTTTACTTGTGTGGTTAACTCCATTTTAAACTCTTTATTTTATAATTCAACAGGCATGCAATGATTTTGTGTAGATGTAGATATCAATTATCAAGTGGTCAATGCTGGAAGCTAGAATTAATTTGGAATGGACTCGCATCTTTTTAGTTGTCTTACAAATATCACTTTGAATTAATCATGAAATCATCATGTGTCTTGCGTGGTATTCCAGTTTGAAATAAAGTACTAGTATCAGAAAAGTTGCCAATGATTAACAAGTAAAAACAAACTTGTCGATGAGATAAAGATGTAGGCTATGAGAAACACATAAATATATTGTAAAGAACCAAAAATGACTAACTTAGAGATACATAGCTCTTAATACAAAAGATATTTCGCAAAACTCTATCTGCACTGAAGTCAAAGACGGTATGTACAATTCCTGATTTAATCAATGATATTGAATTTTTATCGCGGGTTTTAATTAATACATGCGCGTATTAGTGTCAATGGCACCTCTTACATTGTGTTTGTTCATACCAGTCCCCTCTCACAGGTCTCTTGTGACCACACTCTAGAGATGTTCGAGAGAAAATATCAACCAATCATAATTCAAACTATCATTTAAAAGACGATTTTTTCCTTTTTTCGGCATTATGAAGAAAGCCTTGTAAAGAGAAATGACTTTCGATGAAGTAGACTTTTATGTGATGCTCAGAGGCCGAAAATTGCCCAAATACAAAATTATAGTAATTAGAAACTTCCTTACGAATCCCATTTCATTTGTATTGTAAAGTTAGGTCATAGTAATTTAATGTTTTGTTTTACGTCCCGAACTTTTGCTGAAAGGAACCCTCCCGCCAGGCATGAAAACACACAAGGACAAGATCAATATGAAGGAATTTTAAAGCGAAGACTATAAACATACGTAAAAGAAAAATATCTTTCAAAGGTGAAGTTGATAATTCTGACTTTATTTTAGAGAAAACTACTATTATCTACTAATATTGTATAGGCATTTTATGGTATTCAAGATCGTTTACTGATATTTTTCAAACGTGAAAAAATGCATGTTTGTGTGTGAGAGAGAGGGTGAGGGTGGGTGTGTGTGTGTGTGTTTTATTTCTGAGGAATTTTCCTATTAGGTACCCATCCGCGGACGTAAAACAAAATATTTTTACTATGGCCTTAGCGAAAACGATCACTAGTGTCAGTTTAAGGTGTGGTGTGGATTTCATTGAGGGTCATTGGCGTCGAGCTCCTGTAAACAATATCTATGCTAGTGAAGTAACTCTTCAAACACCGATAGTATTGAAATCCATAAATATATATCGATTACTTCAAAAATTGTCGTTGCATTGTCTTTCTCTTTTCAGATGTTGTATTCGTGGTGGACACCTCAGGTAGTATTACTGACAGCCAATTTACAGACGTGGTAGACTTTATATACAATGTGACGTCTTATTTATCCATAGGAACCACTGCGTTCCAAGTATCGGTGGTCACATTCGCATCTGACGTCACGGAGCGATTTCCACTGAATACATACAGCGATAAGACGAGCCTTCTAACGGCCATACAAGGCCTGAAAAGCATTTCACCATCTGGAGGAACATTCACCTTTGACGCCCTAAACTACACTACCCAAAATACCTTTCAAACGTCCAATGGAGCAAGATACACAGCTGAGAAATCGGCTGTTGTCATTACGGACGGCCAAAGTGCCAATCAAATTCAGACAGCGGCCGCGGCCGACGAGCTACGTGGCCTTGGAGTGGAGATATTTGTGGTTGGAATCGGCGACCTGTCATCGTTATCTTTGACGGAACTGAATGCTATATCAAATGATCCAGATTCCTATTACGTATCTCAGATTTCAGATTTTATATATCTCTGTAGCCTGCTTCCTTCACTCAGCTATAAACTCGGTATGTTAAAAAAAAGAGACAACCACATTATAAAAGTCAGTGTCAAAAATAAATTGAATAAAATAACATTTACTATATTAGTTTTTTTCTGATAAAGAATATAATATCCATTATAACCCTAACGAAACCCTCATTTTAAAAGTAGAGTATATTCATTAAAAAAAAGTTATCAATACTTCGATATATCAGTTCTTCTTTTTATTCGTCCCTTTCATAGACAATACAACATCTGTGGCCTTAGCTAGTGGCTGTTATGAGGAGACCACCACCACTACCACATTTATTGACAAGAAAGCAACTACAACCGCCACTACTACTACTACAAGTATGTACAAATCCATTATGTAGGGTATTACATTACATATACTGGACACCATTCCCGTTCAAAATAGTGTTGTGTAATTTTCATCAAAATATTGGAGCTAAACTAAGGACAATATTACAAAAAGAATCCGGTCAAACAGAATGTCTGGTCATTGCTTTCATTTTTATGTTAGATTTAAAAAAAGATCCCCATTTCCAATTTTGAATAAAATGCATACATGTATTTATCAAAATCATATTTTTTTCTCTTTTATCTCTTTTTTAATTACCCTTGTTTAATAAACCTTCTAGATTCATTAAACTCATGATTATCATTTAACTTTTAATGATTGTTCAGTTTAAAGCCCCTCATTTTGATGTACTTAGGATCAGACATACAATTTCTACTGATTAGTTTAAACTGTATTTATTCAAAAAATATTCATAACTAGATGGCTACTGTTGCAAGCAACAGACGGATTCCTCCTTTATTAGATCTTCATCGGAACTGAAGTGCTAAAATCGGAATAAAGAAGATCGAAAAAAGAATAGTTGCTTTAGTACCATGTTGACTTCAGCAAATGAGTCAAAAGAGCTTATGTCTAATTTGGGACTCTTATCTATTTATCAACAAAATAGAAGAAAAAAAAATAAATACCTTTTATGTTTACGAAACTTAATAGCCATTCTCTGTTAGGACCAAAATCGTTCGGCACGGCATGTCATGGATTTTGATGATTTTCGGTATAATGGGTATATATTAAGTACTGACCATGAAAATAACACTTTTCGGCCAATGTGACCTCTGGTTGCCATGGTAACGAGGTCATTCTATTTATAGCACTTTTGGGACCATGAAATAAGCCAGCTCCGGAGACTTCGTTGCCATTGATACCACTGTAACAGCTTGTTCATCTTTATATAATCTATTCTTCCTTACTTCCATTTTTACTTAGTACACTTAGATGTGTGATATTAATTACAGGAAGCTTATTGTATTAAGCCAAAATAAGTCAAAATGAAGCGAAAAATAGAGGTGAAAATAAGGGCCAATTTAGTGTGTTTTTGACCATTTTCAATCTTAAATATCACAAAAGGCACCAATAGGAGACTAGTGATTTTCATCAATGGAAATATATGTTTATTGACAAATAAAATGAACGAAAAATTGGAGTGGGTATTTAAGAGTTTTACCTAAATTCTGTCGTCAAAGACCGTTGCCATGGCAACATTAGACCTTTTTGCTTATTTCATACTATCTTTGAAATTGATTTTATTCCTCTTTAGAGTTACATAAGATTGTCAAAATGTATGCATGTATAGATATGACTTATATCTTTTACATAAGAACAATTAAAATGTTCAAGGTCATTGGCTTGATGTTCAAGGTCATTTATACTTTGAGACTCAAATTTTGCATAAAATATTGATTTTTTAATTTTTTTGTTACCGATTTTAGTGATTTTTTTATTTAAATATTTTCATAGGTTATATATATTATGAAAGCACATGAATATAAGAAAGACAAATCTTAGAATTTATTGAATTGTAGCAATTCAATAGGAAAATATTTTTCCGTCAAAAAACATGAAAAATACAGATTTCGTCCCTTTTTTATCAAAATATTCACCAAGAATTTAGATATTCGATGATGTGAAGAAACGTAATCAATAGTTCTAAGAAATAAGTGATACATTTATCTTTTATGGCAAATAACTGTTAAGTTCAATATTTCAAGGTTTCTAAAATATTGACACCTTCATTTTATGAAAAATCAGGATTTTTCGTCTAATCTGGTCACTTAAATTTCAATGACCTTGAAAATTCAGTGGGTGACCTTGAAATATTTTCAAGGTCATTTTTATATCAAAACGCCTCTGATAGATGTATACATGAACTTCTGTTCCAATATCATGCGTAGATCGTTTGATAGAGGTTGTGTTTAAATTCATCGTATGAAAACCTTTCAGCCGATTGTTGCCATAGCAACTAAATTTGATGCTGCTTTGCAATAAAAGGTCAAATTAGCCCAATTAATTTTTTGTATTCATGTACAGTTCAAAGATGATACTAATTGGATAACTAGAATTTGGACTTCAAAAATTGGTGCTTTTATGAAATTTTCAACCTTGCAAAACAGCAAAAACATGCAAAAAAGGGCCTTTAAGTGCCCAAAACAGAGCCATTTGATACCCTGTTTTGGCCCAATTTTTCATCTTGTATACACAAAGCATCCGAGATGAATGTAAAAAACTTTACAAATATGCATAATAATAAGGATTAAAAGAAAATAATCAAAGCAATTTCAGATTAAAAAAGTACCTGTTTCCATGGTAACGAAGCCTACAAATATGAATGGTCCTGTAGATTTTTCCGATTTTTGAAACTTCAGACACGGTTACCATGGCAACGACAACCTTTTTGAAAAAACTGGGGTTGATTTACATACTAGTGCTTCGTATTGAACTACCATACCAAAAATCTCAAAAATCCATGACATGCCGTGCCAACATGTCTTGAAATTCTTTGGTTCTTACAGAGAATTGCTGTTAAAAATCCATGCTCAATCAATATCTAATTCTTTACAATGACTTTCTCAAAACAGAATTGCACAATGATTTTGCAATGAGATAATTTCTATTAATAGAAAATGACAACAACATGTAACTACTGATATGTAATGCTACTAAGAATAAAAAAGAAAGAAACAGAGAACAAGAATAAAAGAGTTATCTATCTTACTATGTAAAATTCACATAAAAAGTACTACTTGTGTGAAGAAAAATAGTTAGGGACAAAATCCTGTGAATTCTACAAGAGTAAATGTTTGTTTTGACCTTGAAAAAGTTTATTTTACCTTTAACCAAGGTCATGGATAAAAGATAAGCATTTGAGTTTATTCTCATCAAGATTCCTTTTCATCTAATCAAAGCTCAATATTTTATCAACAAAAGTCTGTTGTGACCTTGAAATCGAACAGATGACCTTTGGTCAAGGTCAAGGTGAAAGGACTTGATGCAAGAAATATTTGCGCCAAGTTTGAACTGTCAAGGACAAATGGTCTTTGTTCTATAGGCAAAAATTTGTTGTGGCCTTGAGAATCAAAATTTGACCTTGGGTCCAGGTCAAGGTGAAAGGGCTTGACTCAATGATTGTATTTATGAAGTTTGAACTGTCAAGGTCAAATAGTCTTTGTTCTATAGGCAAAAGTTTGTTGTGACCTTGAGAATCATAATTTGACCTTGAAAGTAGGTCATCCTCAATGACTACCTATAAGTAGCCTACCATCCAAGTTTCAACTCAAAATCTCGAAAACTGTAGGAATTGGCACTGTGCCAATTTAAAGTTCCATTTTCAACTCAAAATAGCGCGAAAACCGTAAATATTTGATCGAGCATGTAAGGGTATAAAAGTTTGCAAATTTTCCAAAGAATGATATAAAACAAATTTCGTTCAAATCGTGTGATTCATATAGAAGTTATAAGAGTTTAAAGATTTGACTTTTGATGACATCTAGCGAGGGCATTTGTAAACTTATCGACAAACAAAAAATAGTTTAAGAAGATCTTTGTCTGCTCTTTCTAATGGTACCATTCTTTTTGCTCTGTGTTGAAAGACCTTTGAATAAAGTGTCTGGAAATGGAAAGGGGTAAGAATAATAAGAATAATAATAACTAGATGGCTACTGTTGCAAGCAACAGACGGATTCCTCCTTTATTTGACCTTCCTCGGAACTGAAGTGTTAAAATCCGAAATATGAAGATGAAAAAAAGAATAGTTGCTTTAGTACCTTATTCAGTTCAGCAAATGAGTCAAAAGAGCTTATGCCTAACTTGGAACTCTTATTCATTTATCAACAAAATAGAAGAAAAGAATAATAAATACCTTTCAATTTTACGAAAGCTTTAAACTCCATGTTCTATCAATATCAAATCCTTTACGATTACTATCTCAAAACAGGATTACACAATGATTTTGCAATGAGATCATTTCTATTAATAGAAAATGACAACAACATGAAAGTACAGATATGTAATGCTACTAAGAAAAAAAAAGAAACAGAGAACAAAAATAAAAGAGTTATCTTTCTTATACTATGTTAAGTTCAGACAAGAAGGACTACTTGTGTGAAGAATAAATAGTATAGGACAAAGAGTGTGAATTCTATCAGCGTAAATTATTGTTATGACCTTGAGAATGATTATTTGACCTTGAACCAATGTCATATATGAAAGATAAGTATTGTGATCATTCTCATCACGATTGATCTTAACCTGATCATTCTCATCACGATTGATCTTAATCTGAGCAAAGCTCAATATCTAATCAACCAAAGTCGGTTGTCACCTTCAAATCGAACAAATGACCTTGAGTCAAGGTCATGGTGAAAGGGTTTGTTGCAAGAAATATTTGTGTAACTCACAAGGTCAAATGATCTTTGTTTTATAGACTAAAGTATGTTGTGACCTTGAGAATGAGAATTTGACCTTGGGTTAAGGTCAAGGTGAAAGAGCTTGACTGAACAATGATATGTATGAAGTTTGAACCCTGAAGGTCAAATAGTCTTTGTTCTATAGGCAAAAGTTTGTTGTGACCTTGAGAATCAAAATTTGACCTTGGGTCAAGGTCAAGGTGAAAGAGCTTGGTTTAACGATAATATGTATGAAGTTTGAACTCTGAAGGTCAAATACTTTTTGTTCTATAGTCAAAAACTTGTTGTGACCTTGAGAATGAAAATTTGACCTTGAAAGAAGGTCAACATTAAATGACCACCTATAAGTAACCTACAATAAAAGTTTCAACTCAAAATCTCAAAAACTGTAGAAATTGGCACTGTGCCAATTTAAAGTTCCATTTTCAACTTGGAATAGCGCGAAAACCGTAAATATTTTATCGAGCATGTAAGCGTATAAAAGTTTACAATTTTCCCAAAGAACATTTTAAAACAAATTTCGTTCAAATCGTATGGTTAGTTTAGGAGTTATAAGTGTTTAAAGATTTGACCTTTGATTACCTCCAGCGGGGGCATTGGTAAACTTATCGACAAACAAAAATTGGTTAAAGAAGATCTTGTAATGCTCTTTCTGATGGTACCATCCCTTTTGCTCTGTGTTAAAAGACCTTTGAATAAAGTGTCTGGAAATGATGAGGGGGTAAGAATAAAAATAATAAGAATAATAATAAGAACTAGATGGCTACTGTTGCAAGCAACAGACGGATTCCTCCTTTATTAGACCTTCCTCGGAACTGAAGTGTTAAAATCCGAATAAAGAAGATGGAAAAAAGAATAGTTGCTTTTGTACCTGATTCACTTCAGCAAATGAGGCAAAGGAACTTATGTCTAATTTGGGACTCTTGTTTATTTATCGACAAAATAGAAGAAAAAGATGATAAATACCTTTCAAGTTTAGGAAGGCTTTAAACTCCTAGATCTATTCTATCCATTTTGATTCCTTTGAAATTACTATCCCAAAAAGAATTGCACAATGAATTAGCAATGAGAAAATTTCTATAAATAGAGAATGACAACAGCATGAAAGTACAGACAAGTAATGCTACTAAGATAAAAAAGGAAACATAGAACAAGAATAAAAGAGTTATCTATCTTACTATGTAAAGTTCAAATAAGAAGTACTACTTGTGTGAAGAATAAATATTTAAGAACAAAATTCTCTCAATCCTACAAGAGTAAATGTTTGTTATGACCTTGAAAAAGTTTATTTGACCTTGAACCAAGGACATGGATGAAAGATAAGCATTTTAGTTTATTCTCATCAAGATTCCTTTTCATCTATTGAAAGCTCAATATTTTATCAAAAAAAATCTGTTGTGACCTTGAAATCGAACAAATGACCCTGGGTCAAGGTCAAGGTGAAAGGACTTGATGCAAGGAACATTTGCGCAAAGTTTGAACTCTCAAGGTCAAATGGATCTTTGTTCTATGGGAAAATTTTTGTTGTGACCTTGAGAATGAGAATTTGACCTTGGGTCAAGATCAAGGTGATAGGGCTTGGATCAATGATTGTATTTATGAAGTTTGAACTGTCAAGGTCAAAAGGTCTTTGTTCTATAGGCAAAAGTTTGTAGTGACCTTGAGAATCAAAATTTGACCTTGAAACTAGGTCATCATCAATGACTACCTAAAAGTTACCTACCATCCAAGTTTCAACTCAAAATCACAAAAACTGTAGAAATTGGCACTGTGCCAATTTAAAGTTCCATTTTCAACTCAAAATAGCGCGAAAACCGTAAATATTTTATCGAGCATGTAAGCGTATAAAAGTTTGCAAATTTTCCAAAGAACAATATAAAACAAATTTCATTCAAATCGCACGGTTAGTTTAGGAGTTATAAGGTTTTAAAGATTTTACCTTTGATGACCTCCAGCGGGGGCATTGGTAAACTTATCGACAAACAAAAATTGGTTAAAGAAGATCTTGTAATGCTCTTTCTGATGGTACCATCCCTTTTGCTCTGTGTTAAAAGACCTTTGAATAAAGTGTCTGGAAATGATGAGGGGGTAAGAATAAAAATAATAAGAATAATAATAAGAACTAGATGGCTACTGTTGCAAGCAACAGACGGATTCCTCCTTTATTAGACCTTCCTCGGAACTGAAGTGTTAAAATCCGAATAAAGAAGATGGAAAAAAGAATAGTTGCTTTTGTACCTGATTCACTTCAGCAAATGAGGCAAAGGAACTTATGTCTAATTTGGGACTCTTGTTTATTTATCGACAAAATAGAAGAAAAAGATGATAAATACCTTTCAAGTTTAGGAAGGCTTTAAACTCCTAGATCTATTCTATCCATTTTGATTCCTTTGAAATTACTATCCCAAAAAGAATTGCACAATGAATTAGCAATGAGAAAATTTCTATAAATAGAGAATGACAACAGCATGAAAGTACAGACAAGTAATGCTACTAAGATAAAAAAGGAAACATAGAACAAGAATAAAAGAGTTATCTATCTTACTATGTAAAGTTCAAATAAGAAGTACTACTTGTGTGAAGAATAAATATTTAAGAACAAAATTCTCTCAATCCTACAAGAGTAAATGTTTGTTATGACCTTGAAAAAGTTTATTTGACCTTGAACCAAGGACATGGATGAAAGATAAGCATTTTAGTTTATTCTCATCAAGATTCCTTTTCATCTATTGAAAGCTCAATATTTTATCAAAAAAAATCTGTTGTGACCTTGAAATCGAACAAATGACCCTGGGTCAAGGTCAAGGTGAAAGGACTTGATGCAAGGAACATTTGCGCAAAGTTTGAACTCTCAAGGTCAAATGGATCTTTGTTCTATGGGAAAATTTTTGTTGTGACCTTGAGAATGAGAATTTGACCTTGGGTCAAGATCAAGGTGATAGGGCTTGGATCAATGATTGTATTTATGAAGTTTGAACTGTCAAGGTCAAAAGGTCTTTGTTCTATAGGCAAAAGTTTGTAGTGACCTTGAGAATCAAAATTTGACCTTGAAACTAGGTCATCATCAATGACTACCTAAAAGTTACCTACCATCCAAGTTTCAACTCAAAATCACAAAAACTGTAGAAATTGGCACTGTGCCAATTTAAAGTTCCATTTTCAACTCAAAATAGCGCGAAAACCGTAAATATTTTATCGAGCATGTAAGCGTATAAAAGTTTGCAAATTTTCCAAAGAACAATATAAAACAAATTTCATTCAAATCGCACGGTTAGTTTAGGAGTTATAAGGTTTTAAAGATTTTACCTTTGATGACCTCTAGCGGGGGCATATGTGAACTTTTCGACAAGAAAAAAAAATTAAATGAAGATCTTTATTTGCTCTTTCACATGATACTTTCCATTTTATCATATGATGCGGTACTTTGTTGTAAAGTCTCTGGATTGGCTTGGGGGTAAGAATAATAATAATAATAATAATAATAACTAGATGGCTACTGTTGCAAGCAACAGACGGATTCCTCCTTTATTAGACCTTCCTCGGAACTGAAGTGTTAAAATCCGAATAAAGAAGATGGAAAAAAGAATAGTTGCTTTAGTACCTAATAAACTTCAGCAAATGAGTCAAAAGAGCTTATGTCTAACTTGGGATTCTCATTTATTTATCGACAAAATAGAAGAAAAAGATAATAAATACCATTTCATTAAACTCCTCGATCTATTCTATCCATTTTGAATCCTCTAAAATTACTATCCCAAAAAGAATTGCACAATGAGTTAGCAATGAGAACATTTCTTTAAATAGAAAATGACAACAAACAAGTAATGCTACTAAGAAAAAAGGAAACAGAGAACAAGAATAAGAGTTATCTATCTTACTATGTAAAGTTCAAATAAGAAGTACTACTTGTGTGAAGAATAAATAGTTAAGGACCAAATCCTGTGAATTCTACAAGACTAAATGTTTGTTATGACCTTGAAAGAGTTTATTTGACCTTGAATCAAGGTCATGGATAAAAGATAAGCATTTGAGTTTATTCTTATCAAAATTCCTCTTCATCTAATCAAAGCTCAATATTTTATCAACAAAAGTCTGTTGTGACCTTGAATTAAAACAAATGACCTTGGGTCAAGGTCAAGGTGAAAGGACTTGATGCAAGGAGTATTTGCGCCAAGTTTTAACTCTAAAGGTCAAATGGTCTTTGTTCTATAGGCAAAAGTTTGTTGTGACCTTGAGAATGAAAATTTGACCTTGGGTCAAGGTCAAGGTGAAAGGGCTTGGTTCAGTGATTGTATTTATGGAGTTTGAACTGTCTACATCAAATATTCTTTGTTCTATAGGCAAAAGTTTGTTGTGACCTTGAGAATCATAATTTGACCTTGAAACTAGGTCATCATCAATCACTACCTTTAAGTAACCAACCATCCAAGTTTCAACTCAATATCTCAAAAACTGTAGAAATTGGCACTGTGCCAATTTAAAGTTCCATTTTCAACTTGAAATAGCGCGAAAACCGTAAATATTCTATCGAGCATGTAAGCGTTTAAAAGTTTGCAAATTTCTCAAAGAACAATATTAAACAAATTTCCTTCAAATCGTACGGTTAATTTACGAGTTATAAGTGTTTAAAAATTTGACCTTGGATGACCTCTAGCGGGGGCATAAGAGAACTTTTTGACAAGAAAAAAAATTTATATCATGATCTTAATATGCTCTTTCAAATGGTGCTTTCCATTTTATCACATGCCGCGGTACTTGTCTCGTAAAGGGTCCGGAAAGGTTGGGGGTAAGAATAATAATAATAAGAATAAAGAAAAGACAATACAATAACAGAAAGGATTCCGACGGAAGTCGGAATCCTTAATAAGAACTAGATGGCTACTGTTGCAAGCAACAGACGGATTCCTCCTTTATTTGACCTTCCTCGGAATTGAAATGTTAAAATCCGAATAAAGAAGATGAAAAAAGAATAGTTGCTTTAGTACCTTATTCACTTCAGCAAATGAGTCAAAAGAGCTTATTTCTAACTTGGGACTCTTATCTATTTATCGACAAAAAAAAAGAAGAAAAAGACGATAAATACCTTTCAAGTTTAGGAAGGCTTTAAACTCCTAGATCTATTCTATCCATTTTGAATCCTGTTAAATAACTATCCCAAAAAGAATTGCACAATGAATTAGCAATGAGAAAATTTCTATGAATAGAGAATGACAACAGCATGAAAGTACAGACAAGTAATGCTACTAAGATAAAAAAAGGAAACAGAGAACAAGAATAAAAGAGTTATCTATCTTACTATGTAAAGTTCAAATAAGAAGTACTACTTGTGTGAAGAATAACAAAATCCTATCAATCCTACAAGAGTAAATGTTTGTTATGACCTTGAAAAAGTTTATTTGAACTTGAACCAAGGTCATGGATGAAAGATAAGCATTTTAGTTTATTCTCATCAAGATTTCTTTTCATCTATTCAAAGCTCAATATTTTATCAACAAAAGTCTGTTGTGACCTTGAAATCGAACAAATGACCTTGGGTCAAGGTCACGGTGAAAAGACTTGATGCAAGGAATATTTGCGTCAAGTTTGAACATTCAAAGTCAAATGGTCTTTGTTCTATAGGAAAAATTTTGTTGTGACCTTGAGAATGAGAATTTGACCTTGGGTCAAGGTCAAGGTGAAAGGGCTTGGATCAATGATTGTATTTATGAAGTTTGAACTGTCAAGGTCAAATAGTCTTTGTTCTTTAGGCAAAAGTTTGTTGTGACCTTGAGAATCATAATTTGACCTTGAAACTGGGTCATCATCAATGACTATCTATAAGTAACCTACCATCCAAGTTTCAACTAAAAATCTCAAAAACTGTAGAAATTGGCACTGTGCCAATTTAAAGTTCCATTTTCAACTCAAAATAGCGCGAAAACCGTAAATATTTTATCGAGCATGTCAGCGTAAACGAGTTTGCAAATTTCCCAAAGAACAATATAAAACAAATTTCATTCAAATCGCACGGTTAGTTTAGGAGTTATAAGGTTTTAAAGATTTTACCTTTGATGACCTCTAGCGGGGGCATATGTGAACTTTTCGACAAGAAAAAAAAATTAAATGAAGATCTTATTTGCTCTTTCACATGATACTTTCCATTTTATCATATGATGCGTTACTTTGTTGTAACGTCTCTGGATTGGATTGGGGGTAAGAATAATAATAATAAGAACTAGATGGCTACTGTTGCAAGCAACAGACGGATTCCTCCTTTATTAGACCTTCCTCGGAATTGAAGTGTTAAAATCCGAATAAAGAAGATGGAAAAAAGAATAGTCGCTTAAGTATCTTATTCACTTCAGTAAATGAGTCAAAAGAGCTTATGTCTAATTTGGGACTCTTATTTGTTTATGAACAAAATAGAAGGAAAAAATAATAAATACCTTTCATGTTTACGAAAGATATAAACTCCATGCTCTATCAAAATCAAATCCTTTACAATTACTTTCTCAAAACAGAATTGCACAATGATTTCGCAATGAGATAATTTCTATTAATAGAAAATGACAACAACATGAAACTACTGATCTGTTATGCTACTAAGAATAAAAATGAAAGAAACAGAGAACAAGAATAAAAGAGTTATCTATCTTACAATGTAAGTTCAAATAAGAAGTACTACTTGTGTGAAGAATAAATAGTTAAGGACAAAACCCTGTTAATTCTACAAGAGTAAACGTTTGTTATGACCTTGAAAAAGTTAATTTGGCCTTTAACCAAGGTCATTGATAAAAGATAAGCATTTGAATTTATTCTCATCAAGAGTCCTCTTAATCTAATCAAAGCTCAATGTTTTATCGACAAAAGTCTGTTGTAACCTTGAAATCGAACAAATGACCTTGGGTCAAGGTCAAGGTGAAAGGACTTGATGCAAGGAATGTTTGCGCCAAGTTTGAACTCTCAAGGTCAAATGGTCTTTGTTCTATAGGCAAAAGTTTGTTGTGACCTTGAGAATCAAAATTTGACCTTGGGCCAAGGTCAAGGTGAAAGGGCTTGGATCAATGATTGTATTTATGAAGTTTGAACTGTCAAGGTCAAATAGTCTTTGTTCTATAGGCAAAAGTTTGTTGTGACCTTGAGAATCATAATGTGACCTTGAAACTAGGTCATCATCAATGACTACCTATTAGTAGCCTACCATCCAAGTTTCAACTCAAAATCTCAAAAACTGTCGAAATTGGCACTGTGCCAATTTAAAGTTCCATTTTCAACTCAAAATAGCACGAAAACCGTAAATATTTTATCGAGCATGTAAGCGTATAAAAGTTTGCAAATTTCCCAAAGAACAATATAAAACAAATTTCGTTCAAATCGTACGGTTAGTTTAGGAGTTATAAGAGTTTATAGATTTGACTTTTGATGACCTCCAGCGGGGGCATATGTGAACCATTTGACAAGAAAAAAAATTTCATTCAAGATCTTCATATGGTCTTTCACATGGTACTTTCCGTTTTTTCATATGATGTTGTACTTTTTTGTAAAGTGTCCGGAACGGTTTGGGGGTAAGAATAATAATAATAATAAGAACTAGATGGCTACTGTTGCAAGCAACAGACGGATTTCTCCTTTATTAGACCTTCCTCGGAACTGAAGTGCTAAAATCCGAATAAAGAAGATGGAAAAAAGAATAGTTGCTTTAGTACCATATTAACTTCAGCAAATGAGTCAAGAGAGCTTATGTCTAATTTGGGACTCTTATTTATTTATCAGCAAAATAGAAGAAAAAATAATAAATACCTTTCATGTTTACGAAAGCTTTAAACTCCATGCACAATCAATATCTAATCCTTTACAATGACTTTCTCAAAAAAAGAATTGCACAATGATTTTGCAATGAGATAATTTCTATTAATAGAAAATGACAACAACATGAAACTAATGATATGCAATGCTACTAATAATAAAAAAGAAAGAAACAGAGAACAAGAATAAAAGAGTTATCTATCTTACTATGTAAAGTTCAAATAAGAAGTACTACTTGTGTGAAGAATAAATATTTAAGAACAAAATCTTATCAATCCTACAAGAGTAAATGTTTGTTATGACCTTGAAAAAGTTTATTTGACCTTGAACCAAGGTCATGGATGAAATATAAGCATTTTAGTTTATTCTCATCAAGATTTCTTTTCATCTATTCAAAGCTCAATATTTTATCAACAAAAGTCTGTTGTGACCTTGAAATCGAACAAATGACCTTGGGTCAAGGTCAAGGTGAAAGGACTTGATGCAAGGAATATTTGCGCCAAGTTTGAACTCTCAAGGTCAAATGGTCTTTGTTCTATAGGAAAAATTTTGTTGTGACCTTGAGAATGAGAATTTGACCTTGGGTCAAGGTCAAGGTGAAAGGGCTTCGCTCAATGATTGTATTTATGAAGTTTGAACTGTCAAGGTCAAATAGTCTTTGTTCTATAGGCAAAAGTTTGTTGTGACCTTGAGAATCATAATTTGACCTTGAGGAAAAAACCAATATGGCGCCAAGAGTAGCGTCACGTATGTGAGTGCTCCGTAACTTTTTTGCTTAACAGGAGAAATATTGATGATATAGTGACTTTTTGCAACGGAAATTCAAATTTATGCTATTTGCTTAGACTTGGGTGAATTTTTATTGATTTACACACACTTTATCTGTGCAATTTCGACCTGGAATTGTTTTTTTTTCCATTGAATAATAACGGTGATCACTCGTCCGTGTGTAAACAACAATGGCTTCTGGTAAGTCAAAATATTTTAATGCAAACGGATCAAAGAAAAGTTCCAGTCAACAACCTAAGACCAAGACTGCCAGACTTTACAGCGATCTCTCAAATAATAGTTTAGATGATTCCAATGCCCAGATTATAAATGAACTTGAAGAAATAAAATCTAAAGTAAACGAAATTGAGCACATTAAGCAAGCTGTGAATGAGACAGTGAAAGTCGGTGATCTTAAGTCAGTAGTTAGTTCTATTGTTCAGGAGCTAATGAAAGAGGCCAGAGAAGAATTTACTAAGAAAATAAGCGATTTAGAAGTAGAGCACAAGAGAAAAGAGGGATTTCTGCAGGACCAAATTGATGGACTAGAACACGATAAAGAAATTTTAAAGGAAAAATTAGCGGAAAGAGACAAAGATATGAGAGAAATGAGACAAATTATGCAGGAAACAGCTATGATTGCTCACGAAGCACGAGTAACATCAAACAGAAACGAACAATACAGTAGAAAAAACAACATAAAGATATACGGTATGGCGGAACAAATTCCAGAAGACACGGAACAAAAAGTCAAAACTATGCTGAAAGATGTGGCCAATGTCGAGCTTGATAAAAACGAAATAATTGCAGTTCATCGCATTCCCAGTGGAAAAAAAGAAGGTCCGAGGCCGATTCTATTAAAGGTCATAAATAGTAGCGTCAAAGCCAGGATCATGAAGAAGAGAACTGTGGTTAAACGTACCGCTGCGCCGTTACGGCTCGCAGATGACGTCACGCAGAAAAATTCCGAGCTGATACAGCGCCTGAGCCAACATGAAGAAGTCGAACAATCATACTACTTTAACGGCAGCGTATACGGGAAAATAGCTGGCAGTGACCGTCGCATAAAATTTGACATTGCCGACGACGTAAGCTTTAAAATCCGAAAGGCCGCTCAGAAACGCACAAGCTTCCAAGGACAGTATTCCTAACTTAGGATCCGCCCCTCAATCTAACTCTGTGTGATCGTACAGATCTGTGTACGTTTAGTAGTAATATGCATCATTGAGCGTGAAATATCTGAAAGTCAGAACCCCATGAAATGTTATATAATAGTATACCGTACCTGTGTTGCATTATTTATATATATATCCCAAAGGAAAAGCACACCTATATAACGTAACTTTTTGTCTTCACATGTCATTTTAAAATTTATCACTTGTTCCAGTTAGTCTACGAAGAAAAAAATGAGATTATTCTATCAAATTTCACGCACGATATATTTTAAACATTGTGTTACCCGTAAAGTGATTGGTCAAAATAGTGTTGTGCTAAACAACAATCATGTTAGTTAGATATATGGAAGAGTCAGCCTCGGTGAAATTATCTCTTTCAAATACGTGTACTGCAAAATTAGAAAGGTCGTAATATTTAGTTTTGATATTAAAGAGGAAATGAATTTAAAATGTTTTTCATCGTTCCCATGTTTTTTCCGGAACTTATTTCATCGCAAACTATCTTGGTTCTTGATAGTACTGTATATGTGTTATTTCCGAAGTATCATTTTCTCAGCGGGGCTGACTCTTGATGTTGTAATATCTGTTTATTGCATAAAAATGATTCCTGCAAAGCAAGTCTGCACATTTTAGGTAATGTCAGATTCCATTTGGTTTTTCAGTATTGTTCTTTATGTAGTTGTGGGTGTGAGTGCTAAGAGAATGGTATGCGTGTGTGTGAATGTGTATGAACATAACGACTTTGTTTACAATGTGCCCTTTCTTTTAATGTTAGCTTTTTCGTTTGACAGAGGAGCTATATTTTGTATTATGATGAATTCTTCTTTTAAGAAAATCACATTTTTCATCAAGTATCATGAGTAATTTAAAAATCATTTCAGTAAACTGCAGGGGGTTGGGGGATCTACAAAAAAGGAAAGATGTTTTTGATTTTCTAAGAAAGAAAAACTACTCTATTTACTGTCTCCAGGACACACATTTTGTGAAGAATTCAGAACATATTGTCAGGAGTCAATTGGGTTTCGAATGCATTTCAAGTTTTGGAAGTTCAAACTCAAGAGGAACATCAATACTATTTAATAATAACTTTGAATATAGGTTAACAGAAAAAAATATCGACCTAAATGGAAACTATGTCATTCTTAATATTGAAGTAGACAAAAAGTTTATTCTTACCCTTGTGAATATCTATGGCCCGAACCAAGATAAACCAGAATTTTTTACAAACCTTAAAGATCTTATATCAGAAAAACAGGGTGATTACATAGTTCTATGTGGGGATATGAATTTAGTCATGGACTTTAAGAAAGACTGTCATAATTATAGAAATAAAAATAACCCTAGGGCAGCAGAACAATTGAACATATTGAAAAATGAAATTGCTTTAACTGATGTTTGGAGACTTTATAACCCCGAGAAAAAAAAATATACTTGGAAAAAATCAAATCCTATAAAAAGAGCAAGACTAGATTTTTTTCTTATTTCAGATTCTCTTCTCTCACTTGTGGAAAGTACAGATATATTACCTGCATATAGATCTGATCATTCTCCTATAACATTAAACATTAAACTTTCAAATTTTGACCGTGGTAGGGGATTCTGGAAATTCAACAATTCTCTCTTGACAGATAAAATTTATATAGGGAAAGTAAAACAAGTAATAAGTAATACTAAATGTCAATATGCTTGCTTAGTGTACAATATGGATAAATTAAATGAAATAAATGAACATGATATGCAATTTAGAATTGATGATCAAATGATAATGGAAATGATTCTTCTCAACATTAGATCTATGACGATACCGTATTGTGCAGAACTAAAGCGTAAAAAAGAAGAGAAAAAAATAGATCTTGAGAAAAAAATTAATGAATTAGAAAACACAATACAAGACTCTAATGATGAAAACTTAGAAATTAGACTGCATGAATTAAAATCAGAATATGAAAATATGAGGAAAAATGAATTAAAAGGTATGATTTTACGCTCTAGATCTAAATGGATTGAACATGGTGAAAAACCAAGTAGATACTTCTGTGCTTTAGAAAAAAGAAACTACACCAATAAAAACATTTTTAAGTTAATTCAAGAAAATGGAAATTTGTTAACAAATCAAACAGAAATCTTAAGCGAAGTTAAATCATTTTATGAAAACTTGTATTCTAACCAAGATGAAAATTTAATTGACATAAACCTGGAAGAACTACTAAATGATATTTCTGTACCCAAATTAGAAGATATAGATAAACAAAATCTCGACAAAGATGTAACAGTTGAAGAAATTTCACAGGCGGTAAGACATCTCAAAAATGATACTAGCCCGGGTCCGGACGGATACACTCCGGAATTCTTTAAGTTTTTTTGGCCAGATATTAAAGTAATTCTTGTAAGATCTGTTTGGGAAAGTATTAGTAAAGGGGAATTATCTTTATCGCAAAAAATGGGGATCATCTCGTTACTGCCAAAAGGAAATAAGCCTAGAGAATTATTAAAAAATTGGCGCCCAATATCTCTTTTAAATATTTCATATAAAGTTATTTCTAATGTTTTGGCTAAAAGACTTAAGAGTGTATTACCATATTTGATTCATGAAAATCAAACAGGTTTCCTGAAAGGTAGGTTTATAGGAGAAAATATTTGACAGCTTTATGACCTTATGAACTTTTTAGAAGACAGAAAAAGATTAGGACTTTTATTATTAATAGATTTTGAAAAAGCCTTTGACTCGGTATCTTGGAAATTTATAAATAAGGTTTTGGACTTCTTTGATTTTGGTGAAAAATTTAAGAAAATGATTAATATTCTGAATAAAAATTTTAAATTATGTGTCATCCAGCACGGGTTCTTTTCTTCTTTTTTTAGTGTGGGGCGGGGCTGCCGGCAAGGGGATCCGATATCACCTTACATATTTATTCTATGTGTAGAAATTTTAGGCATTCTCTTTCGGAATAATAGAAATATTAAGGGAGTAGTAATAGGTAAACAGGAAATTAAGATATCTCAATACGCAGATGACACGGGGCTAATTTTAGATGGATCTGAACAATCTCTCAGAAATTCTTTAACACTTTTAGATCAGTTTGCTAAATACTCAGGATTAAAACCAAATATTGATAAAACAAAATGTGTATGGCTAGGAAGTGGGAAACATAGAAATGATAAATTATGTTGTGATAAACCCTTAATTTGGACAAAAGAGCCTTTTGTTTTCCTGGGAGTAACTTTCAGTATTGACCTAGAAAATATGTCTCATTTAAATTTTCAAATTAAATTAGAGGAAATACATTCATATATTGGTACATGGAAAAAACGCAGGTTAACTCCCTTAGGTAAAATAACAGTTATAAAAAGTATACTTCTCCCCCGATTAACACATCTTTTCCTAACATTACCTAACCCAAATAATGAATTCACTAAGCAGATTGAACAAGCTTTTTATCAATTTATTTGGGATAAAAAACCAGATAAAATTACAAGAAATGTGTTAATTCAAAATTATGATAATGGTGGTTTAAAAATGGTTCATGTAAACTCTTTTATGAAATCAATGAAAATAACATGGATAAAACGTTTACTAATATCTAAGGCACAATGGACATTACTTTTTGAGGAGTTAGCCAATGTTAAAATTGAGCAATTATTTTCAGTTGGTGAAGAAATTCTTAAAATCATAACATCTAAAATAAACAATTTATTCTGGAAAGATGTTTTCATCAATTTCTATGAACTAAGAAAAATAATTAAATCAGGCAATCTCAGCGATACACCACAAATTAGCTCAGAACTCTGGTATAATAATGATATTAAAATAGATAACAACTGCATCTTCTACAAATCATGGTTTGAGAAAGGTATACGATATATAAGTGACTTAATTGATGACCAAGGAAATTTTATTACTCATGACTCTTTTAACCAAAAATTCAATTTTCTCCCTCCTATTACATTATTCTATGGGTTGAGAAACACTCTTTTTAAAAAGTGGCCACTATTAAAAGAAACAAACCTGAAAACCACACTTCCACTTTACCCAGAGTATATAAAAACTATTATTAAGAATAAAGAATGTAAGGTCCCAGTTTATAATCTATTCGTTAAAGAACAAAAAACACAAATGAAATATATTGATAAATGGGTTAATGAACTTAATCTAAGCGACAATGATACGGACTGGAAATTTATTCATTCTCTACCATTCAGGTTAACGTTAGACTCAAAACTAAGGTGGTTTCAAGTTAGGATTACTCATAGATGTATAGCTACTAATTACCTTCTTCAAAAACAAAATATATTAGACTCAAATCTGTGTTCTTTCTGCAAATCTCAACCTGAGACAATTTTGCATATTTTTGGGCAATGTCAAATCATAGAAAATTTTTGGAATAATGTAATCAGTTGGTTTAATAATAAGAACATTTTGTTACACATTACGCTAGAAGAAAAAGTATTTGGTAAAAAGACTAAATATGTTTATATAAATCTGATCATATTGATTGCAAAATACCACATTTATATACAGAGATTAAAAGAAAAAATTCCAAGTTTAGCAGCTTTTGTTATAGATCTTAGAAATTATTTCTTATCTGAAAAATATATATACCTGAAAAATAATAAGGCAAAACAGTTTGAAAAAAGATGGAGTAGTCTTAAACAGATCCTTGAAAATATTTCTGAAACATGATTTTCTAAAAATAAATCTCCTTATCCCTTTCATATTATTTTTTTGTTATATATTTTTTTTTATTTTTTTTCTTCCTTGACAAAATCTCACTGAACATCTGAACAAAGGGCTATAAAACTGATGGCTTTTGCACTTGTTTTATCTTAAAGATGTGTGTAAAGAGTAAGAATGTGTGAGTAAATGCGAAGAATCTAGTGATTTAAGCTGATGACTGTCTTTACAATGTGTACTTGAGTAGTGGAAAAAAAAATAAATAAAAAAAAAAAAAAAAATAATTTGACCTTGAAACTAGGTCATCATCAATGACTACCTATAAGTAACCTACCATCCAAGTTTCAACTCAAAATCTCAAAAACTGTAGAAATTGGCACTGTGCCAATTTAAAGTTCCATTTTCAACTCAAAATAGCGCGAAAACCGTAAATATTTTATCGAGCATGTAATGGTATAAAAGTTTGCAAATTTCCCAAAGAACAATATAAAACAAATTTCATTCGAATCGCACGGTCAGTTTTGGAGTTATAAGGTTTCAAAGATTTTACCTTTGATGACCTCTAGCGGGGGCATATGTGAACTTTTCGACAAGAAAAAAAATTTAAATGAAGATCTTTATTTGCTCTTTCACATGATACTTTCCATTTTATCATATGATGAGGTACTTTGTTGTAACGTCACTGGATTGGATTGGGGGTAAGAATAATTAACCATAACTAGATGGCTACTGTTGCAAGCAACAGACGGATTCCTCCTTTATTTGACCTTCCTCGGAACTGAAATGTTTAAATCCGAATAAGAAAGATGAAAAAAGAATAGTTGCTTTAGTACCTTATTCACTTCAGGAAATGAGTCAAAAGAGCTTATGTCTAACTTGGGACTCTTATCTATTTATCGACAAAAAGGAAGAAAAAAAAACGATAAATACCTTTCAAGTTTAGGAAGGCTTTAAACTCCTAGATCTATTCTATCCATTTTGAATCCTGTTAAATAACTATTCCAAAAAGAATTGCACAATAAATTAGCAATGAGAAAATTTCTATAAATAGAGAATGACAACAGCATGAAAGTACAGACAAGTAATGCTACTAAGATAAAAAAAAAGGAAACAGAGAACAAGAATAAAAGAGTTATTTATCTTACTATGTAAAGTTCAAATAAAAAGTACTTCTTGTGTGAAGAATAAATATTTAAGAACAAAATCCTATCAATCCTACAAGAGTAAATGTTTGTTATGACCTTGAAAAAGTTTATTAGACCTTTAACCAAGGTCATGGATAAAAGATAAGCATTTGAGTTTATTCTCATTAAGATTCCTTTTCATCTAATCAAATATCAATATTTTATCGACAAAAGTCTGTTGTGACCTTGAAATCGAACAAATGACCTTGGGTCAAGGTCAAGGTGAAAGGATTTGATGCAAGGAATATTTGCACCAGGTTTGAACTGTCAAGGACAAATCGTCTTTGTTCTATAGGCAAAAATTTGTTGTGACCTTGAGAATCAAAGTTTGACCTTGGGCCAAGGTCAAGGTGAAAGGGCTTGGCTCAATGATTGTATTTATGAAGTTTGAACTGTCAAGGTCAAATAGTCTTTGTTCTATAGGCAAAAGTTTGTTGTGACCTTGAGAATCATAATGTGACCTTGAAACTAGGTCATCATCAATGACTACCTATTAGTAGCCTACCATCCAAGTTTCAACTCAAAATCTCAAAAACTGTCGAAATTGGCACTGTGCCAATTTAAAGTTCCATTTTCAACTCAAAATAGCACGAAAACCGTAAATATTTTATCGAGCATGTAAGCGTATAAAAGTTTGCAAATTTCCCAAAGATCAATATAAAACAAATTTCGTTCAAATCGTACGGTTAGTTTAGGAGTTATAAGAGTTTAAAGATTTGACCTTTGATGACCTCCAGCGGGGGCATATGTGAACCATTTGACAAGAAAAAAAAATTCATTCAAGATCTTCATATGCTCTTTCTTATGGTACTTTCCGTTTTTTCATATGATGCTGTACTTTTTTGTAAAGTGTCCGGAACGGTTTGGGGGTAAGAATAATAATAATAATAAGAATAATAATAAGAATAAAGAAAAGACAATACAATAACAGAAAGGATTCCGACGGAAGTCGGAATCCTTAATAACTAGATGGCTACTGTTGCAAGCAACAGACGGATTCCTCCTTTATTAGACCTTCCTAGGAACTGAAGTGTTAAAATCCGAATAAAGAAGATGGAAAAATGAATAGTTGCTTTTGTACCTTATTCACTTCAGCAAATGAGTCCTAAGAGCTTAAGTCTAATTTTGGACTCTCATCTATTTATCAACAAAATAGAAGAAAAAGATAATAAATACCTTTCATATTTACGAAAGCTTTATACTCCATGATCTATCAATTCTAAATCCTTTAAAATTACTACATTTTTGTATCTCAAATTAGAAATGCACAATGATTTTGCAATGAGAGCATTTCTATAAATAGAAAATGACAACAGCATCAAAATACAGCCAAGTAATGCTACTGAGAAAAAAAAACAGAGACCAAGAGTAAAAGATTTATGTTTCTTATACTATGTTATGTTCAAATAAGAAAGACTACTTGAGTGTAGAATAAATAGCGTAGGACAAAAACTGCTAATTCTACAAGAGTAAGTTTGTTATGACCCTGAGAATGATCATTTGATCGTAAATAAAGGTCACGGAAAAAAGATAAGTATTTGAGGTAATTCTTTTTAAGACTGATCTTAATCTGACCAAAGCTCAATATTTTATCAACCAAAGTATGCTGTGACCTTGAAATCGAACAAATGACCTAAGGTCAAGGTAAAAGGGCTTGATGCAAGGAATATTTGTGTTAAGTTTGAACTCTTAAGGTCAAATAGTCTTTGTTCTATAGGCAAAAGTTTGTTGTGACCTTGAGAATCAAAATTTGACCTTGGGTCAAGGTCAAGGTGAAAAAGCGTGGCTTAACGATAATATTTATGAAGTTTGAACTCTGAAGGTCAAATAGTCTTTATTCTATAGGCAAAACTTTGTTGTGACCTTGCGAATCAAAATTTGACCTTGGGTCAAGGTCAAGGTGAAAGAGCTTGGTTTAACGATAGTATGTATGAAGTTTGAACGCTGAAGGTCAAATAGTCTTTGTTCTATAGGCAAAAGTATGTTGTGACCTTGAGAATCAAAATTTTACCTTTGGTTAAGGTCAAGGTGAAAGAGCTTTGTTAAACGATAGTATGTATGAAGTTTGAACGCTGAAGGTCAAATAGTCTTTGTTCTATAGGCAAAAGTATGTTGTGACCTTGAGAATCAAAATTTGACCTTGGGTCGAGGTCAAGGTGAAAGAGCTTGGCTAAACGATAGTATGTACGAAGTTTGAACTCTGAAGGTCAAGTAGTCTTTGTTCTATAGGCCAAAATTTGTTCTGACCTTGAGAATAAAAATTTGACCTTGAAAGTAGGTCAGCATTAAATGTCTACCTAAAATTAACCTATCATCCAAGTTTCAACTCAAAATCTCAAAAAATGTAGAAATTGGCACTGTGCCAATTTAAAGTTCCATTTTCAACTCTGAATAGCGCGAAAACCGTAAATATTTTATCGAGCATGTAAGTGTATTAAAGTTTGCAAATTTCCCAAAGAACAATATAAAACAATTTTCGTTCAAATCGTACGGTTAGTTTAGGAGTTATGAGGGTTTAAAGATTTGACCTTTGATGACCTCTAGCGAGGGCATATGTGAACTTTTCGACAACAACAAAAATTTCATTTGAGATCTTTGTATGCTCTTTCACATGGTACTATTCATTTTATCATATGATGCGTAGCTTGTTCATAAAGTGTCCGGAACGATGAGGAGGTAAGAATAATAATAAGAATAATAATAAGAAGAAAGAAAAGACAATACAATAACAGAAAGGATTCCGACGGAATAGTCGGAATCCTTAATAAGAATAAAGAAAAGACAATACAATAACAGAAAGGATTCCGACGGAAGTCGGAATCCTTAATAATAAGAATAAAGAAAAGACAATACAATAACAGAAAGGATTCCGACGGAAGTCGGAATCCTTAATAAAGAAAAGACATTGCAATAACAGAAAGGATTCCGACGGAATAGTCGGAATCCTTAATAAGAATAAAGAAAAGACATTGCAATAACAGAAAGGATTCCGACGGAATAGTCGGAATCCTTAATAAAGATGACAGACAGAAATGATTATAAAAGATTGGAAAACAAGCGGTATGCCCACTTATGCTAATTCCTCTCTCGCATGCAGCTGATGTTATTACAGTTTTCAGGCAAATCATACAGTTATAATATGTATATATAAATTAATTATTAATTATTCATTCCGTGTATATTTTGGGTAAGAATTCTATTTTTCTGAAATTTACAGAAATTGGTAGGAGATAGACACTTGGCTTCGTTGACTTTTTCGTAGCCCAGAGTTGTACAAATACTGACTACTTACTTAAATTGATGTTTATCTCGGTTATTACAATTTAGAGCTATGAAAATAAAACAAAGTCCCTCCAATGCAAACTGTAATTAAATATCCATAACTTTTTTTATGCGCAGTACTTATATATATGATCTCCGACATGCCCTTGTGATAGGGCCTGCAAGACACTCATACACTGATAATAACACAGGTCTAGAGCTGCAAGTATATGAGGCTATCAATACACACATTCCTCTCTGGATCCGCGCTCCCCAATGCGATCAATATTCACTTGCTTCTCTTTTTTTTTTTCGGAGGACTATATATATATATTACATACAAATACAGGTAGGTACCAGACTTTTAACAAGGAAGGCAACTCTTCCGTCCCTGTGTAAGAGCATGAATCAGGGTTTATCAAATTAAAAGGAGAAGTAACCGAACGATTTTGAAGATTTATATTCACGATAAATTGGTTTTTTGTTTTGTTTTAGTTTTTTTTTTTTTTTTTTTTTGTTGTTAGATGGAGACATGAAACCTGGAACAAATGATGGTATGTCTCAAATATAAATCGAATAATTATGTAAAAAAATTGGACTTTCAACATCTTTTATGTCGATCTTTCCTCAATTTCGCAACTTTGCTAAAGCAGTAAACGAACAATCGAGCATTCAGATATGTTTTATTGACCGATTTTCAATTCTATGTTGATAAATCTGATATAACGTCTTTTCCAAAGACCGAATTCTAGAAAATTAAGGAAGATTCCCATAAATATATACATGTAGTTCTTACTGGATGGTTTAGGAGGCTACCCTTTCCCAACCGTAGTATCTAATCTGAAACTATCATTGCTTAAAAAAATGACCAAAAACTATTAATCAAGTAACCCTAAATGAAAACGATGACACCAGGGTTGATTTCTAGTTAAACTTTATATACTTTACCCCCGACACCATTTACAATCGTTCGTCACTGCTGCTTTGACACCAGTATAATCCATATCGTAAATTTATATGTTCTTGTTGCACGGTCTACCTTGTAGACGGTAATTAACACCTTTCCAGACAGTGCAATATTTTTCATTGTGAAGCAGTGATTGAATTAATAATTGAACTAATCATTGAATGATCAACTGAGCCTTTAACTATCCTTAAATGACCTGACGTCCATTGCCTCCCATTTTGAAAATACAACACGACAAAAAGGGGGAGGGGGAACGAATGTTACCATGTTTAAGAGAAACTTAAAAGGATTTTTTTTAAATCTCGCGATTTACCGACTTCAACAGTTACTACTTTTTTCAATGTCACGGCCGGATCTACGTACATTTTCCCCTAGAAGGTTGGTCTAGCCCGCTAGGGAAAGGGATCTAGCCTATGATTTTGAAAGAAAATATGTAAAAACTTGAAATCGTGTGTGTGTGTGTGTGTGTATGTGTGAGTGTGTGGGTTTTTTTTCAAATTCCGGGGAGGGAGCGAATAACGTGGGAGGGTTGTCTTGACTCCAAGCCCGCTCTAGATCCGCGCTTTTAAAAATGTTTCAATATGCATAGGATTAGCCACCAACGAAACCAGACTGACAAAACTCGTAAGATTTCGATTGAATTGTGTACTGACGGGTACCCTTGAATACTTTTGAGCAGAAATAAAGATATGATAATATCATAATAGCGGAATATTCCCGTAGTTTTGAATATTTTTGTTGGAAACTTGTACAGGGGAATCCTTCAACGCATCGCCTAGAATCCGCTTCCTATGTACGTAGTCTAATTACACAGCAGTTTAAAATTTCAAATATCATTTCCCCTCATTTATCAACAAATACTGAATCGACTTTACCATTGTTTTCTTTGAAATCTACTATTGAAATGCGTGAAATTCTTAACTGTTAACTGACCATGAGTATTTTTCATCTACTTGGAATGACGACTTATAATTACTCAATCAACGGTGATAATTGTTTGACAGCCTAACAATTGCCGTGCAACAAGTGGGTTATTCAACTGCTCCTCGGGCTACGCCCTCGGAGACAGTAGAATAACCCTTACTTTTCGCGAAAATTCCCGGCTGTCATGCATTGACTCTTATATTCAGACTAATTTGCAACTTGAATTCCTTCGTCGAGCCCCCTTTCATAAAAGGAATTTTTGAACTAAGGCTGTAGATTTTTCATCGTGTAGACTATGCTGTTTCTGTCCGAGTGTCTTTTCTATATCTGTAGGAGTAAAACCCTCCCCTTTCTCACCCGCAAGATTTGCCCGCGTCTAGAAATCAAATGATTTAGTTATGCAATCAATAAAAACTATTTTCAGTTACGTTTATCTAAAAACAAAAATGATGCAAATTTATGTTATAAAAGAATATTTTTAAAAAATCTTTAAAAAGGGGCAATGTATTGAACTAGTAATAATACAATTGTACCAAGGACTTATAAAAATCTGTTTATAAGTCCTTGATTGTACTCATATCAAAATAATACTTTCGTTAAAAATAAAACTAAATATGAATTTATTCAGTAAATCTATGTAACATTTTAGGCCTAGTGTAGAATATACTGTATTGTAGAGTTTACGATTATCACAGGTAGGAATGGTTGAAAAATAATCACATTCCCTTTAAAAATCTCTAGCAAGGCACATCAATATTGACAAACAAAATAATTACATAGAGGATAAACCACCGAGCATAACCGAATGCATTGTTTAAATACTTTCGTAAGCTGTTAGTGCATCATGTTGCTAGGTTACTGACGCGAAATTACTTACTGAAATTTACTACCGGTCACATGATAATTAAGCCCTCCAATGAAAGATGCCGAGACATGCTCCAAAGATCTTGATCATATAGACGTTTAGTTTTGCAATGTAAAAGAAGGCGCCGGACCACTTGCCTCTGTTTTTGTTTCGATATATTTATTTCGTTATTTTTAGGGTTGACAGGCTTACACAGCTCAAGTCGCATCCATGGCGTGAAATAATCCAAATGTAGTTTTATATTTCGGAGATTTTTAAAGCGCTGGTTCGCTTTTGAAAGTTGGATTTAAGTGAAAGTTCTTTTGTTTTCGTTTACCCATTTCTCATTTTCGAAGTTTCGTAATGCATGGAAAACTCAAACTTCAACAGTTATTTGTAATTCAGATAGCCTGCATTCTCTGGCTAGCTACAGGTAGGATATGAAAGGGTTGTATAAAAAAGTAATTAATAAATCTAACTTGCTGATTAATTTTCATGTAGTTGTATCCTTGATATTCCATAATTTTAGTAAGCTTTTCTCATAAACATGAAACAAATTTTACTTGGACATAAGTAAGTTGCATAGCTACTAGACTTGTATCCTAAAGCTAAAGCATCCACATATTTCCAAAAAAAATTCAATAGACCTTCTTCATATTACCGGTAGACAGGCATTTTCGACACTCAGAGTGCTGGACGTTTCGGTACAGGGACGTTTCGGTACAATAGAAAGATGTTTAGGTACAATAGAAAGACGTTTCAGTACAACACAAAAGACGGTTTGGTACATATTTTTATGGAGATATGGGGTGATAATTAGTTTGTGTTTGTTTTAATTTTTTTTAACAAGTATCGGTACATTATGTAACATATTTGATGACAAATTATATTTATCGGTGATCAAACATTTCATCCAATGCCTAACAATTATAAGCCTAATCAAATATTGCAAAGAAAACGGTTTAATTAATCAATTTGTCATGACATACCAATTATGTATGACAAAAGAAACCCCCCCCCCCCCTCCCCCAAAAAAAAACAAACATAAAAGAAAAAAAAAAAAAATAAACAGGAAAGTACAAATTAAATTTATTATGTAATCAAATAAATTGGTATACTGTTTTCTGCTTTTCAACGCTATCATTTCGGGGACATGATTTTTTTATGGGGGGAAGGGGGAGGGGGGAGTCAAATGTTAATGTACAAAAATATATATAACTCTTACTAAGGTAATAAACAACATGTTGATAATGTATCCTCTTTAAACAGTCAAAAATTGGGTAATGTACCAAAAAAAAAAAATGTACCGAAACTACCTAAATCATGTACGGAAACGTCTTTGTTCCATGTACCGAAACGACTTTTTTCTCTGTACCGAAACGTCCTTGTACCGAAACGTCCTGCACCCCACTCCAAGACCTGACATCACCACTATTGATGTTATTTCGTATTGTGACGTCATAAATCAGATAGGACGTCACAGTTAAAAATTACGTCAAATCTTATGATGTCGGGTCTTAGGATGTGTAAAATACAAGTCAACTGCGGTAATATGAAAATCATCAATTGCACTTCTTATTTTTTTAGAATAGATGATTTTATTCACATTACTGCAGTAGACTCGAATTTTATACAGGCCAAGACCTGAAAATGACAACATTTGTATGATTTGACATAACTTTTCACTGTGACGACAAAACAGATCTATGATGTCGTAATAATAAAGTACCGTAATGTCAAAAGTTGTGATTTGGATCTTCGAGTGTCTAAAATGCAAGTCTAACAGTAATGTGCAAATGGTCTATTCGACACAATGTTATGGAGTTGCTATTTTTTTGTGGACCTTCCATGGTCAAAACACTGCTGGGTGTGCCCATGATATTGACCTTGACCTGTTTAGGTCTGGTTACGATCCACAGAACCATTGTACATGTATCATGACAAGCATCCACTTAATTTTGGCCTAGCTACACCACTGATCAGAGATGGCAATACCAATTGGCAATGGCAAGAAAAATAGTATGTGTATTTTAAAATTAAGTGAAAACACAGTATATACTATGTTTTTCTTATCCATACAGTATCGGTCTACACAAAACTTTTTTAAGGCATCAGACAAATGAAATCTACATTGAATGTTTGGTTATAAATACATGAAGTTGAGGATGATATTGAACCGGTCTTAATTTTTCCAGACCATTTATTTTTTGCATACCGTTGCACTGCGATATCGCATTGGACTAGAGGCCCTGAGGATCAAATAGTTGTGTATATTTTAATATAGAATCAATCAAATAAAAACTTGCCTCCGACTTGCTTGTAGGTTGATGGAAAGGTTGAGTTTTAAATTTGGCAATATCAATCACAATGATACATTATGCTGTTCTTATACATGTACAGAATGTGTAGAGACTGATAATTTTTACCAATTTGGTGATCATAGAAATTAAAGAGTTGGATTGTAGATGATTCATTAATTTATTAATTGTGATTTTAAAGAATGTCCTAGGAATTTTTACTAGATTTGTGTAATGATCAAGCATGTTTTAACTTTCATTTAAAAGTTATTATTGATTTTTAATGATCAAGTAGTGTAGACATTTTCGAAATTTCATAATTTCTTCAACTCAGGAATTCAAGAATAATATTTGTAATTAAATTCATTCACTTCATTAATGAAATGTTCAAGATACATTCATTATCAATTAGTTATGTGTAAGTGTATGAAAGTAATGAGTATTTTTAATTTTATGCAGTAAAATTCAAAGTTCAATTTTTTTTATCCATTTTCATCATGTTCATGACTTTTTTTTTTATTTTAAAGCACCCAAGTACTTTTGCTTTGATAGGTCATGCATGTGCACAGTACATGTATCTAGTCTTCAATGAATTGGAGTTTTACTGTTAAACTTAAGAAGAAGAAGAAGAGTACACATATTTTCATGTTTTGCTTGTTTTCGACAAAAGGTCTACATGTATATATGGAAGATTTCTTTTTACCCAAAAGTTAATCCTGTCCATACGGAGTAAATTTCCATGTATCATTTTCCATAAGAGCAGTTGATACCATAATCTTGACTATAGGACTCCACATTCAAATGTGGGAGTCCTGTAGGAATCACCTTTTCCATCTGTCCATCTGTCTGTCCATCTGTCTGTTACATGTAGCACTTTGGCTGTAACTCAGCATCTGAAATAGTTTGAATGCTACTCTTTCATATTTTATACATTGGGTTCAGTAATGGTATAATGTGAGGGCACTACTGTATGGTACATTGTAATGGGTACATGTACCTATACTTTTTAGGTCAGATTAAGGTCAAGGGTAAAGGTCATACACTAGACATGTACTGTATGAATCATTTATGTAATACATGTACTTTGGTTGTAGCACAATAACTCAAAATTGTTTTGAAGGTAGAGCTGCCATATTTTATCAATGGATTTAGTATGATTTATCATGTTTATACTTAAATGTGAGAATAATGCTTTTGCTTTTTGAGGTTAGAAGGTCAAAGATCAAGGTCACTCTTTAGCCTTACAGTACATGTACAACAACACTTCAGTTGTACACAATTACTTGGAGTCAGACGTAACAGTTTAAGTATCAGAGCTTTGATATTTCACTGTTTATATGTTCTGACCATGCTCCACATACTTGTACAAACAAATCATGATCATGATAATAGATACAAGTTTGCCATAGGGAACCATTTCTGACATTTTTGTCAGTTTTCTACTTATTATCAGTGATAATGAAATTACTTTATTTCTTCGTTAAGAGTTCTATTAGTTTGTTTTACTACTAAATTCAATAAATGATTTATTGTTTTGACATTTATTTTTACAGATCCAACACAAGCTCAGTGTGATTGTAATGTTGACTGTGTGAGTAACTGTACGGCAGGGACATATTATGATGCCGGAGTTTGTAATACCTGTCCACCAGGATACTAGTAAGTTCTAGATGAATTAAGACATACACAGAAGTATATGTACACGCCTTGTCATATTCTTATTTAACAAGGAATAGAGATACATGTACAAATCAACATGTACATGCAATGAATGATTTTCTACTTGTTGGCCTTAAAGAAGAAATGGTAATATTTCGGTGCAAAAAAAACACTTCATAGCCGATTGATATGTATTCATATTTAGTTACAAAGGAATCCTTGGTGTTAACATATATTGATAAGGTGAACAATGAAATGCTTGTACGTTTACAGTGTACATGTTTACAGAAATCTTTATGTCTTTTTGGTCAAAAGATTATGTTCAAATCTTTTAAATACCAATTAACGGAATCTTTCATTAAAAGAGTAATTTTCTGAAAGTAGAAAGTCTGAAAAAATTCTAAATTGTACATGTAACCATATTTTAATTACATAGAATGTATATATCAATCATGAACCAACCCTGAACTGATGAATATAAAATATACCGGTATTTCCAACTCTCCACCAACATAATACATGTAATTTATTCATATATAAATGCATTCGTGTTCATATAGTACTAATGCAGTACTATGAAGTCTTGGTATTATGTAAGACTCATTTACTTACAGTATATGTATATTTTGTGATTGTACAATTATCTGAATTTACAATTATTTCATCCTTTAACGCATGTAGGTCACAAGAACAGCTACTTTTAGACATGTTAGATGTGTACATATGAGATGTTCAAACTCGAAAGATCACAGAAGCATAAAATCATTTGATATTGGATTCAATGCTTTCTTGTGATCCGAAGGAAGTATTAGAATGCATGATTTGGCATCAAAGATGGATATTAGTCGTGTTTTCAGGACTATTTATAGCAAATTTAACATCAGTCAAGGGATATCTAATGCAAAATTTGATAGGAAAAGAATTGAATCTATGTTAAGACCTTTTCAGTCAGACAGGAATGTCTTTAATTTTTTTTAAGGGAGAGAGATCAGAGAACATAATAGTCAGGATGAATGAATGGGAGTTTATAAGATGCTGATTTTTGATTAAATTTTTGTACAAACTTTTGATAAAAAGGGAGGGGTCTAGAATCCCCCCATCCTCTTCTCCATTTGCTCCTTGTAGATGTACAATCTTTGAAAATGATTGAAGTATCATGAAAGACATTTAAAAATTCTAGTATTTGCTATGAGCTTTAGTATAAGAGAGAATTTTCCTCCATGTTTTCATATTGATCCCATGTAATAAGTGGGATAATGTGAGTTTTATGACCACCATTAAGCATTATATTCAGGGCTTTCGTAAATCTATCCTCTGCTCCATTAGTTTGCAGCCTTGATCACCAATTCAAGTCCAGAAATTCTTTTTTTTCAATGCAGAATGGTCCCCGATTTCAATACATGTACAATGAAATAAAAAACTACTTTACCTGGAACTATACTATATCCTTTAGTAGAATGGAAATGCCATTGCTTCTATCCATTCATTGAGTATTTTGAAAGGATGGATCGAATGGATAGAAAATCTGCTAGATTAAATTCAGGGTATTCATTGTTCTTGTGATGAAAAGTAATCAAATTATTTTGCAATATGGAGATTATGAGTAAACATTGTTTCATTACAGTATTAGTTTTAGACTGCAGGATAAACCTAGATGATTCCTTTTATTGTGTCGTTTCGATCGCCGACATTGAACTTCAATTGAAGTCATAAAATTGAAGTAGATTCAATTTAGAAAATTTCTATAAAATTGAAGTAGATTCAATTTAGAAAATTTCTATAAAATTGAAGTAGATTCAATTTAGAAAAATTCTATATAATTGGTACTTATTTCATATGGCTTGATTTTTTTTTTCTGATGAAAGTTTTACCATTGTGTGTTTGATGTTTAATATGGCTGAAAAATCACGCTGAATTATTTAAACTTTAGAGTAATTTTCAACATTGGAAAATTAAAAAAAATAATAATAATAATAATAATCCGGCCCGAAGGGCCGGCGAAAAAAATTTTCCGGCTCTTAAAATGGCCGAAAAAAAAATTTCCGGCCGGCAAAAGTTTTCCTGCGGCCCCCCCCCCCCCCATTAAAATAAAATGGTTGCTCCCTTAGAACTTAATAAATTTAAACTAAAATCTTTTTTAATGTACGTTATTATTGTACATGTACTTAACGCACTTATGTACTATTGGACCTTTTTTGAATAACCCAAAATGGCCTCCCAAAAGAATAGAAATTTGGTTTAAAATATTTCATTTCCAAAATAATGAAATTGGACATTTTAATTTATCCTTATCTATATCAGTTTAAGAATTTATTTATCCTTCAAAATCTAACCCTAAGAAAATTGTGTCTATTTATTGAACTTTGTATTACAATTGCGTCAAAATAATAACTTGTAAGGGCGAAAAAATAAGAGAATAGAACTCAAGATAAAAACGATTGTATTTTTAAACCTTAAATTGGAAATCACTGGTTCATGGGCACGTTTATATAAGTTTAATACATCGTTGATAGTAATTGCATTTTAAAAAAGCGCTGTAGTAAGTATCTAGGGAAATATTCATAATATCCTAATAGGTAAAAATGAACTTTCTGTAAAGGATTCTATCACTTGTTTTACACTTTAGAACTAAGCTACGCATCAAGCGCAACGCAACTCTGCTTTTAAAATGAATAATTAATACGTTATAACACGGGGAAAACCCTTACCATGATTTTGCATCATTATGTAATCGATGGAATTATATTTTAAAAGCCAAAACGCTGTGTGGTCAATTGATATGGGTGCAACTTTATGTACCAATTGCCGATTATTCATACAATTTGCATTTTTATTGCGTGTTTATGTGTTCAAATGGGTAAAGTGTACAGTCATGTTGTAATGGATTTCGAGAAATCCAATTTACCGTGTTTACGCCAAGTAAATTCTACCTTTAAACAGAAACTACGAACCATGATCTTGTGGTGTAGACATCATTTTGACCTGTAATTATTGTAATAATTTTAGTTCAACGCTACCCCCCCCCCTCCCCCTAATCCATCCTACTGCAAGTCATACATTATAATGCGAAAATATTACAAATGAATTCATTATCAAAGATAAAGGAAAAAACGCGAAACACACCAATGTGACATGTACTTCGTTTAATAAAATGAAAAATTTAGGTTTCGAGAAATGTAATATACATTTAGAATAATATGACATTCGATAATTTATGAATTATATGTAAAATGGCTCTTCTACAGTTGTTCAAAAAGCGGCACGTTCACACGAACTCCTACAGAGGTGGATTACATAATACTTTACTTCTATGTCCATATCATAATGGCGAATTCCTCTTAATAAATAAATCTCTATTGGCTACTATCATATGGTATTAAAGTATTAAGAGGATAAAGTTTGAAAGCATCAGAAGAGGTGATAAATTTCGTAAGAAATATATTGTACAATAGCTGTGAATACTGTTGATAGAGAGGTTGTTGTAGTAAGAGTCAGCTTATATCAGAAATTTGAAATGATAAATAATTCAAACTTTTACATTCCCCCAAACCAAATTGGGCGAACACCCCCCCCCCCCCCCCCCCAAAAAAAAGGATCCAAAATGGGCGACTATATACCACTACTATGTTCCAGCTGCAACTTCTATCTTTTACATTCCTCTAAACTAAATTTGGCGAACATACACCTCCCTAAAAAAGAAAAAAAAAAAACAAACAAAATGGGCGAACATGCCCCACCCATCCCCTAAAACCCCAAATTTGGCGAACATATATTACTGCTCTGTTCCACCTACCATCTCAAAGTTTCATTCTAAACTTCAGTTTCAAATGACTTGACCTCTAAGGTCCCGGGGATCGAATCTCAGATTCGACAAAGGGTCTTATGTGGGAGGGTAGGTGGTCCCCCACCCAGGCCTCTGCAGGGGGTTTTTCTCCGGGTACTCCGGTTTCCTCCTGCTCCTTGGACCCCCTCACGCCAACATCTGAGCCAACGTGAGACATTAATAAAAGTTGTGTAACTTGTTTGTTAAACGTTGTAAAATAAATAAAGTTTAAATTTTTAAAATGACTTGAATGTTGGCACATGGTTAGAAATAAAAGATTTATGCAAAGTTATCTCTATTTTCATCACAATTTATTGTCGAACAGTTTAAAACCATTGAACATTTAAAAGAATATCATCATGTACATGTATAAGACAGAGAGAGAGTGAGAGAGAGAGAGATTATTTTCTGTCTCTGGGTATTTCTTTCTTTATTGATCAGTGATATGATACACATACGTGTATGTACGGTGTATGTACATGTACATGAATCTATTTTGACAAAAAATTAAATGAATACGAAAGTTTTAAAATTAAAAAAAAAATACGTATAATATACATCTGGTTTGGTATTAGCGAGTAGACGAGTTTCTATTTTATCTTGTTTAACTTAGAGCTCACTTGACTTTCTACGCTACTCATTTCAAATTAGTATCTACATTCTATGGTATTGTAAAGAAGGGGTTTCGCTTTTGAGCAAAGCCAACCTTCATGACATATTTTACTAAAGTTTTAAAGCCATGCGCATAGATCATCAATACCTGGATGTTGGACTTCTTTTGAATTTTTTTGAATAAACACATGTTTATTTTAATTCAACATAATTTCTTTAAATGGCGACCTCCTCGGGCTTTCCTATTTAGAAGACTGTGCTATAGATCCCTGTACAAGTCATTACCATTTGCGTCAAAGGACACCTAAATGGAAATGGTTCGAAATAATTTATGAAAATAATTGGTCCACTTATTCCAACACCTTCAATGACCAGATATTTCAATCAGATCTGTCCGAAAGGAGTTGACTATGTAATAGACGTTTGGGGGGTTATAAAGGATGGTTACTTTAAAGATTTTTAAAGGTACTACCTCTTAATTTCTTCAGATTTCAAATCTTTAACGTGTTTAAGAGAGGGTATGGTATTTCACAATTTTCCAGGTCAAGTGCAGTATAAATATAACTGGCGTAAAGGTCTATACTTCTTCCGCGATTTTGTAACTTTTAATTAGAAATATTAAATTCTCAGTATTTCAGATGTAAACGGATTTTTTTCTTCAAAGAAGTCGAAATTGATTTTGTTATGTATATTAAACCAAATGAAAACGATCTGATTGCCCTAAAACCAAACAATTCTCCCAAAAGCCAATCCGTTGGTATGACTTCCTTCACACCAACTTCCATCAAAATCAGTCCAACGATCTTGCTTTAGTACTTCTCATAGACATGTTTTTTTTTCACAGAAGACATAAACGGTATAAAACCCTCACTACTTTAACCGTCCACAAACAAACAATTTTTCAGTTGACGAATACTAAATTATTCAGGCCTTCACATACTCTGTACTTTACATATTGTCTTGTTGACATTGGAGGGTACTTATACTGTAGAATTAGTTTTATGGTCGTATATAGCCATTGACCGAACAAAGCTTAATGAATTATTCAAAATTAGTCAATTCACTGATTGGATTACCCAGTCACGTGAGACATTTAAGTATAATTCTGTTTATTTCTTACTAAAAGGGGATTTGAACTTGACGAAGTTCATATTTTCATACTTATGTTACAAGTTTTGTACATGTAGTATTTAGACTGCTGATTAATAAGTTAAATCCCGTAACATGTTACACTTTCATGTTAAGAATATAGAGTGTCAGGGAGGAGGGGTTGAGAGGCAAGAGTACTTTCCAAAAACAAATTTCACGCTCGCGATTTTGACGAACATAAATTTTCCGACTTTACAAAGTGGTTGCTCCCTATCAAAAAGCTAGAATTATTCATCGCGTAAACGAAAAAACTATTCTGTTCGTAAATCGTGTTCAGGAACCGTGGTGGTCCGAGCAAATGGGAAACTATTGAATATTTTCAATATGAAAGAAATGTATTCTGGTTTTTATATTAATCATTTGCAATTGGTTTTATCCACTATGAAATAAATATATGAGACTTGGGTTACATTTGTCCAATGTTGAATATATAACATTACAATAAAAGAACTTGAAGCAGCAAACCCGTGTAACTTTAATTTATAAATGGCTGTAAATATTTGCGCTTCCGAACCTATATTTGCCGACCAATTCAATTATCTTTGATGTGCTCCTTGCACTATCAAACTGTGTGTAAATTCTGCCCAAAAGTATCGATAGCGTTTCCTTGTCTTCAGTTCAGGAGACAAGTGTCTCGATATCATTGTTCTTTTTTTGGTACAAAAAGTTTTTTCTCAAACTATTCAAACACATACACTGGATAAAACCTTACATGGAAACTCTCAAGATAACACTGGATAAAACCTTACACGGAGACTCTCAAGATAACACTGGATAAAACCTTACACGGAGACTCTCAAGATAACACTGGATAAAACCTTACACGGAGACTCTCAAGATAACACTGGATAAAACCTTACATGGAAACTCTCAAGATAACAATGTCCTTCTTAAAAATATTACGTAAATCAAAATGGGATAATTTCGGTTATTTTACATAAGGATTTGTCAGTATACCACTCTTTCTAGACAGCAAAGCACCGACTGTTTCGTTTTAATATGGCCACCGATTCATTCTTTTGATATATCATGCTTCAAATAATCTTGCGTGCGTCGTCATCATACAATGAGGAGGGTTGCACGAATCTTGACATGTAGTCCGGATAGCTGCACCGTTTTCTTTGTGTAAAGAAGTTCATTGTCTCTTTCAAGGTCAAGTTCACATTTTAGTGTCAAAATGTAGTGAACAATCTAGTTGTCTGCATGTTCATGTAAGAAGTCACGCAATAGACATTTATTAGTTATAATTAGAATCATTTTTTTGGTAAGAAATGACTTGCATTGAAAACATTTGCTGCTATTATAATATACCATTTTTGAAATGGAAAAAATAGATTTGATGAGCATAACTGTTCGGCTAGAGTTTCTTTTGAAATGGATTTTCTCTTTTCAGTCCCCATGTTGTACTAAATTTAAAGATAAATATCAATTGAAATAGACATGGCTCAAACAAAAGGGAAAATATAGCTTGCGTTAAGATTTATATTTATTTTTACTTAACAAACAATTACCCCGTTAATATGTAATTCAAACGAAGAAACTTTAAAGTACGATTCGATTTTCACCTGCTTTGGTTTCACAATCACGTGGGGCTTGTCTTTACATAAAGTGTTTTATGGTTCTTGAGTGTGACGTAGAAACTTGGAACCACATTCTATAGTCGAAACAGTAATATCGTGGACAAACCAAAATGCGTGGGTGAACTAACCCATATACACTTTATCGACGAAACTCTTCGTAATTTATGGTCTTTTTGAAGTATTTTATTTAATATTTAGTTAGTTTCTTATTTATTTATTTATTTATTTGTTTTGTTTTATTTTTCAAGGTTTAGTCAATGATAACCAATAGCTAATACTGACAATGATATGAATCGATTATTTCGGTGCATGAAACAAACATTATACATGTATATATAATATCTGTTTTTTTAGGGAACCCTCCCCAACAAATCACTCTCCCATATGAAGTACAAAGACTCACAACAAGCTCAAATTCATGTATAAGTTTTAGAAAATTTTCCAAGTACATGTAGTTTCGTAACAAAAACTGACGTCAGTACTGTCGTTTTCGTAAGGTACATGTACAAAAGCTGTATACTCTTCAAATTACCGTATGTTTTAAATAGCTCAATGACAAAACATGCTAACCATTTCTTCAAGAAAAGATCTTTATAATCGACAAAATGATTTGTCAGAAAATGCGGTTTATTTCATTTTTGCTGTGCACATGGCTTATTATACCCGCTATACTATGGTGTACTAGAATATAGATAGTACGTGTTCCAATGTCTTGCTGTCTATTATATTCTCCAATATGGTCTTCAGACAAAAAAATGTGTCACATTTATTTGTAGATTCTTTCTCAACTGTCTTATATCTTTTTTTTCTCTACAGATGTTATTACAATTTCCTATATCAGTATATGGTTTTCAGAAAAAAATTAAATTGTGTTACAAGCTCCAGTAACGCAGTTCTCTGTAAACCAGGGTTCCTTCTGGGCGACATATCAGCATCACCGATCCGTCTATGTATTATCTAAATATCAGAAAACACTAAGTATCATTGATTATATATTATTAATGACCAAATCAATACACCAGACCCATAGACTTCGGTGACCTGATACAAAACTAGTAAATACAAAAAAAGTGTATGCATGAATCGTCATCTACTTTATCTTAGGCGCTCCGACTTTATTCGTATAAGGACAAGACAAGACTAAGTACTAGTAGTATTTCTCTAATGATCTGTAATGAATATACAGGTGTATTATCTCTTAATTTTGACAAATTCTGATAAGCGATAACCTGATTTATAAAGATACAAATGTATGACCCATTTGAGTAGTTCTTTGCCTAGATCAAAGAAAGGAGGGGATCTCCAACAACACCTAGTTGCAGCACCAACAGCAAAACGCCCACTGTAAAAACACAAAGAAGACACACACAGAAAGAGGTGCAGATGGTACAAGGACACCAAATCACAGAGAAACTTCACAAACCAACGAGACCAATGGGCAATCGGTGCCGACTAAGGATGGCCATCTGCCACGTCTATAGCAGACGGTGTGGTTATTATGGATTACGTGCGCACAACCCTCCCACTTTTCCGATTACCCCGAGGTCTCGAAGAACGTACGATGGTGGTGTAAACAACCTCCTCACTGTTAGATGACCACACATAAACAAGACCGCAAAACACAGGGCACAAGCAACACAGATGTATATGTAAATGGATATAAAAATAGGGCTTACGCATTACAATCTTTACGTAATAAAGTAAGACTTGACGTACACGTGAAGCGTAGACATAAGCTTCTCGATATTGGAGACACTTTTAAAGATGGGAGTTTACACATATTGATCATACTTTGCATTCAAATTGTCCGTTATAAGATGTGTCCAATGGCATATTATATCAAATGTGAAGCATTGGTGACGTTACGTTGATTTTCAAGTCAAAGGTCAAAGTGCAAGGTCATACATGAAGCGGGGAATTATCTTAAAATCATGTTATAGATTTAGTGAAGTTGACTATAACGAATGCTTAGAGGGTTATACTTATTTTTCTAAAGGTCATTCACTGACATTTTATCAAATGAAACTTTGTTCCGAATCCAGAAGATTGAAAGTGAAAGTAGCATTTCTATTCTAAAGTTGACAAAGATAAAATGCGTTATAATTTTGTTGTCAAGTGATGGTTTACTTAACTTCGGAATGTTCTGTTTGAATGAGGAAGTCGGGAACTGATGAAATTAAGAGAGACTTTATTTCGGAAGAAAGAATTACAAAAACTTGAGATAACATTGTGCGGAAACACACTCAATGTACAGAAAAAAACTGCTTGATAAAACATGCTCCATGGGACCATTATCTCGTCTACTTTCCATTACATTTACTGTAATTATGAGGTGTCAGTCTTACCTGTGAAATATATTTGCCGTTTACTAAAGTAAATTTGTTTTTGCATGGTTAATTTGGATACCAAAGAATGACAACCTTACATGATGACTTTCATTTGATATTCAGTCTACGTAGGTACAAAATACACTCAAATTACATAAGTATAATTGCTTTCTGCAAAGGTATAATTGCATATTGCAAACTGAAATTGTAAGTAATTGTCCTATATTATATAAAAGAATGAATTTGCAAATTAACACTTCTTTTTGGGCCATTATCATGTTCGGAATTAAACATGGCAACATATTTTGAAGAAGATTTTTGGACATGTAAATTTATTTTGCCTCGGACTAGTTCGAACCAATCAGAGCGCGTAAATCGCGTTACGTGCACGCCGTCAAAATTTCGATTGCTGGACACTTCGTCACCAAGACAACTCGTAACAAGACAACTCGTAACCAAAAAAAGACATCTCGTAACCTGACCATTTTGGTGACGAGTTGTCTGGTCAATTCGTAACCAGGTGACGACTTGACCAGATATCTCGTCACCAAAACTTAGGAAAAATTTTGATAAAAAGTCGTCACCAAAACTTAGAGAAAATCCAAAACGTATATTAGAAATTTTGATAAAAACTCGTCACTAGAAAATTTGACCGATGTAGCTTTGAATCTTACAACATATTGGTCACATTTTCTGTGTTTTTAAGTCGTCACCAAAACTTAGAAGAAAATTGTTAAAAACTCGTCACCAAAACTTAGAAAATTTGATCGATGTAGCTTTGAATATTACAATATATTGGTAACATTTTCTGTGTTTTTAAGTCGTCACCAAAACTTAGAAAACAATTGTTAAAAACTCGTCACCAAAACTTAGAAAATTTGATTTTTATGTTTCAAGTTTTGGTGACGAGTTTTTATCAAAATTTCTATGATAAGTTTTGATGACGAGTTTGTATCGAATATTTTTATGTCTAAGTTTTGGTTACGAGTTTTTATCAAGATTTTTTCCAAGTTTTGGTGACGACTTTTTAATACAAAAAAAATTCTAAGTTTTGGTGACGACTTTTTATTAGAAAACTTCTAAGTTTTGGTGACGAGTTGTCTGGTCAAGTCGTCACCTGGTTACGAATTGACCAGACAACTCGTCACCAAAATGGTCAGGTTACGAGTTGTCTTTTTTTGGTTACGAGTTGTCTTGTTACGAGTTGTCTTGATGACGAAGTGTCCTGATACCAAAATTTCTATAGACCGTCAACAATGAATTCGCACGTAAAAGGAATTATGAAACGGCAATTTTCGTCAACAAAAAAACTGAGATTTTGGTCCTCAACAAAATAAAACAGTTATTAGGTTTGTTACTGACCGTTCACAATATTAGTTATTAGGTTTGTTACTGACCGTCTACAGAGATTTGTCGGGTTGATCTATGCAGACTATGGGCTTGATAATCGTTTGACACCGATGTTATTTCAGACGCAACGAGACGTACATTTTTGGCCGGATTGCAAAGCAATTCCGGTCTATAGATTGACGATGTCCGTCCGTCTGTCTGTCTGTCCGTCTGTCAGTCTGCCGTCAACATTTTGGTTAAAGTTTCTGGTTGAGGCAAAATCTATGGAACTATATGCAGTAGAAACTTTATATAATACATGAAGCTTGCCCAACACAAGAACTTTCAAGTTATGCCGTAACATTTGACCTAGTGACCTTGACCATGGACTTTGACCTAGTTAAAGATTTTGGTTAAAGTTTCTGGATTAAGCAAAATCAAAGGAACTGTATGCAGTAGAAACTTTATATTATACATGTAGGTTGCCCATGATGAGACCTTTCAATTTATGCTGTAACATTTGACCTAGTGACCTTGACCTTGGACTTTGACCTTGTTAAAGATTTTGGTTAAAGTTTCTGGTTTAAGCAAAATCAAAGGAACTGTATGCAGTAGAAACTTTATATTATACATGTAGGTTGCCTCTGACAAGACCTCTCAATGTATTCTGTAATATTTGACCTAGTGACCTTGACCTAGTTGGTGACAAAAACTTACTTTGCAATCCGGCCATACCGTCTTTAGCGGTGTTTTATTTGTACATTGCGATAGTAAACTTGTCGTGTATCTTTACGACAAAATTTGGATGTACATGATTGAATTAAACTGATTTGTACTGTCACTGTATTCTCAACACCATGATTGTTTGCTTATTCAAATCGTGTAGTTAGAACATATTATATGTATCGAATTCGATAAGATCACGTTATCGTATTGAATGCCCTTATCGTTTAACGTGTTCGTTGAACGATTTCTTCTTATTAATCTTAATCTATACTTCCTTCTTTGGAACAAATCATATCCGTGTTGTCATCTTTCTCATTTAGTATGTATAATTATTGTTATGTATATTTAAACCAATTCTATGTGGTTTATGATCGTGGATTCATGTCAGGCTAAGTTACGTAACAGAGAAAAGATTGAATGTATTAAATCGTGCTCTTTGGAATACCACGGCAGATATGCACTTACATGTACTTGAGAATTTGTGAAACTCCTGGGGTTGTGTCAATGACAAGTGTCATAGGAAGGGGATGATTTTGCATTATTGATTAATGCAATCGACTGAAAAGCGAGTTTTGTTTTTTTGTCTTTGTTAGAGTTTGTAAGCGGGTATTTAATCTTAATTACGTCCTGTTTGTGATTGATCGATGGTGTGATCAATGTCGGTGAATTTATAACAAGCTCAAACAAAATTCGTGGTACAGTCAAATCGAAGTTTCGTTTGAGAACCAAACCTACATAAAAATAATAATCGTGCACTCAGTTTGTCTTTCTGTCTGTCCGTACCCTCGACTTAAGAACACCTAGTCGTCCCATATATACCGGTATAATGTTAAGGGTAGGACATAGAATTGCCAAAAGACTGGGTTTACCAAAAAAAAAAAGAGAGATAGATTTAATAGAAAATGAATATAACTGAAATAGTTGCATGGATCAACAGAGAGTACAATAAAATAGTTTCCCATCAGAATTTCACGAATGCATGATATGATCCTAAACTTCGATTAGAAATATAGGGCTTCCATGCTTGTAAACTTTAATTTTGACTGTCGGATTTATTACCTTAAAAGTAGCTTTAGTCCCGACTAATGGAAAGTTTTATATAGCCTTAAATGTGCATGTCTCTAATCGTTTCTACTTACGTAGATTTCCAATTATCTCTGGCGACTTGGCCCACATTTTTCATGTTTTTTTAATCGAGATTTTCAAGGTTTGAACCATTTCTATATCAGTATGTAGATGAATTGGTTCATCTTTGTTACAAGGTCACCCCCAATTTTATAGGAGAGAAAACTTTGATTAAATCTTTTTCAGAAGCTATTTACTATTTTTTTCATGGGTGCAATTTGGTGATATAAAGATTATGTACTGGTATAGGCAGAACGAAAATTTGGATATTGCCAAATTGGCTTTTGATCTAATATGAGGGGAAATGTGGTCGACGTGCGAATATCAACATTCGTGTATTTCAATATTTTCCGAGTCGGAATTCACTCGGATACTGGTATGGAACTTTTTCCACCAAAACTGTGATTTTTCATCATAAACTTAAGTATGAATAGATTTTGAACATTTCACATAATCTTAGGCGAAGTTCATTTAGGAAAAGTTTCAGTTAGACTAAATTATACACATTCTAGCCAACGCTTTTTTCTACAAAAATAAAAGTGCATCTATCCAATGAAGGTGACTGTACAGAAAACCTATTCGAACAACCGAGGAAATTCAAGACTGACGCACTCAGTTTCCCGGTCAAATTGCTTTACATGTATACCTGTATATTACTTTTATCAGACCACTTAAGTGATTTTCCCAATGAAAGTTTGACATTTGAAGTGTGATTATTTACTTTCAGTTTAACAGTCTTAGATATGGTTGTAAAATGAAAACCCGGGGATCGTTAATCGGATACGTCTATCCGTGAAATGAATGTGTAGTTATTAGTTTTGGCGGTTTGCGTATCGTTCAAGTGTCTGTTATCACATGTAAACTGTAAATTGGAATATAACTTCCTTGATATTTATCCATTCTTGGTCAAACTTTATAAATATGAGAATTGGAGTCTGATTTCTTTCCGTCAGAACTCGTACGAAATTGTTCAAATCACATACAACAAAGACGAGACTGCTTTCACAAAACAACAAAAGAGTCATAATGCAACAAAGACTATCACAAAACAACAAGGCAACTTATAAGTCAACGAAGCTAAGCTAATCAAAAATCGTCAGAGACAATAAAACAAAAGCAAATAAAATCCCACCACAGCAAAGGTAATCACAATACCACAGGATAAATCCACAAAACAGCAATGGTTTTCACAAATAGCAAAGACAATCACAAAACGGAAAAGAAAATCACAAAACAACAAAGTCAATCGCGAGACGGCAAAGACAATCACAAAACATTAAAGAAAATCACACAACAGCAAGGGCAATCACAAAACAACAACGTCAATTACAAAACAACATAAACAATCACAAAACAACAACGCCAATTACAAAACAACATAAACAATCACAAAACAACAAAGACAACCAAAATGAACAAAGACAATCTCAAAATAGCAAAGTAAATCACAAAACAATTAACAAATACAATCACAATGCAACATAAACAATCACAAAATAGCAAAGACAATCACAAAGCAGTAAAGACAATCACAAAACAGCAAAAAACAATTAAAAAACCCCAACAAAGGCAATCACAAAATAACGAAGACAATTTCAATACAACAGGGACAATCACACAACGACAAAGACAATCACAAAACATAAAAAAATTACAAAACAACAAAGACAACCCCAAAACAGCAATGAGAATCACAAAACAATGATTACAATCATAAATAGGAAAGCAAATCACAAAATAACAAACACTATCACAAAACAACAAATACAATCACAATGCAACATACATACAATCACAAAACAGCAAAGACAATCACAAAACAGCAGACAATCACAAAACAGCAAAGACAATCACAAAACAGCAAAGACAATCACAAAACAGCAAAGACAATCACAAAACAGCACAGACAATCACAAAACAGCAAAGACAATCACAAAACAGCAAAGACAATCACAAAACAGCAGACAATCACAAAACAGCAAAGACAATCACGTCACAAAACAGCAAAGACAATCACAATTAAAGAAGGACAATTAGATAACAGCAAAGATATCTCAAAACAGCAAATTCGATAAGAAATATCCAAAGATAGTCACAACACAATAGATCATCACAGAACAACAAAGACAATCACAATACAATAAAGACTACTTCAAAACGGCAAACACCCACAATGCAACAAAGAAAGTCACAAAGCAGTGCCTGAGGACAACCAAAAAACAATAAAAGCAATTACAAAATGGGAAATACTGTCAAACAACAGGAAAGACAACCACAAAATGGTGAAAAATAATAATTATCAAATAAGACCAAAGAAACAATCAGAATCTAACAATTCAGCTGGGACTGTGAAAGTAAAATTAACATTATCATTCTCACAGCGCCATCATGACGTTTGTCCTTTAACAGCTAAAAATGCTACTAAATAAAGCTGGTACGATTATATAATAACAGACGTAATGTTCTTTCAAAATTCGATACTGGTTTGATAATTTGACAAGAATTCAACATGTTAGCACAGTTTTGTGAATAATAGAGATAAAATATGATATGCCCAGTTTTTATCATTGATACGTGAATGAGTTGCACAACAACTTAAACATTTTCGTCCTCAAAGCCAATATTTTAAGGATGAAATTAAATGCACTAGAATCGACATTAAGTACGCATTAATTCAGAATTATTGTCCACTTGCCGACTGGTTTGTCCGTATTTGTCAATATGATTCTAATCTTATCAAGTGATTGATTTTCTTTATACTACGTCAGTTAATCTACTTCTTTTTAAATCTTTTGTATGCTGCAAAGAATAGAAGGGAGCTCCTATGGCCAATTAAAGCATGGGCGTATATTTTTATGTATAGATTGCATATAACGACTTATTCATACATGTATGGATTTCCCAAATTACAATATGTTGAGAAACTCCAATGCTGTTAAAATTTGTATGAATATGAGAATTCTCTGTTTTTAAAGTACATTGTGTACTCTTAGATTTTTTTTCTCTGCGTAGAGACTAATTAAAAGCGACATAATTTTTTTTACGAAAGAGAAAGAGACACGAGAGAGATCTCCGGAATCAGGCGAACTTAGTGCTATTTGAAGCTTGCCTGATTATAGAGGATTTTCATCCCTTCCCTAGAACCGAAGTGCGTCATGGCACACTCTTGGGTCCTAAGCAACACTTCTTGCCTGGACAAGGGTTTGACTGTCCACTAGTTGTGACCTTGGCCTTAGAACCGAAGTGCGTCATGGCACACTCTTGGGTCCTAAGCAACACTTCTTGTCTGGACAAGGGTTTGATTGTCCACTAGCTGTGACCTTGGCCTTAGAACCGAAGTGCGTCATGGCACACTCTTGGGTCCTAATCAACACTTCTTGCCGAACCGAAGTGCGTCATGGCACACTCTTGGGTCCTAAGCAACACTTCTTGCCTAAACAAGGGTTTGATTGTCCACTAGCTGTTACCTTGGCCTTAGAACCGAAAAGCGTCATGGCACACTTACACTTCTTGCCTGGACAAGGGTTTGATTGTCCACTAGCTGTGACCTTGGCGTGAGAGGCATGATAAGTTTTTTAAAGTCTTCAAGTCACAGAAGAGAGAGAGAGATCTAAGTACATTTTTCATAGAAATTAAACAATTTCCATTGAATTTGACAAAGCTGTTAATGATTATATGTTAATAGACCCCAAAGATCAGCGACCTTTCATCCTTGACTATAACTTTGACGATCACAAATAAATGTATGTGTATTGTGATATGAATAGAGACGTCGAATCAAAATGGCTCTCCGGGGATCTTTCATTATTGAATTTTAGAACGACTTAATTCCATCAAATTTCATTTTTATCAGGGTTGATTTGGGTAGCTGAATGCCTGTTTATTGGTTGGGAAGAACGGGACCTTGTTGTGTCGTGTTTATGGTAGAACTTTTGACTTTCATCACAAAATTGGTTTACAGGGCATGTCCTTAGTGTTATATTTTATCCTTTATGTACATCAAAATTAAGTTCCTCATCCAAACAACTCAGAGAGGATTACTAGACCATTTCACAAGGCGATTGAATATATTTACATATGTGGAAATATAATTTGCTGAATTATTCATACTTTCAAACGTAGATAGGCAGGTTAATATGTTGAAATATAACGTTTATGTTCCATTACTATTTAATTCGACTTCCAACAGCGTAAATATACATTTTGTAGACGATAAATTGATTTTCTTGTCAATAGAAATTGACATTTTTTGAATTGCGAGGAGGTACATGTAAAAGGCTTACATTTATGGGACTTTGTAGTAGTAATTCATGCAAAATGTATACAATTTGAATTTCCTTTATGATTTCTGTAAACTTATGTGTTTTGGAAAAGATAGGAACGGTGAAGACGGAAATGTTATCGATTACAAATTGAATCCATTAGTTTTTGTTAAAATTACAAATCGTTATCTGAAGAAGAGTTTCGTGTGTTTAAAAGCTGTAAAAGATCAAATTCTGTATCGTATCCATCCGTCTTATGCTAATATTTATGTAGAGTTCAATGTCATCACCTGGAGTCGGCACTCTTAATGAAATGCTTTTAAAATTAGCCTTTGAAGAACTATAGGTAAAAATTCATGTTTATAGCCGTATTTTTTTTTCTGAAAGAATATTTAACAAACTAGTTTTGAAAACCGAATGGCTCCATATGTAGCTTTATCGGTAATAATCATGTTAAACGAAAAAAAAATTATCAAAGTACAAGTAGGTTAAACTTCACTGTGAAGTCCACGGGTTCCAAAAAATGGTTCCAACAAAAATTTAAAAAAAGGGTTTTTCAAATACCAATCAAAAGAAATAGTCATGCATGATTTAACAGACAGACAGACAAACAGACAGACATACAGACCAAAATCTACATTGTAAATGCTCAGAATAACTAAAAATGTAATACTTTAATAGCATTCTACATGTGAACTTCTTGCTGTGACCTCCAATATCCTTTAGGTAACAAATTGTTTACATTTTAACCTTTATTATTTGAGAAACAACAATGGACGTGGAGGGATATGTTTACCAAGATATTGATGGCGTGTTTGATCTATTACGTAGTAGATCCTTATTGTCAGGTTTATGGGCCGCACTATCATTGCGATATTTGTTTACATTGGGCCCTGTCACCCTCTCTTTTGTGTATTCGAACAGTGCAGATCTTGGTGGAGACCCTAAGTACACCTTGACTTGCAGTAAATTACGTATTAAGATGATGGCTCCGTTCCTCATGTCGAGTGTTATTTGCACAAAAAATGCTGAAGATCATTTTTGTAATACAGCCCTTTAAAATTGATGCCGTTTATTAATGCCATAAAGATCATATTTCAGGGTACAGTTATAATGTCCCCTGTAATTTCAAACTTAAAACATAGCAACATTTCAATAAATGAATTAATTTCTTTACAGTTGTGAGGGAGGTACCAACACAAAGCAGCCCTGCCCCGCGGGGGAGTATAACCCGTCCAGTGGTTCCAGTTCGTCCTCAGATTGTACGGCATGTGATTCTGACAAGATAAGCAGCTCGGCTGGATCGACTGCCTGTATCTTATGCCCGGCGGGCTTTAGTTGTTCAGGGTTAACCACCCAGACTGCATGTGGTTCTAAAGAGTATTCACTTGAGGGAGAAACGACGTGTACAAGTTGTCCCACTGGGTCAATTTGTCCAACACAGAATCAAGCACCACAGGTATTGAGTGTGTCAAAGAATTTCAAAATATGCAAATGAAGTGATGATTTTTGGCCGGATTGCAAAGCAATTCCGGCCTATAGACTGACGATGTCCGTCCGTCTGTCCGTCTGCCGTCAACATTTTGGTTAAAGTTTCTGGTTGAGGCAAAATCTAAGTAACTATATTCAGTAGAAACTTTATATTATACATGAAGCTTGCCCATCACAACACCTTTCAATTTATGCCGTAACATTTGACCTAGTGACCTTGACCTTGGACTTTGACCTAGTTAAAGATTTTGGTTAAAGTTCCTGGTTTAAGCAAAATCTATGGAACTGTATGCAGTAGAAACTTTATATTATACATTAAGCTTGCCTCTGACAAAAACTTTCAATTTATGCTGTATTATTTGACCTATTGACCTTGACCCAGTTAGTGACAAAAACTTACTTTGCAATCCGGCCATACCGTCTTTAGCTGTGTTTTATTTTTTTTTTTTTTTTGATTTCATAAAAAGAAGTAAAATAAAACTTAACCTGACAGCAATGTCTGTAGATAATTGTCTATACTATAATTTCAGGATTGCCCTGCAGGTCAGGAGCCCAATGGTGCACAGACAAGCTGTGTTAATTGTAATTCTGGTTACTATAGTACTACTGCCCATACCTCATGTCAAGACTGCCCAGTGGGTAGGTATCAGGCAAAAGAAATAAACAGAAATATTTAGCATTGTATTTGAAGTTTTTGAAATGAGATTTTCTACGTTTACTTAGACATAAAGGAGCTGATAAGATAAGGGCTGTATTTAGCCCTGAATCTCATCATGTATTTCTTCTACTCAATGATCTATACGCAAGAAAAACTTGATCATTACTTAAATGTTATGTATTTGGAGATTCCTTTTATTTTGGTAAGCTTGTTTCTAGATACTACAGTCCAAAGAGTAGGGGGTAGCCATGTTGAAAAGAAGCTATTATCGAGCAAAAAACGTTAAAAATTTTATAACTATCTGCCTAATATGAATATCTATAAACTTTTAAACATAGTTATAGTCTAAACAAGACACTAGAAATCAAATTTAAAAGACTGGTCACAACTTTATTCATAGATTTCAAAATCTTGAATTTAAAAAATGCTTGTATGGCTACAAAGTAGGCAATTTACTGCAAAATACACACTGTGTAGAAATAAACAGCATGCTCTTGTTTATTTCATTCCGAAATCTTGTGCATTTCAAGTGAACATGTTTAGAATAATGCCCTGTTTACACGACGGGTTTAATGCGCATTAAATCGAATTTAATGCGCATTAGATTTTAGCTGCGTTCACACGAGGAATCTAATGCGCATTAGTATAATTCGCATTAGATTTAATGCGCATTAGATTTTGCCGTGTGAACGCAAAGCGAATCTAATTCGCATTAAATCTGGCGCATGCGTATATGATTTACTAGAATCCTACAGTACATTTCCATCATAACTGGGCACTTTTAATCCCCCTTGGACCTCGAGACATAGAATAAGAGGTAAAAATACTTGATTTCACTCACAATGAACCCTCTAAGTAACTGTACTGCGTCTCTTAACTTACGTAGAGTAACATTATATTATGACGTCATTTTATCGCACAATGACGTCATGCAATGCATGCATAAGCCCAACTTACGAAGAGGTAAATTATTATGAGCAAAACAACATACAGGTATGCATTCGACCCTTCTAAAGTATACGACTCTCGGTGCAAATGTACCAAAATCTAATGCGCATTAGAATGTGTCGTGTGAACGCAATGCGAATCTAATTCGCATTAGAATGAAGCGCATCAAATCTAATGCGAATTAGATTTAATGCGCACTCGTGTGAACAGGGCATAAATAAATGAATGACTTTAAAAGGGGAAAAAAATGAAACTTTGCTTATATTATGGCCTAAAACACAGATTCATAAAAAGCCCCCACCCTCCCTTTTTCAGTTTTTTGTCTCTAGGGCATCATTACTCCCCTAGCTACAGAACCCCACTTCGTCAAAAGATGTGTATTAGTGATATACACCTTCTGTAAAAGTTGCATTCTGTAGCTAGTAGGGGATAATGTTTTAAAAAACTTTTCCATTGATTTCTATAAAAAAAGACATATTTTGTCCCCAAATTTAGGAAAATGATGCAGGATAAATCTGATCTGACTGCTGATTATGATGAAACCAAGAACTGGCATAAATTTTGTGAAGGAATTTTCTTGAAGTTCCCATTTTGAAAATTCCACTTTTTCAGGGCAGATTTTACGCCTTATGTTATCAGCTCCTTTAAGTTTTTGATGTAGCAATTTCTTCTACACTGCTTAAAAATGAGAGTTACGAAAATTTTGATTTTTTTTCATACAGGATCCAAATGTCCAACAAATGCCCTCACTGACCACATCCCTTGCCCCACGGGGATGTACCAAACATCTACCCAGCAGACAGATTGTGTGGATTGCCCAGCAGGCTCTGAGTGTACCGACCCTACATCGTCTCCCAGTACATGTAATGCAGGAACATATGCTCCCGCTAACTCTACCAGCTGCAGTGCATGTCCCTCAGGTAAACCATATGTTAATCATAACACCCTGGATCAGATCCATAAATCTTTAATAAAAATATTAGATCTTAATGATGTGAAGAAATTTTGGCATTTCAAATAATTTATTTGTGATCCTCAAAGATTTTGAAAAAGAGATACCTTTATACAATATTTTACTCGTCAGTCTGTTCTGTGAATAATTGTCTACAATTTTTTAGCCAAGAAAATATTATTTTGAATATTATATGCTAGACATAAAAATCACGCATGGAGTGACAACCCAGTGCTAGACAAGTTATACCATGTATATAATCGTAGATTTGCATATAAGTAGATAAAAATATATGTAAATGAAGTAGAAACTGTATATCTTTGCTGTGCTTTCCTAAAACCACACATTGTTTTCATATATTCATTTGAATTAGGTCAAATCTTGATCTTCATGATTAAATTTTGTAGCAATTGATGTAATTCTAGTTCTACTCTCATTTATTTCTTTCATCCTCACCTTTGGATAAACCGGAACCTTATTATCCCTTTACTTTTTTTTCATGTTTCCTGTACAAATGGGCTCAGTTGGATATTAATTTTACCGTCATTTCTTATCATGAGATTATGTAGAATGTACAGGCACATCAGGATCAAAATCGCCTGTCGAAAATTTTGTAATACCTATGTTGATTGGCTCAAAGTCATTTCTGTTTTTTTCTTTACTGTGGGGCTCATTAAGATTTCTTTATTAGGCCATGTAAAATAAAATCTATGTTTCTCAGACACCGCCGCGCGCTATAATTTGCCGCCGACGAGACATTTTTATTGCAACTTCAGAAAAAAATATACGCCGTGTCTCATCCTCGATCGTCGATTAAAAAAGAAATCTCCATTTATTTCATTGAACATGTTTATTGTCCTTTATAATCGTCAAAACTGTACCCGATGAATAAATACTTTTAAAAGCCCATTTACAAACCTTCAATTGTGATTCTTTTGTTATTCATCGGTCATTTTATTTCATAAAGACCGCGGACGATTCTAAATATACGAGGTTTTATGAACGTTCAGTGAAGTGTGGAGGTCAATAAAAAACAATGAGGGGCGGAGAAAAGAAAATTATTTCAGTCGCGGGTGTGAATTGTTTTGATTATAATGAGTACTCGGCCATAGTATAGAAAATATTGTGTTACAAGTCTACGAAAGACATCCTTTTATGAGAAATGTTAAAAGAAGAAGAATAGATTCTTCTATCCCGAAAGACTCAAAATGCCATTTCAAATAAATCTAGATTCCTATAGCGATTCTTAACGACCAGTCTAAATGCTCTATAAATAAATGTATATCAAGTAACTTAATGGACAAAATAAAGAAATAGTATCCTCACTTGATTAGGAAATCTTTCCTTATCTCTATTTGCAATTATTATAATTAAATCACAAATTTAAAAAAAAGTTTATGGAAATAGAACTTATATTCTTCTCTGACCGAATACAGGGTACCTTTCAGGAAATCATCGGGATGTATAACAAACTATTTTACTACTATGGCCTAATAATCGTTACCGCTGCATATTTCCACCCGATAATTTGCATGGTCAATTTCATTTTGAAAAGCAGGGGTGTATTCAATATATTGATTTTTATTTTATGAAAATTTAAGAAAATCTGCGGTTTGTAAGTCGGATAAAGACCTCGTTGAGGTCTGTATGAAGGTTAGATGCCCTCGGAGAGAACAGGGTGATGTTTAAAGACCTCGGCCTTCGGCCTCGGTCTTTAAACACCACCCTGTTCTCTCCTTGGGCATCTAACCTTCATACAGACATCAACTCGGTCTTTATCCTATACATAAATCACGGCGTGTTCCATATTTACGTTACGGGTAAAGACTTAATCCACGCGTCGTTCAAAGGGAATTGTATAGGATATTATTATACCTCTACTGATTTTTTCCTATATAAAAAGAGACTCATTAAATTTAACTAAATCCCTGAAAATCGCCTGATAAGACTATTTCCCTGCAAAGGGGTGCGTTAGTTGAGAAGACTATTTCCCTAGGGAGTTAGTTTCAAAATGGGGCGGAGCTTCTTTGGGGGTGTGTCAGTATCAGCCAATCAGCGCCGTTGAAGGTTGATCGGATGATGTGAAGATTGATCGGATGACGCTATCAATACGCGAGCAGAGTAATCCGCCTCCTGTCCGCTTAGCACATTAATTAATCCGCAATGAAATAAAACAATCAAAAATTAAACATGTATGCGTATGATAAAGGATGTTTCTGTTTATCTTATCATCAAAAATTAATATTTTCCGTTACTCAGTCATTCAGTCGAGAAGGCAAGGCAAAATCATTAGAATTTCCATTTGAACCCTGTGAACCTAAGAGATATGTTCGTTTCAGTATAATGTTTGTTTCTTTATACCTAACACATATGTTTGTTTCAGTATAATGTTTGTTTCGGTATAATAAAACGATTCTGGTTCCCCGAGACCAGACCTATTTCCCGAGGCGAAGCCGAGGGAAATAGGTCTGGTCGAGGGGAACCAGAATCGTGCTAACTCCCTCAATGGTATACTTTAACTGTATACTAGTATACTAACAACGTGCCGCGGACACTTGGACGACTGGCTATTCGCGTGTTTAATACATCGAGTATTACATGTATTAAAACGTTCGTACAGTTTTTTTTTATTGATCTCCACAGCATATGTAAATACCTATGCCGAACAATAGCAAGTGTCCAATGTAATACTTCCGAATCTATTAATAATGACATTCACGTTGTAAAAAGTATAAGCACGGACCGCCGACGAACGCAAGAGAAACGTAGTTAAATCCTTAAATCTATGAATAAAAGAATGTATATTGTACCCGGGCCGTGTACATCATTTTATCAGACGGTGGTTAATGCTGAACACTTCAGTCGATTTCTAAAGATTCTTCTTCTTCTGAAGATATACGCTATCGGCCAAATTTTTATTTAGCATATGAACGGATCCATTCGAGGAAGTGACGGGTCGTATTTAATTTGAACTGGGTTTAAACAAGATGTGAGCAAATACTGTAACAGCCTTCGAGTCTCTTACGCGATTCTACGAAATACTCACGGCAATCAAAACATGTCATACTTCGTATATCAAATTTTGAATCGATTATCTGCTTCCATTCAGACAGATGAGCTATGACTCCCCGTTCTCAGAAGGAATAGGTTATTTTTACTTTAAAAAAAAACTCACCTTATTTACAGGAGAAAGCCATAGATTTTAATGTACATGTACCATTATTTTGACTGACGATTCTAAGACAGTTTTCTATGAAGAAAAACGGAGGGGGGGGGGGGGGGGGGGAAGGGGGCAGCATAAGATTTTTTGCCTTACATGAATAATGGGGGGGGGGGCAGGACAGACAACTTTTTTGTCTTACATGAATAATAAGAGCACTCTTGATGAAAAAAAAAAACAAAAAATAAAAACCCTACCTACCTTGCCACTTTTTAAGACCCAATTATCTGAGAAACATAGAATTTATTTTACATGGCCTTATGTCTCATTTTTATTCTATAGTACTCTTGATAGACCTTCTATTGTCTCTCTCAATGTATCATTCTATTTGTCCTTCTACCGTATCGTCCTGAATAAACATGTCAGACGTCAAACATGTAGCAAAAATATATATTCTGTTTGAAGGAAGCCTCTCGGGGTTTTGAACTAAAATATAACATACATTTAAGCAACTAGTGAATTCAGAGTAAACTTACTATTTGGTTGCTAAATTAAACTTACAATGTTGAGTCAGTGACTTGGAAATTTGACAGAAAGGAACCATTATAAATGAAGAAAGAAAAAGAAAAAGATTTGATCATGAATTACATATTTATCAATTTGAATCATATATCAAGGCATGGAGATAATTTACTACATGTTCTCAAAAATAGAATTAAAGAACTATGTTGAGAATTGATGCAAAAATTAAAAAGTTACAGTTTTTAAGAGCAAATGATCAAGGGATTTTTATTTCAAACATCCTTTTTGTGTCACCGGCAAAGCATAGCAACACTGTTAAAGGGAACTCTATTTTCATACATGTATTTGTCCAGTGTTGATACTTTTATCAAGATATAGGAAAGCAGTGAAAAAATTGGATGTTAATCATATTTCTGATTTATGTTTCTATACATGTACTTTTTTTCTGTTTTTCACTCTCAATCAATAGTTTTGACTAAGGGTATTCCTTTAACAATTTGCTAAAAAGACATATTAAGTAATATTTATGAATTAACCATCTTGATTTCTTTCATCAACAAAACTAGGTTATTACACCTCATCATCAGGATCATCTTCATGTACAATTTGCCCAGCGGGCTCATTTTGTAATTCAACCATATCATCACTTTGCCCGGAGGGACAGTATAGCAATGAAGGAGCTACTGTGTGTACAAGCTGTGAAAATGGATATTATGCAGACTCTCAAGGATCAACAAACTGTACAATATGCCCAAGGGGTCAGGATTGTTCAGATCCTACTATTCTGCCCATAGATTGCTCTGCAGGTCAATATAGCCCAGAGGGTGTAGCCTCTTGTTCATCATGCCTGGCAGGATTCTATAGTAACTCAGGAGCAACTTCTTGCACTAAATGTTCAGCAGGTTCTTTTTGTAATGTAACAACAATAACACTTTGCCCAGCGGGAAGCTATAGTGGTGAGGGAGCTACTATTTGTACATCATGTGAGAGTGGGTATTATGCAGATGGGCTCGGGTCACAAAACTGCACTATATGTCCAGTGGGTAAGGAGTGCTCAGATCCTGCCAGCTCACCAACCGATTGTTCAGCAGGACAGTACAGCCCAGAGGGTGTAGCCTCTTGTTCATCTTGTCAGACCGGATATTTTAGTAGTTCTGGAGCAACTTCATGCACAAAATGCCCAGCAGGTTCTTTCTGTAATTCAACAACATCAACACAATGTCCAAAAGGAACTTACAGCAGCGAAGGAGCCTCTCTTTGTACAAATTGTGAAAATGGATATTATGCAGATCAACTTGGCGCTATAAACTGCACGATATGTCCAGGAGGTAAAGAATGCACAGATTCTACCAGTTCACCGATAGATTGCTCAGCAGGACAGTACAGCTCAGAGGGTGTAGCCTCTTGTTCAACATGTCAGACGGGATATTACAGTAGTTCAGGATCAACAACCTGTACAAAATGTCCAGCAGGTTCCTTCTGCAACACCACCACATCGGAGCTGTGCCCGGCTGGAAGCTACAGTGGTGAGGGAGCTACTGTTTGCACCTCCTGTGAGAGTGGGTATTACGCAGATGGACTTGGCTCACAAAATTGCACCATATGTCCAGGAAGTAAAAATTGTTCAGATCCTGCCAGCTCACCAACAGATTGTCCAGCAGGACACTACAGTCCAGAAGGTGCTGCTTCTTGTTCAGTATGTCAGGCAGGGTATTTTAGTAGTACTGGGTCAACTTCTTGCACTGTATGCCCAGCGGGCTCATTTTGTGACTCATTGACATCAACACTCTGTCCTAAAGGAACCTATAGTAGTGCAGGGGCAACTGTATGTAGCAATTGTCAGAATGGATACTATGCAGATGGGCTTGGATCAACCAACTGCACAATATGCCCAGGTGGCCAAGAATGCTTAGATCCTACAAGCTTGCCATCAGACTGCTCAGCGGGACAGTATAGCCCAGAGGGAGTTAGTGTATGTTCAACATGTCAAAGTGGATACTATAGCAGTTCAGGAGCAACTAGTTGTACAATATGTCCTGCTGGTTCATACTGTAATACAACATCACCCACCCTTTGTCAAAAAGGTACTTATAGTTCTGAGGGGGCATCAACTTGTACAGCATGTGAAAATGGATACTTTGCAGACACTACTGGGTCTATGAACTGCACAATATGCCCAGGGGGTAGTGACTGTACTGACAAGACGTCAAGCCCAACTAATTGTTCAGCAGGCACTTTTAGTCAGGAGGGTGTAACTGTTTGTTCTACATGTAATGCTGGGCACTACAGTGATGAGGCTGCTACCACTTGCCAGCTTTGCCTGGGTGGATATGACTGTACAGATCCAGGAAACATAGTTCTATGCCTGGCGGGCACCTACAGCCCAGAAGGTGTCACTCTTTGTAGCAACTGTCCTATAGGACATTACAGTTCTGGAGGAGCAGCAAGCTGTTCTATTTGCCCAATGGGCAACAACTGCACAGATCCATCATCATCACCAGCACCATGTCCCAGTGGTTCTTACAGCCCAGAGGGTACTGCTGACTGCTACTATTGTACTACTGGCTACTATATAGATCTAGCAACAGATAATTGCCTGATTTGTCCGGCAGGAATGAACTGTAGTGATCCCACCACCAATCCTACAGCATGTTTAGCCGGCACGTACAGCCCGGAAGGCCTTGCTACTTGCCACTCTTGTCCTGATGGTTTCTACAGCATTCACAATGCCAGCTCATGTACAGTTTGTCCCAATGGTAAAAATTGTTCTGATCCGTATTCCATAACTGATTGCCCAGCTGGATATTATGGCCCACAGGGCACAAATGGATGTTTACAGTGCCCTGTTGGGCACTACAGCTTAGGAGGGACGAGTTCCTGTAGTATTTGTCAAGCCGGTACCAACTGCACAGATCAGACCAACTCCCCGCCTGACTGTGATGCTGGATATTACAGCTCGGAAGGCAGTAGTGGATGCTCACCTTGTACTTCAGGTTGGTCCTGTGCACAACTTTGGAAAAATATTGTCTTATTGCAAAGGAAAATACCATAATATTAAACTCCATTCATTTTAGTTGATGATGCATTTTTCAGTATAATTCACAAATAAAGTCAACAATTTTCAGACTTTTTCATGAAACTTTTAATTGATACTCATCAACAGGCTATTACAGTGTGAGTGGAGCCAGCCAGTGTACCATCTGCCCATCGGGCAAAGAGTGTATTGACCCCTCGGTGACCCCGCTAGACTGTGGTGCCGGTAACTACAGTTTGGAGGGTGAACCAGGGTGCAGAGGATGCCCAGAAGGTGCCAAACGCACAAAAATTTAAATATTCATGTTATTTACTTATGAAAGTCATACATTTCAAGTCTCCCGCTTTCCTAGTTAGGTATTTAAAATTTTGTGAAAAGGTAGAAAATGCTGCGTTTATATATTTCTCCTTCATAAGAGTAAATTTTCCCTTATTTTTTAAGGAAATGGCCCTTATTTCTATTTTGGATCTGGGAGGTTGACATGTATGATGAAAATGTCTAATTGTGTGCATGCAAAACTGTCTGATACAACTTGGGAAGTGGTGTTACGATATATATATAGGCTTAAACTTGGTTTGTTTTAATCAATTCATATCAGTATTAAGACTGAATGCAAAAGAAAAATATAGACATTGTTGATTTGTTTATTATTTTGCATGAAATACTTAGCTTTGAATATACGAGTGATATTATATTCCCTATCATTACCCTCAAAGCATGGCATTCTTCATAACCCTGCATCATGACGTAGCATATATGACTTACTTGCATCAGTTCATATATTATGCATACCCTTAAATCCTTTAGATGTATGTACTATATATGTTATGCATGCTTCTTATCCATTTTGTTACTTTCTTACATATCTGTATCTATATTGCATGTGATATTATATGTTATCTTTCTGAGTGATGATATGCCTTTTTCGAATTTCATGATTTTGCATTGTTTATTTAGAAAAAAAAGTCATTTAGAATTGAAGTCACATAGATTTATATTTTTTCACCTCATAGTTTCTGAAGTCTAGTATAAAGATGTATATATTGCAAATGAGTTAATCTGCTTTAAGACAACAAAAAGGTTTCAGTTTTTAATAGAACATTTTGATTCCATGGTCATATTAGTAATTCATGGAGAAAATACATTTTACACATAATTGGAGGTAATTTTTTCTTTGATGGATGAAATCTGCTTAAAAGGATGAATGTTGATTAAAAGGAATTCAAAACACTTGGTTCTTTTCTATAGAGATATAAGCTTCCATTTATTTAATTGACTTATACATATTGTTTATAGGATCATACAGTTCATCGGGTGCCGGGTCATGTACAGAATGTCGCGCTGGTTATTACTGCACGTCAACGACAGAAACTGTGTGTGGTTTAGGTAAATTTAGCAGCAATGGTTCTACGTCATGCTCGCCATGTACCGCTGGACATAAATGCGACTCAACAACGACAGAAACCCCTACTCAGTGTCTAGCAGGAACGTATGCCCCATCAGGCTCTACGTCTTGTACCACCTGTGACAGAGGCTACGAATGTCCGTCAGATGGAATGTCAGCACAATCAAGATGTTTGGATGGAACTTACACTGACGCTACTGGGTCTCTTACATGTTCACCGTGTCCTGCAGGTAATTGATTATTAATGCTTTCACTTTCTGATAAGTTTTTTACAGCATTCTTGTATGAATGTGTTTTTTTAATATATTTGAGAACTGATGATGTTTGTAGAAGATTTTTAATAATATACATTTATTAGACTGTCTGTTTATGTAGTGTTTAAAAGTATACTTCATATACTAATTCTCTATTCTAATAACGTATATTTTGTGAATAACCTTACAACATGTATTTCTTTCTCATGTGAAGAATTAGATAGAAAAAGAGAAATAAAATAACCTTTGTATTTCATATATCAAAACTTTTTTTTTTCAAAAATCACCACCAATATCTTTTCAATAGGTAAAAAGTGTACCAATCAAAACTCCACTGCCCAGTGTGTTCAAGGTGAATACAGCCCAGAGGGCTCGACAGTGTGTATAGCTTGCCCTAGTGGAGAATATGCCGATTCTGTGGAGTCTGCTAACTGTACTATATGCCCAGAGGGCCATCACTGTGCTGATCCAACATCAGCACCACAACCTTGTGGGACTGGAGAATACAGGTAAAATAAAATTTTATTAAAAAATGAGTGAAGTTTACAATCTAAAAAAGAGAAGCACAGATTATGTGAATAATGTAGTACTTATGTACCATACTGCTGAGAATATGGTCTCTCATAGCAAACTGTACCAGTGACATCATCATTATTCTATTGTAAAGAGAAGAATAATATGTGAGGGGTGTCTATTATATTTGCTATTCACATTTTCTTGTATGATATTTGTTGTAGATGTTTCAAACTTCATGATTTATATATTATATTAATATTGTAGATGTTTTTACAATAACTTCATAATTTATACAATTTTCATATTAAACTTTGCACAATATCATAATAGTTTTTATGATATTTATGGTAGATGTTTCTTGATTTGTATGATATAAATTGTAGTAATACGACTGGTCAGATAGCCTGTACCCAGTGTGCCGTAGGGACGTACAAGACTTCTTCTGGAGCAGGAACCTGTGCTAACTGTCCTGCCGGCAGTGAATGTCCAACAACCAGCGCTGGTAGCACTCCATTTAATGATTGCTAATCCATACTATCTAAGGCTGAAATATACCATCTAAATAATCATTGTGATTTCTTTTTAGCTGGAAAAAAAACTTTATCTGTAATGCCAAAAGAGAATTATAATTTAAAGAAAACATAGTTCAATTCAGATTTTCTTTTTATGAAAGTTTCATTTTGTGTCTCATATTCTTTAATACTGCATGTACTGTGTACATTAGACTGGATGAACTATTGTGACATGGCTTTATTGGTCAAGTACCAATTTTCATCAGTGCCTTCCTTGACAAAATTAAGTACCAATGAATATAAATATTGGCTCATGACAAAGACTTTACTAGTCAGTTTATATTGCCACTGAACCAATATTACACATTAAGATATTATATGAACCATTTATTCATTTTAGCTGTTCCATGCTCGTCTGGTTACTATTCCCTGGGAGGTAACTCTGCCTGTACACCGTGTCCTGATGGGTATGAATGTCCAAACACCAACTCTAACCCTGTTCAATGTACAGCTGGGAACTACGCGTCAAACACTAGCACATCATGTACGCCATGTGACGCAGGCCACTACTGTCCCACAGCCGGCATGTCAGAGCCCATAGCCTGCCAGACTGGGTACTACCAGAAAAACACTGGGCAACAATCATGTAACCAATGTCCACAAGGTAAGGAATCATGTGCTTTTATTCATTATAGTGATACAGTTCTAGAAGAGAAAGGACTCAATTTTGACATAGTGCAATCTTAAGATTAATCTGGTCTTACTTATAATTTGAAGCTATCTCCCAAATCTGACCGATTGCTAACTTATTTCAGGGAGCATGTGCACCAATAAGACAACAGACCCTACACCTTGTGCTGCAGGGGAGTACCAGGATGGTTATGGCAAAGAGGCTTGTAAATCTGTGAGTACACATAAGTAGTCTATAGTGTTTCCTCATCCACTTCACGTGCTTCAGTTTTTTCTGACTTTGTACTTTTCTGATTTAAAGTCATGAGAAAATATTGTGTTCTAATTTGAGCTCTTGTCATGTGCATTATACATTACATAACTTCCTGATATCATTTGCTCATCCTTTATTGTATATAATTCTTCAAAATGTTGCATATAATTCTTCAAAATGTTGCATATAGATCTTCAAAATATAAGTGCACTCCAGCCCTTGCAAAAAAATAATTTTTCTACCCGTAGAAAGGCAGATTGCAAATCTATCAATTGGTATAAAAAGGCTGATCACAAATCTATCATTTGGTATAAAAAGGCTGATAACAATCCATCAATTGGTATATAAAGTATTTTGACCAAGGGCTGGGAACCTTCTTTATTTTTTGAATTTTATCAAAACTTGACTCATGTACTCAACATTTTCATAAATTAAACATTTGAGACACTTTGAACATCATGGTGCTAGTGGGCTATAAAACCAAAATATTCTATTGATGTTTGAACACCCAATACACTGACCTCCTTTTAAAAAAAGTCAAATCTGTGCAAGTGTCAAAAATGTGGGTGAAATGGCAGGTTACTATGCCTTCTCCTTTGAAAACTTCATAACAGACTTATTTCAAATACCTGACTGTCTCTAATTGGAAGTAACTTCGTGTGACTAAATAAATGACTAAGACTTGAAGTCAAGGAATCCAGTGATTTATGAAGTTTTTATGGTACCTACTTAAAAATTCTGCCCCAATGGATCCTTAAATCTGAAGTTTGTTGGAAAAACTTCTATTGTTCTGTATGCAGTAAATTATTGGAAATAGACTTGTGTCAACTTAGATATAAACTAAATTTACAGTACATTGTATTTTGTAGTAGAGCACTTTTGCTAGATTTGAGCATTATATTTGATGAGGATCAGTTATTGTAGCTTTGGCATCTTTATGTAAACAAACATTTAATGTCTTTTCTCTTATATCACATTTGAAGTATATATTATGTAATTCTCACATTTTTGGATTTGCTCAGATTTAAAAATGTATGTTGTTATTTCTCAATTGCACCACAAATCAAATATTTTTGAATGAGACGTGAGAACATAAATTATAGGTAAATTATTGAATATAACATTTGATTGTAGATTTTTAAGGGTTATTCTCAAATTTGATCCTAAAAGTAGAATTGGTCACAACTTTCTGATATTAGCATTATGATTTACATGCAGTTAATGTTAATGTTAATTATGCAATGGTTCATTTCAGTGTCCATCTGGATACTATCATACAGGAACTGGTGCTGTAACTTGTACAATATGCCCAGCGGGCTCGAAATGTCCGGATCCCACTGCCACACCAGAGGCTTGTGCTGCTGGAGAGGTAAGTCTGTTCTGAAAAGGAAAGTAAAATTTGACATTTAAAGAAAAAATTTCATATTTAGATAAATTCTCACTGGGATTTATATCTCTAAGTAAACCTAGTCATAGTTGTATGAATCTGTGATTCAAAAACTATTCTTTCTAGCAATTTGATAAATTCTTTGAATGTAAAGACATTGTAAGAAATGTTAACATGTACTTTTAAAAAGCTATTCAATTTAGATATACAATACTCAATTTAGATATACTGCACTCAAAACGAGAAAAATGTGGTTTTCACAGATACATTTACCTCTATATGTAAATGCATTCTCATACTAACCCTTTAAATTCTTTTTCCAGTTTTCTGCTGACGGGGCCACAGCCTGTACCACTTGCCCAGCGGGCTCTATCTGTGGAGCTGGAGGAAGTGTCACAGCTTGTACGGTAAGTCTATTTACAACGATGATCCAACCTTCGTGGATTGGATTTTTTTTAAATCGGCACTCCAATGGAAAAAAAAAGTTAGTCCTATTTTTTAAATTGTTGATTGGATACAGCTGTTTAAATTCATTAAATTAACTTTAAGTGGTTCCCTTGTAAAGATTTTATTGATCATTAATGACTTAATTGATCATTAATTAATGATTTAATCCACAGACTGGTCAGTATTCCAATGGTACAGTGTGTATAGATTGTGAGGCAGGGTTTTATTGTCCAACAACAACCTCCGGGCCAGTTATCTGCCCAAGTGGAAAGTACCAGACTAGTACAGGGCAAACATCGTGCTCAGATTGCCCAGCAGGGCAGTCATGTATTGACAGGGCTGTAACACCAGTGGACTGTGTAGCAGGCTACTTCAGTTTGCTTGGAGAAGAAACTTGCTCTGTAAGATCATTGAAAATTAAAAATTTAGATAAACTTTTTCATTGCCTATGTAAAAGCCATTTATTAGTTATATTTAAAATACAGTCAAACCTGTCCTTGCGGTCACCTGTTTTCATAGGTCACTCCCTGTCAACAGTCACTGTTGATTACCCCGGATGTTTTTGCTTGGTAAGAGTACCTTAATCAACAGCCACTCGCATAAAACTGCCAACAGCCGCAACAGTCTTGATCATGCTGCCTCTGAGACTGTTTTAACGGTCATTTAGAACAGCAAATATGTTTTGTACATTTGAGTAATGAACATAATTATATTGATATGGGAACATGCACAATGATAAACATGTCTTTGTACTTTGTCAAGAAGAGATATTTAAAAAATACATAATTGTACCTTAGAGAGTATGACCAGTCATGGTGGCCTATATCAACTGTGGATCTTGCTGAAGAATTTTCTTTGTTTTCATCAATGTTGAACCATACAGTCAATATTACCAAAAAATGACTGATAGGTCCAACAAATCATATTTTGCCCTCATCTCCAGTTAGTATTTGCATAATGTATGATAATATAGAATTTACTGTTAGAATCAATATCAATATCTTGTATAACTAGCTTTATGGTTGTCAATCCAGCTGGTAAAAAAACCATTACAATTGTGGTGTCAATTTTTCTGAGAAGAATGTTTTACATATTGTAGAAATGTCCAGACGGATTCTATAGTGGGGCTGTGGCATCATCATGTACTGCTTGCCCGGCAGGCCAGTATTGTTTCGATGGTAGTAACTATGTAAGCCCAGCAGACTGTAGTGCAGGCCAATATAGTGCTTTGGGAGAATCAACCTGCTCTTCCTGTGCTCAAGGTATATCATAAATGTTGGTTATTCAATTATACTCAAAAGCATCCTAAAGAACTGACTGCTCAGTGATATATCTGAAGATGGACTTTTAATGTTTTGTCGTAATTAGTTTATTACATTCAGAATTTTTAAAAATTATGCAATTAATAAACTAAAATTTATCCATTCTGTACCTGCTCTAACAAGGATGATTCAATAAATGATCATTTATCATCAATGAAAATTTAGACATCCAATTTATTACTATCAATGCAAGCTAAGTGTGTACATTTATTTTTTTGGAATTGATGACTATTTCCATCATAAGTTTTATCTCGCTACATTTTTTATATCAATAAATTTGTAGATGTTATGTGCTTGGATAATTTAATCAGAAGTACAGGGGTTAGCTTTATCTGCATTATACTCGCTGGGAAATTTAAATCTAATGTAGTAGGGACAAGAATTGGTGGTCTGATGCATTGCACCCAAGCTAACTCACAACAAATTTACCTTACCATTAAAATCTGACCAATTTATCAAAAACTGAGAGGGAACTCACAATTTGAATTCATCAATTCCAGGAAAAAATTAACCAACTATTGTTGTTTACACTTGCTGTCATTTGAAAGTAAGGGCTGAAGCTATTCAAAGACATGAGTAAGTGTTAATGTGTTCCTGTTTTCATTATAGGTCTTTACAGCAATGCAAAGGCTTCTTTGTGCTCTCTCTGTCCAGCTGGAAAGAAATGTTCTGATCCCGCAAACATCGCGGATTGTGGAACAGGCGAATATAGCTTAGAAGGACAGGTATTACTATATAGAATTCTTCTTATACTATAAAAACTTCATTTCACTTATTTTGAAAGATAATACATGTAAGTCTCATCTAAATAGATATTAGAGGAAGTTATTAGAGGAAGTTATATTTTAAAAAGAATTTCTCAGAAAAAACTTCACTGAATTAATGTCTATCTATTTTTTTTTTTTCAGACCATTACCTGTACACAGTGTCCTGCCGGATATTACTGTCAGAACAAAAACGCTGCTCCAGTTATCTGCCCCTCAGGGTTCTATTCTGGGGCAGGGCAGACATCATGTGACCCGTGCCCTGCGGGGCAGACTTGTAATGACCCCTCTGCTACTCCAACAGGCTGTCCTACAGGATACTACAGTCCCTCTGTAAGTACTTAAAGTAACGTTTTGTAGTTTAACATTACCTTGAATAATATGTGCACATTTAAATTGACTCTTGAAAATGTTACTCTTTTAAAAATTTGGTCATTCTTTTTTATAAGCCCACCTGAGCTAAGCTCAAGTGAGCTATTGTGATAACTTGCAGTCTGTCGTCTTCTGTCCGTCCGTCAGTTCAGCATAAACTTTTTACATTTTCGACTTCTCCTCTGCAACCACTGTATAGAATTTCACAAAACCTTACAGGAAGCAAGTACTCAAGGTCTTCTACCAAGTTTGTGTTTTTTGTGTTGATCGGCCAACAAATATGGCTGCCCAGGGCTTTGACTTTCTGACGCATTTTCAACTTCTCTTCTGCAACTGCTGTACAGAATTTCACTATACCTTACAGGAAACAAGTACTCAAGGTCGTATTCTTCATGCTTATGATTAAAAAAATATTGCCACCAAGGGCTCTGATTGAATGATGCATTTTCTGCTTTTCCCATGTAATCACTTCACAGAATTTCACGAAACTTATCAGAAGCATGCAAGTACTCATGGTCCTCTACCAAGTTTTTGTTTTTTGTGCTAATCAGTCAACAAATGTGGCTGCAAAGGGCTCAGATTGGCTGACGTATTTTTCAACTTCTCTGCAACTGCTGCACAGAATTTCATGAAACCTTACAGGAAGCAAGTACAAAAGGTCCTCTACCAAGTTTTGTTTATCGTGCTGATTGGTAAACAAATATGATTTCTGAGGGCTCTGATTGACTCACATTTTCTTCTTCTCCTATGCAAACTACTGCACATAATTTCACAAAACCTTACACGAAGCAAGTACTCAATTTCCTCTACCAAGTTTGTTTTTTCATGCTGATCAGTCAAAAAATAGGGCTCTGATGGACTGACAAATTTTCAACTTCTCCTATGCAATCACTGCACAGAATTTCATTAAACCTTATCAGGTAGCAAGTACTTAAGGTCCTTTACCAAGTTTATGTTCTTCATGCCGATGATTAAAAAAATATGACCTCTGAAGGCTCTAATTGGCTGTCACATTTTCAACTTCTCCTATGCAACCACTGCACAGATTTTCACTGATTTAAATCCTTGAAGGAAGCAAGTACTCAAGGTCTTCTACCAAGTTTGTGTTTTTCATGTGTGTAGGTCATCAAATATGGCCTCTTATGGCTCTGATTGGCCGACACAATTTTAACTGCTCCTCTGCAACCTCTACACAGAATTGCATGATACCTTACAGGAAGCAAGTACTCAATGTCATCTACCAAATTGTCCACAATTTTTTTTTTCTTCAACTCAGGTGAGCAATGTATCCCTTTGGTCCTTGTTTTGACACCATCAGCTTTTAATTTGGCATTTATCAGATATTGGGGAGGTTAAAAAGGTCAAAGTTTAGGTGTACACATATGTATAATATACAATAGAAGAAGGAAGAATACTTCCTAGATTTAGAAGATTGACACATGAGTGTAGTTATGCACTTTGCATTGACATTAAGTTTTCATATCCTTATGTATTTTCAAAGAAATAATGATGTCACTTTTTTAAAAATATTTCCAAATTCACGAAAACACATATACACATAGGGTTTTCTAAACCTCTCTAAGGCACATATGATGTACAATACTTAATCAATGTATGCTGTATATACATTCATAATATAAGTTTAACCATATGTTGTACATGTCCCTACTTTGTTTATATTTCAGGGATCAGGGTGTGTTATTTGTCCAGCCGGTTATGAATGTGATTCTTCTTCCACACCATGTTCGTCTGGCTATTATAGTCTTGCTGGAGAGATGAATTGTACAGCTTGCCCACCAGGTTCCATGTGCCCATTCTCTACTATCAGCCCAATATCATGTCCAACAGGCACACATACAAACGGGCTTGAAGCCCAACTATCCTGCACTGACTGCCCTGCTGGCTCATCATGTCCGAACACAGCGTAAGTAATTCTTCTGACTAGAAGAAAGCTTGTTATTTTATACATTTAATGTTCGAAAGCTTGTTTCGAAAAGACCTCAATCTCATTCAAAATAATGCATTTTTTAGGACAAGTCCAGTCACTTGTAATGCTGGTGAATATGCCCTTGCCAAATCTACGTCTTGCACAACGTGCCCAGCAGGCTTTAAATGTGATGATGCCACAACATTCCCTACTGTTTGTGCAGCGGGCACATATGCTCTTGGTAATACCACAGTTTGTACTGACTGCCCAGTGGGCTATGCCTGTCCGTCTACCACTTCCCTAGCCACACAATATGCTTGTCCAGCAGGTACGATTTACAACTTATGCACCATTGACATGCACATATATATAGCTAATCTGAGCTGAAAATTCAGAAATTAAAAGATTTGAATCTGATGTATTGAAACAGTACAGTGCATTACAAAATTTCTGCTCTATAATTTAATTATTTTGTCTTATGATGTTTTTGTCTATGTTTACAGGAAGTTACTCCACTGGAGCTCAAGCCACCTGCACCGAATGTACAGCTGGAAATGCCTGTCCTGACACCACTGCCGCCACAACAAACCCTTGTGGTACTGGAGAATACTCATTTGATGGTGCTGCTAGCTGTACCCCATGTCCTCCTGGATGGGCATGTCCTAATACTGATGGATCCCTGAATGAAATCTGTCTGCCAGGCACATTCTCTACAGGGAGTCAGACAACATGTACCACATGTGCTACAGGTGTAGCTTGTCCATTCACAGACAGCAGTACAACTATTACATGTGACCCAGGAGAGTACTCTGTAGGAGGTCAGACTGCCTGTACTGTTTGCCCTGCTGGCTATGAGTGTCCGTCAGTAACAGTGAACACAGAAACATTGTGTCCAGACGGAAAATACAGTGTTGGAGGTCAAGCTTCCTGTACACCCTGTCCAGCTGGCTTTGCTTGTCCAAATAAATATGCAGCTATTGTGTATGCTTGTGGGACTGGATACTATGCTGAAGCAGAGAAGATTGAATGTACCATTTGCCCTGCTGGAGAGGAGTGCCCTGACAGGACAACTCCTGGATCTGCCTGTTCTGGTGGACATTACAGTCTGGGTGGACAGACAGCATGCACAATATGCCCTGCTGGTTACTCTTGTGCAACAGCCAATGTTAAACCTGTGATCTGTCCATTAGGAGAGTACAGTAATGCTGGTTCTACAACTTGTACAGCTTGTGATGCTGGTTATTCCTGCTCTGAAGGAAGCATTCAGAAAGATCCACCATCAGACAGATGTAGCATGGGATACTATTGTACAGATGGTAAGACTGAAACTCCATGCCCTAAAGGAAAGTATGGTGATGCACTAGGATTGACTGCAGACACTGGGTGTAAAGACTGTCCTCAAGGGTACTACTGCCCAGAAGGAACAGCTGGGCTACCAACCTCAAGTCTTCTCTGCCCAAGGGGACATTACTGCCCTCAAAATACTGGTGATTACAAGGACTCTCCTTGCCCAGCAGGTACCTTCTACAACAATCTAGGAGCAGTTGCTCAGGCCGAGTGTATACAGTGCCCAGCAGGTCGTTACTGCCCGGCAGGTACTGATGATCCACAATATGATGGATTCATCTGCCCAAGGGGCTCATATTGTCCACAAGGTAATGGATCGGCACCTATACCATGCCCAGATGGTTTGTACACTGAGGAAGAAGGAAGTACTGGGTTAGAGTACTGTAAGAGTTGCCCAGCAGGCCATTACTGTCCATCGGGAACACCCACACCAACACCCTGCAGCCCTGGTACATTCAATGAATACACACAGAGATGGGAGGCTGCTCATTGTCAACCATGTACAGCAGGCAAAGCATGTACAAAGTATGCTCTAACGCTGCCAGACTACCCTTGTTCTCCAGGTTATTACTGCCCAGGAGGGAACCATCTGCCCAACCAAACAGAATATGCTTGCCCAGCAGGCACTTACACTGATTTCAACAATCTAACAATTTCGACACAATGTTTTATCTGTCCCCGCACAGTGGCTTGTTTAGCTGGAACAGGTGGTCAGCAGAAGCCACCAGTGGCCTGTTCTACTGGTCATTTCTGTCCTGATGGCACTGGATCCCCCACCCAATGGCCATGCCCAGCTGGCTCATGGACCAATCTTACCAATCTTTACCAGGTGACTGACTGCTATGTTTGCCCCAGAGGTTACTACTGTTTGGAGGGATCGTCAGCACCTACAGGCCTGTGTGACAAGGGACATTGGTGTCCAGATGGTAAGAAATCTTTTGAATAAAATTGACTCAAATTTGAATATTATCCCCTTAGTTGCTGAATTTTCACATTATTTACAGCGCAAAACTATTTTAGAAACTAAAAGAACACAGAAAACCTTGTAACATTCTTGTGTGCTGTTAACTTGTTAGATGATGCTTTAAACATGATAGTCTAAATGTTTGGTCTCACTAATGTTTTAAAAGTAATTTACTGAATAACTACATATTTGAGTGCTGTGCTGTTTTCACTTGATTTGAGGTGTATTAGAATTGTGTGAAATGCATGGGATAATCTAGAAAACAATTTTTTTTCCATGGCATAGTTCAGCCATGGTTTTGAAAGAATTATTCACAGAAATAATTTTGCAAATTCAAGGGGGGCTGATCTAACCCCCTCTACTCCTCTCCTCTTTCCCAACCCTCTCCTCCTATTCCCCTCTCCCCTACCTCCCATCTCCCCTGCTTCCCCTCTCACCCTTCCCCTATCCCCCCCCCCTAATTCCACACTTGAAAAGTCTAACAGTATTTAACCTAAGATTTATAACAATGTAATGGTGTGTATTATATATGTTGAGTGAAGCCTTGATCATATCAAATATTCCTTCCACTATGTTAACTTATTTATCAGGTAGTAGTAAGTATGACCTAATTGTTGTTGCCATGACAGCATGTCTCCATGGTAATAAGGTTCCACTGCATGACATTGTCTGTTCCATGTAAGTCCAAATCTGTGTTGTTCAGTATATGAGTACAAAACAAATGGAATAATTGAAAAATGGAAATAATTCAGATTTTCAATGGCATGTTCGTACAAAAATAATCAAATTGTTGGAATGCCTGTCTTTCTGTCCCTTGGTTTACTGTTCTGGTATTCTTTGGCAAGAAATAGGTTGAATCTGACATGAACATCTTAGTTTTCTTATCATCTGTATTTCCAGAGACTGAGTTACATGTAATACATTGAATTGCATGGGAATTTATTTCATTTGAATGATTATGAATGTACATCTTTATGGTGAAATTATGTTCTACAAAATTGTACAGATTCATAAAATTTCAAATTCAGATACAGTTTTCTTGATTTGATTTATATTCTCATTTTCTTAAGAAAATATCTCAAACGTTTGAAATGGCATGCAATTAAAACTTTCTTTCTCTATCTACAAAATGTATGATTGTCAACATTATTGAACTCTCTTCTGTGAGAAGTATGATATCTTTGTCAACCTGAGATGCAAAAATAAAAAAATGTTTTCAGCCTATCATAATACATAGCCAATTTCTACACTTCACCATTCTTCTAATGACAAATTAAATGAAAATAAGATTACAATATTTGTTTACCTTTTAGAAGCCACATGAGCATATTTTTTCTCTCTAATCATAAAATGAAATAAAAAAAAGGATTCTTTTATGAAATATGATATTTTCATTGTAATGTAGAATAAAAGACCATTTGCAGTACCTGTAAATATGATGATAAATGCAAGGGCCTATCATATAATTGATTCAGATGTCTCATTTCAGAATTCTATGGCAACCAGTATTTGACTAATGGCACTTTTTTTGTTTCTAATTATGACATTACCAATGGACCGATCAAAATTGTACAGAATTTTAATTTATATATTTTAAAAAGGTACTCCAATGTCAAACAGCAATCCATGCCATGCTGGGTCATACAGTAACAACTCTGGAAACACTGCCTGGGAACAATGTGAGGACTGTACTAAAGGACATTACTGTCCTCAAGCCTCCGTCCTGCCTACTGCATGTCCAGCGTAAGTTTGACTGATTCTTAAAAATTGAAAGTAATATACAAGTCCCTCCCCTCCCTCCAACTAAATATGAAATTTTATCATAAAAAGTTTTATTTTTTAAAAAGTTTATCTATAAAAAGGTCATGGATTTCTTCATACTCTATAGCATAAGTTGAAAGTTTTATAAATCATTTCCCCTCCCCCCTCCCCCTTCTTCCCACTGCATAAGAAACTTTATGAAAAAAAGTATGTTATCTGCAATTGACTACTACATTTAAATGTTCTTATGAATCACTTATTTAACTCATTTTGATATATTTTTTCACAGAGGTACATACAACAGTAAAACAAAGGGAGAGAACATCACAAATTGCTTGGAGTGCACAGCTGGTTATTACTGCCCAGGAACAGGGAATGTGGAACCGTTACCATGTGAGAAAGGGAACTACTCCGACTCGGGTGCTTCATCCTGTACAACGTGCCAGGCAGGTTACTATTGTGATCAGAACGCTACAAGCCAGGCTTACATGCTATCAGACAGAATCTGTCCGGCTGGAGTGGAATGCCCACCAGGTATGACAAGGGCACCTGATTTGGTGCTGGACAGATGTCGGAAAGGTCATTATTGCCCAAAGGGAGATGTTAATCCATACCCTGTAGCTTGCCCGAATGGAACTTTCAATGCTGAATATGGACTGAAACAATTATCAGAATGTCAACAATGTACAGCAGGATGGTACTGTATTCCAGAGGGACTTTCGTCACCAGCAGGAGAATGCCCGGGAGGATATTATTGCCCGCTGGGAACTGGTAATCCTTACTCGTTCCCTTGTCCTATAGGTTTCTACAGAAACGGATCAGCAAAGGAATCCTTCCAAGACTGTGCTGAGTGTATATCAGGTTACTATTGTGACAGAGAAGGTTTAGATCTGCCTATTGTATGCCCACCAGGTTTCTATTGTGTCAGTGGGAGTACGTTCTATCAGCCCTGCCCACTGGGCACATACAGTAACTCCACAGGTTTGAGAAGGAGTACCGATTGTACACCATGTCCTGGTGGTTATTATTGTGATGGTATAGGAAGGACAGAACCTACAGATGTGTGTGATCCTGGATTCTACTGTAGAGAAAAAGCATATTCCTCAGCACCACCTGATGGACTTACAGGCGGGCTGTGTCCAGCGGGAGGATACTGCCCGGCAGGCTCAGCCACACCAACAGCATGTCCTGTGGGCAAGTACAGTAAGAGTGCGGGAGCAAAGACTGAATTTGATTGCATACCATGTGACCCAGGATATTATTGTGCAGGATCTAGTAGTACTGACGCCTCCTCCCAGTGTTCTCCAGGTTACTATTGTACAGGAGGATCAGGTGTGCCTAATCAGCATGGAACACCTGCCGGACATTACTCTGAGGCTGGTGCCTTCAAGCCAGAGCCATGCCCTAGAGGTCAATATCAGCCATCCCCTCTGGAATCCAGGTGCTTACTTTGTCCACAGGGCTACTATTGTAATGGTACAGCTACAGTAGATCAGATCATCTGTCCACCAGGATACTATTGTCCAGAGGGTAGTGAATATCCCACACCCTGCCCAAGGGGTACCTTCCTTAGAGACCAAGGTCGATATCAAGTGTCCCACTGTGATCCCTGTACCCCTGGATATGCCTGTGACACCCAGGGACTGGCAGATGCTGTAACGAAGTGTTCTGCAGGTCATTACTGTACAGGAGGAGCTAACATCACTAATCCTATCAGTGAAGATTTTGGAGGACTATGTCCGCCAGGCTATTATTGCCCAGAGGGAACAGGAAATTACCAACAATACCCATGTAACAACGGAACTTACAGTGCATACGAAGGTATGTTGTTGAATCCTTCAAATTCTACCCTTCATTTATGGGTTGAACGATTGATGACAGCAGTCTTTTTGATGGTTATGTCTAAAGAACTCAATGATCAAGAGGTATTTGATGCCAATGCAATGTGATGTTATTAAAACAACACAGTTGAATTACTAAGTATCTTTTGTATATAGCATTGACATGGACAACTTCAAATAATTACCATATTAGAATCTATAGTGAATATCATAAGAACCTTTTTTGAATGAAATATTTCTGATAAGTTTAGATTCTAAACAAATCTGGGTATTCTTTAATACAGGTAACCAAGCTGAGGAGAACTGTACAGCATGTGATGGTGGTAAGGTATGCGCCGGGGCGGGGCTGACTGCACCCAATAAAAACTGCTCAGCAGGGTACTACTGTAAGTCTGGGGCATACACTGACACACCCATGGATGGAGGCATTACTGGAGCCCCATGTCCTGCTGGGTATTACTGCCCTGAGGCAACAGGTGAGTTGATTTCTTGATAGAAATTAAAAAAAAAGAAGAAATGTCAAACATTTTATCAATTTACACTACATGTACTCTCAGCATCTTTATTTTTATGAGGTGATCTTTACAGTTACATGTAAACACTGACATTGAGTGAAAAAATGTAGGATTGATTCTCATTTGCTAAGGATATTAATGAAAAAAATATTCTATAACTTGAGCTCGAGTGGATACCAGTATGTTCTAAAACTACAAATGCAGTGTTCAGTAGGATTAGGGCTCATAAAACTATAATGTGGAATAATGCGAAACTTCTGTGGGCAGATTTTTTTCATTCTATCTAAATTTTTGTCATTTTTTTCTTACAGCTACTCCCTTGGCATGTCCAGCGGGCACATTTATGAACACAACAGGTTATAGTGAATGTTTCTTCTGCCCTCCGGGCTATTATTGTGTATCAGGTGAAGTGGAACCATTGAGGTGCCCGAGAGGACGTTACTGCCCGGGCAACACAACTGCAGATCAACCAAAATGTCCCACAGGAACATACAACCCTGATTACAGTAAGTTTATGTGAACATGAATACACTTCAAAAGCATGAAAAGTGCTGAATTTCAGTAATTCAATTTGGAAAAGTTAATAGATTTGTTTGAGATTATGAAAAAAGAATATTTATAATGCTCCTCTTTGAGTCCAAAGAAAAACAGTTATTTGGTATTTTAGATAATCTATTGATTCAATGCTTTATTCATCATAGCTAGATTACAAGTATATACCCTGTGATGGTTTTTGAATGATTGGAAACTCAAATATCTGAATTAATGATGAATTTTATGTATAGAGAATGCTAAATGAAGGCTTATAAATTTTAAGATATGGTGTCTGAGGCGGACTGTAGACCATGTATTGGTGGATTTTATTGTTTCCAACTTGGAGCCGTCAGTTTTGACTTCAGTCTGAACAACACAGGGACAGATCAATGTGCAGCCGGATATTACTGCAAACAAGGTACGTTTATCAGGTCTACTTTTATAGATTACTATTATTCCACCCAGCCTCTCTGATTTAATACAATCTTTGCAAACATCATTTCATCTTGCATGAATGGTTTTAAAGTTTGATTGCTATCACATTCTTGTGATAGGTGGGAAAATTCCATTTGAAATAACATTGTCAAATGATATACCTGATTTATATTGGTATGTACATATAAATGACAAATATACTTACATGTATATGAATTTATTTTAAGGTGTGAATGTAAGTACCCCTACCCCAGCAACAGCCAGTGGTGTGGGCGGACCTTGCCCCCCAGGATTCTACTGTCCAATACAGACAGAGGACCCTATCGGCTGTCCTAACGGTACCTACAGAGACCTGGAGATGGGTGCGTCCCAAGCTGACTGCTGGCCATGTAAGCAGGGTCAGTACTGTGCCACGGAGAATCTAACAGATGCCACCGGACCATGTGCCCCTGGATTCTACTGTATCAGTGGCATTAAAGTGCCGGATCCTCTGGGTACGTAAATTGTGTTGAACATTGAGCTAGAGGAATTCAGAATTATCTTGGTTTTTTTTTTACAAATTTAATATTCAGCATTACAAAAAATGAAATTGAAGGATAAGTACATGTACATACGATTTGTAAGTTTAAAAAGTTAAACATGTATTTGAAAAAAAAATGTGAAAGTTGCACTCGTTTGTAATTCTTTTGTTCTATTTTGTTATAAAGGTGACGAACCAAACCTTGGTGGGCCATGCCCAGTTTCGCATTACTGCCCAGAGGGTACATCATATCCTTTGGCATGTCCAGCAGGAACCTATAACAATTTGACCGGGCAAGCTAACTGTACTGAATGTGTATCCGGATATTTCTGTCCAGAGAATACCACAACTTACGAGATTAATCCTTGCCCTGTGGGTTATTACTGCCCTCCAGGCACAAGGTATCACGATGAATTCCCTTGCCCGAATGGAACCTATCGAGCCCAGCAACAAGGACAGGAGTTGAGTGACTGTACTCCATGTCCTGGAGGAAAGTACTGTGAAGATATGGGACTGAGTGTAGTGTCTGGTGACTGTAGTCCAGGTAAATAGGATATATAAACTTTTTAAACTTTTTATTTCCATATTGAAATTATTGTTATAGCTACATTTAAAGGCAAATAGTATGAGGTTATTTCAAAAGCAAAAAATAGAAAACTGCCATATTTGCTTGTGAATATTATCAATAGTATCATTTAAAGTTTATCTTGAAGTAAAAATATGTTTGTTTGTATCGATAATTCTCTGAAGAGATTAATGCTAGTATGCCTCTTACACTGTTCAATATTTTTCTGTATGTCTTATGAAATTAAGTTGAATGTCAAATTACCTGGAAATTCAGATATTGAGCTACCCAAACAACATTATTTTTTATTACAGGGTATTTCTGTGTGTTGGGTGCTTGGTCTTCAATGCCGACTGATTACAATAATTTTACACATGGTGACTGTTTGTGCCCATCTAACAGTACAGGAGGAATCTGTCAGCCGGGTTACTACTGCCCAACGGGCTCAATGGAGCCAACGTCATGTACAGAGGGATCCTATTGTGAAACACCAGGTAAGAATGAAAACAATTAGAAATTACAACAATTCTTTTCTTTTTTTCTATGAAAAAAATTAATACATGTATTAACCAAGTTCTACACTGTTACAAATAGTTTGGACCTTTTAACCTTTACCTCTGCCCTGACCCTTCAGAATAGCTTTTTTTTTTTTGTGACAACTGTTTATGGGACATTCATTTTTTTTTTTACAGATTTTACAAATATGTCTTGTTAGATAAGATGAAGGTCATATTTGTAGATGTATGGATTAAAATCTGTTAAAAAAGGAAAGTTTTATCTAAGGTTGTTGGAATTCTTTTATGATATTATGTTTGAATTGTGCATCAGCAAGTATCACAGGATACAGGTCTTCTACTGAATTGATTATTCTTCAACTGAATTGATTATTTGTTTACTCAGGACTAAGTTCGCCTACAGCTCAGTGTTTGGCCGGTTATTACTGTGCAGCCGGAGCATCAAGGAACGATCCTACTGATGGCATTACTGGTGATGTTTGCCCTCCAGGAAGATACTGCTGTAAGAATCTATCTTCTTATATACATGTATGAAAGAGATATGTAAAGATATAAAATCAGATTTTTTTTAAAACATAATAATTATTTTAAATCAACAACAGCAATATGTGTACACAGCAACTTAATGCACTTCACAGATTTGCTTATTCAATGGTAATATTCAACAAAATGTGAATTAAATTCATGTAACTACTGTACTTGGATATATTTCAATTTGATAATATTTTGATGGCGCATGTTACATGAATTATCAATTTACTACATAGTGACTGGAACAACAAGCAATCAGCCTCGCTGCCCAGTGGGCACATTCTCTAACAGAACAGGCAATGTCCAGGAATCAGACTGTACCCCTTGTACTGAAGGTTATTATTGTGAGACAGAAGGACTCACTGAGCCCACTGGGCCATGTATGGCAGGTAAGTGCTTCTTTTTAACAATTTTATGTCAATCAGATAGGATATCCAGCATTCTTTGTTCAATTAAAAGTTTCGAAATAGTTGAATCTTGTATTCGCTATTTTTATTTCAATAAACTTAATATATGTATTGTTTCAAAAAACTTTACGAGGTACTTTGTACTAACTCAAATTTCAGCTGTCAGTAGATACAGACTGAATGTATTCTATACATGTAGGTAAATGTACAAATTGAAAGTGTGTGTAATATACATTTTTCAGGACAAAGGATATCTGAGCCTTTTGTTTAGTCATTTAGAGTGCACATGAGTAATTTATATTACTTATGAGTATAGTATGTACAGTGTATAAGAAAATACATGAAATGATTTAGCTGTAAGAATTGCAAAAATATTAATTTTATCTTTTATTACAGGATACTACTGTCCAACAGGACAAAATTCCAGCAACCCATTCATTTGCCAGGCTGGATTCTATTGCCCAGAGGGAAGTTTTGAGCAGATCAAATGCCAATCAGGAACTTACCAGGACCAGCTTGGGCAGGCATCATGTAAAACATGCCCAGCAGGTAATGATTTAGCCATGTGTGACCCACAGTGCTGAGATGTCGTAAACTGTCAGTCAGAAGGAAATGTCTGACAAAAGTTCATTTGGAAAGACAAAAGTTTCAAGTACTTTTCATTGTCTGGACTGATAAATTTACCAAAATATCTGACAAGAATGAACCAGATTTTTGACATCTCTGATAATGAACATCTAAAATTTGAAAAGTGCACAAACTAAATTTTGAGTAAGATAATGAAAATTTCTCTGTAATAGATTATTCTATAAAATCTTCTATCTAGTAGAACAGTTTTGAAATGTATGAAAGAACAAAAATATTTCTGTGCAGGATACTACTGTGATATCACCAATTCCCCAGTCACTACCTATTCTACCTATCCATGCCCAATGGGCTATTACTGTCCAAATGGTACAGAGTGGTCAACTCAGCATGGCTGCCCAATGGGCACCTATAATCCTTACACCCAGCTGGAAAGTGAATCAGAATGTACACCATGTGATGCTGGGAAGTACTGTGGCACTGTAGGACTGGCAACTGTCACAGGTAATATAACAAAATAAACAATTGTAGGTATTTTGTTCATTTTATTGTGTCGCCTTTGAAGCATAGCGACACTTACGGATCACTTTGTCCGTTGTCCGTCTGTCTGTCTCACTTGGATGTCTGTCACACCCTATATAAAAGTGATTCCTAAGTGTTCCTAAGTTTCGCAGGCAACACATGCATTCTTTGGAATGATTTTTCATACATAAAATCTTTTGAATCCCTTGAAAATGAACTTTAGCTTATAGGCCAGACTAATGATACTAATCCTATTATTTGAGAGTAACGTAGTTGATTAGCTTATACATATACAGAATAGAAAATCAGCTTTATGGAAATAGCAGTCGAGTGTAAAGCCTTTTCATGTTGATTTTTTTCCAGGTGACTGTCAGGTGAGGTACTGGTGTATGAATGGGTCAGCCGTGTCCACACCCTCGGACGGAGTCACCGGTCAGCTGTGTCCATCAGGAAGCTACTGTCCACAAGGCACACCTCAACCAGTACCCTGTCCTGTTGGTAAGACTTGATGAATAAATTGTGTTATTTTGATACTATTAGAATATTTTCTTACGTCACTGAAATCCTGATTTCGCTTTTGATTGATGCTCTATGTACAATGAATAAATTGAATTGCATTTATTCATTTATTTATTCAAATAATCTCTCCATTACATTGTGCTGATAAAAATACAATAATGGGATATGAGAGACTGAAACATTTTCTATGCAGGTACTTGGTCAAACAGTACAGGATTGGGCATTGACACAGAATGTTTGGATTGCTCAGGTGGATACTATTGTGATGCTTTGGGCTTAACATCTCCCACAGGGCCTTGCTCAGCAGGCTTCTATTGTGACAGTAAAGCTATAACTCCAACTCCAAATGACACCGTCACTGGTGATCCTTGCACAATTGGACATTATTGCCCAGTGGGCACTGCTGTTCCAATACCTTGCCCTGATGGAAAATACATGACAAACACAGGAGCTGAGGAATGTTGGAACTGTACAGCTGGGCATTACTGTATAACAGGCCTTACACCAGATTCCTGTCCACCTGGATATTACTGCCCTGAGGGCACTGGGCAAGTGTGGCAGAGTTGTCCAGCCGGCACATATAGTACAGCCACTGGGCTTTGGAATGTAAGCCAGTGTACCCAGTGTGATGGAGGATGGTATTGTGATCAGCCTAATTCAACGGCACTGGCAGGAAGATGTGATGCTGGTTATTACTGTACATCGGGTTCAGACACACCCAGCCCTGATGTAGGAAATACAGGTGTGGCAGGACCTTGCCCTACTGGTCACTACTGCTTACAGCAAACCACCACACCCACTCCTTGTCCAATGGGAACCTATAACAACCAGACAAAACTTACAGCTCAAGCACAGTGTACTACATGCTCATTTGGTAAATACTGTGGATCTACAGGGCTTACAGAACCAACAGGAGATTGTTGGGCTGGATTTTACTGCTTGGAAGGTGCACAGTCACCTAATAATCCAGTTGTGGATTCCACAGGAGGTCCATGCCCCATTGGGCACTACTGTCCAAATGGAACCTCTTACCCACTGGGATGTCCAGCTGGCTCATACAGCCCAACCACTGGACTATCAGAGTGTATATCATGCCCAGCAGGCTATTACTGCTTAGAAAACTCCACATCTTACACAGGGAATGATTGTCCAGTGGGACATTACTGCCCGGTTGGCACTTCATCAATGTATCAGTACCCATGTGATAAGGGATACTACAATGGCTATACTGGGAAGCAGAGTGTGTCAGACTGCCTACCGTGTGACCCAGGGAAGTACTGTGACACCCCTGGATCCTCCACTGTCACAGGGGATTGTAAGGAAGGATGGTACTGTATCAGAGGGGCGTGGTCAGATCAGCCCACAGAGATTACTGTGTATAATACTACCATGTCAGACTGCTTCTGTCCTGCCAATCAAACAGGAGGACAATGTCAGCCAGGACAGTACTGCCCAGTGGGCTCAAGTCAACCTCAGGATTGTCTACCAGGTAAGTGTGTTATTGGATCATTGGTACTTCATCAAATTCAATATTTAGACTTGAATCAGAATATTAAACACTTTAACATCCTTCTCCGAGGGTTAAGAATAAACTTCAATTCCTTATTAACATGTATGTTTATAACAAACCCTCTGTGAAATAAATGGTTCCTTGAACCAAAAGATTTTAAAGTATTCATATGTTTCTTCTCTAAACTTAACCTTTTCTCTATTCATAAAAAGATCATTATCTCAACTCTATTGTTTAAAAAAGATCTCATAAGTATAGATGTATTGATTCTATGCCTTAAGGTTACTACTGTGGAACTGCTGGATTAGCTAATGTAACAGGACCATGTTCTGCCGGGTATTACTGTACATTGGGAGCTTCAAGACTAGATCCTCAGAATGATGCCACAGGTGGTATCTGTACACAGGGCCACTACTGCCCAGAGGGCACAGGTACTCCTATAGGATGTCCACCAGGCTATTTCACCAATGCTACAGGAAATACAGACTTTACAGGCTGTAAATTATGTTCAGCAGGTAAAGAATTCAATTTTACATTCATCATCGTTGTAATAAACTGTAGTCATATTACCACTATACTTGTGTTATAGACATGCCAAGACCCAACATCACAGCTTTTTGCATTTTGCTTACTGGGACATCATAGGTCCTTTCAGACAACACATTGAACATCGTAATGTCAGGTCTTGGCATATATAAAATTCACATTTACATGTACATTGTAATATTAAAATAGTTTATTCAAATAGAAATATCGTATTTTAGTTTAGAATATGCTGCAGTAAAATAACATTTTTATTGCAATTTTTTTCTGCAATAAATTCTTGCAATGAAAATATTCCCACCATCAGATTGGAAGAGTTACATGTGTTTTGACATACATATGCTTTTACAATAACACATAGCCAGGTTTTCTACTGTTCATTCTTTTTCCTACTATTTCCTACTTTTCCTACTTTTTTATTTTGATCCTATTTTTTCCTACTTTTTCTTCAAAACCTCCTACTATTCCTACTTTTTCATCTCAAAAGTGAAAAATTATTTGCTTCACTTGATCAACATCTGTTTCAAAGTTTTTTAAAAATTTCGGGCTCGCCCATTCTGTATATTTTACTTGAAAAATCAATCTGTCCTTATTTCTCTTTGTGATTTCATCAAAGATGAACATTACCAGTCTACAATCATTGCTTACTGTGGTTTGTGTGTCATACTTACTGAAAATTGTCGCTAAAAGTGATGGAAAATTTCCTACTTTTCCCCTATTAATTCCTACTTTTTCCTATTTTTCTCCTACTTTTTTTCATTGACTACTCCTATTTTTTTCTTTCTTTTTCATCAAGGTAGAGTAGAAAGCCTGCATAGCGTTTATTTTATTTTCAGGATACTACTGTGACAGTACTGGACTTTCAGAGCCCACTGGGCCTTGTTCAGCAGGTTATTATTGCCCAGAGGGCCAGAACACCAGCATGCCTACAGCTTATATCTGTACACCAGGCCATTATTGTGGAGTAGGAAGCCCAAGCCTGACAAGCTGCCCATCGGGCACATACCAAAATGAAAATGGACAGGTAAAAGATCAAGTATTTCTAAGAAAATCTATATTGAAAGAAATGTATGTACTTTGTCAATTTTTATACTGATATATGCATACCTTATTTCTTTTTAGTCTACATGCAAGACATGTCCAGAGGGATTCTATTGCGATGGCACAATCCAGAATAACACCTTCTGCTCTACTGGAGTACAAAATCCAAGTCCTTGTGAACCTGGAAATTACTGTCCAAACGGAACGATGTTCTCAACAGAATACAGATGTCCTAACGGAACTTACTCAGACTTGTACAACCTGAAAGACAGCTCAGAATGTATGTTTACATTGCATGAATATTATGTAACGTTCAATACTGTCAAAGTAGAATTATTCGCTGGGACTCTTTCACAGATTTATAAAAGTAAACCATTTCACAAGGACAATGATACAGAGACAAATTTTAGTGGTATGAGAATGGTAGTGGAAGTTTTAATACAGGGAATGATTCTATGATACAGTATTAACATCTGTAAAATTGACTATCATTTGTCAGTAACATTCAACTAGTAATTACTTTATCATTCTCATCTAGAATACTTTATACATGATGTTGCTCTGTTAAATTCTACACGCTTATACGTATGAAATATTTCAACAGCTTTCAATTCATAATGAAAATTTTCAGTATAGTCATCAGTTGCTGATTTTTTATGAACTTTTCTGTATTTAGGCACTCAGTGTCCAGCTGGTAAATACTGTGGACAGGAGGGCTTATCCTCGCCCTCTGGTGACTGTCATGGTGGGTATTTCTGTACACTAGGAGCTTCTACTCCCACACCCACAGATGGAACAACAGGGAATATATGTGATGCAGGAGCGTACTGCCCAGTGGGCTCTAATATGACTACGCTTTGCCCACCAGGAACTTATAATCCAACTCAAGGTAATTTCATGTGATACTTAATACTAATAATATTTTCTTGTTTTGAAAGTTTTACAGACCACTTGATTATAAATGAACAAAAATCTGAACTTGATGGTTTTTGCATTGTTTCTATTTTATAGGGCTGCAGTACCTCTATGAATGTACAGGTTGTACTACAGGAATGTTCTGTCCTAACTATGGAATGATAGCACCTCAAGGCAATTGTTCTGCTCAGTATTACTGTGCTGGTAATGCTTCTACCGCTACCCCAACTGATGGCGTCACTGGAAACAAGTGCCCTGTGGGCTACTATTGCCCAGAAGGAAGCCCGGCACCCATTCAGTGTGAACCTGGCACATACACAGATACTGAGCTTAATGAAGTCTGCTTGACCTGTACTCCTGGACATTACTGTACACAAGGAACCAATCCACAACCTTGCCCAGCGGGTTATTACTGTCCAGCAGGCACTGGACATGTATGGCAGGGCTGTCCTGCTGGAACGTTCAGTGGTGTTACTGGACTGTCTAATGTTACAGAATGTACTCAGTGTACTGGAGGTTTTTACTGTGATGTTATGAATCTGACAGCAGAGGCAGGGCAATGTGATGGAGGATATTTCTGTAGAAGTGGGTCAGATGACAGGACACCCACTGGCAGTACGGCTGGAGACGCTGGTCCGTGTCCAGTTGGTCACTACTGTCCAATACAAACTCAGGATCCCATTCCTTGTCCAGCGGGTACCTTCAACAATCAGACAATGCTCACTGCTGAAGTTGAATGTCAGTCATGCAGCCCGGGCTATTATTGTGACACACCAGGGCTTGTGTATCCTACAGGCTTATGTAATCCTGGATTCTTCTGTACCCTTGGATCTAATTCCTCCAGTCCTTCATCAACAGACGCTACAGGAGGTCCCTGCCCGGCTGGCACATATTGCCCAGAGGGTACTAGTGTGGCTATTAATTGTCTGGCTGGAACATACACCTTAACAAGTCAGCAATCCAACTGTTCTGTCTGCCCAGCTGGTTCATACTGTCCAACAGGAAGCAGTGTTCTAACAGATTGTCCAGCAGGTATGCTGTCTTAAGTCCTTTTGAAACAAATTTGAGAATATTGTTTTGTTCATATATTCATTAGAATAACCTTATGTACATTCAGTAATATTCAGTATTATTCAGTAATAAAACATGGACTGTTTTCAGTTTTGATATTCAGAGATTGAGCAAATAATTTCAGTAATAAAACATGGACTGTTTTCAGTTTTGATATTCAGAGATTGAGCAAATAAAAATTGTACCTCCAATTGATACGGTACGGTAATGTTCACTTTATTTTTCTAGGATTCTACTGTCCAGACGCAACAGAATTTGACTCGCAGTACCCCTGTCCAAACGGAACCTACAACAATATAACAGGAGCTCAGGATGCGAGTTTATGTCAGCTCTGCCCACCGGGTCAATATTGCCCAACACCTGGACTTGCCCTGCCTGCTGGGAACTGCAGTGGAGGATGGTATTGTACCCTAGGATCATGGGATAATCAGCCATCAGTACTTGGTAATGACACAGGATCAGACTGCTCATGTCCAGCTCAGAGTATCGGAGGAAAATGTCAAGCTGGAACCTTCTGCCCATCGGGCACGGATGCACCAATACCATGTACAGGAGGATATTATTGTGATGTGTCAGGACTAGCAGCAGAAACTGGACCTTGTTTAGCTGGTAATATTATGTTCACGTTTTTATCTCAGAATTGATTAGCTCAACATAATTTTCATAGAATTATATTGCATAATGGAAAAAAATAAAAGTACTTCTGTAATAACGAAACATAATTCTTGCTTTACAAAATACTGATTTCTATTTTCCTTATTTTCAGGATATTACTGTAATGGAAGTTCGACCATTCCAAATCCAGTGAATGAAACATTTGGAGATATTTGTCCCAAGGGACATTTCTGCCCAGAGGCCAGTCCTTTCCCTATAGCATGTAGTGAAGGGACTTTCAATGACATGTTTGGTACTCACAACATCTCCAGTTGCCTCCCTTGTACTGCAGGCAAATACTGTCAGGGTCAAGGTCGTGACCTGCCTAATGACTTCTGTGATGTAGGATGGTTCTGCCCAGAGGGCTCCATAGTACCTCAGCCTCCTGGTAACCAGTGTCTACAGGGACATCAATGCCCTCAAGGAAGCCCAAGTCAGAGTCCATGTGCTTCTGGATATTACCAACCAAATGTAGGTCAAGGGGAATGTCTTCAGTGTCCATCAGGTGAGATATTGTTACTTGTATAAATGATTCCAACTCTTCATTATTTTCTCTTTATCAGAAGTAAAGTGGGCTTAAAAGTCTGTTTATACTTGGTTTGTGAAGAAGTTTTTGTCACAATTTTCTAGGCATGTACTGTGACCAAACAGAAGCCATTGCTGAACAGCAGAGTGGATTAACAGCATCATCACATGGTGTAGTAACACCCAAGGATTGCCCAGCGGGCTTCTATTGTCCTAACGGTACACAGACAGACAGGGAGAATGCTTGTCCTGTGGGAACATACAGTAATACCACTGGTATAGAGAGTCTAGCAGAGTGTAGAGACTGTCCACCTGGTTACTATTGTGAAGCTGCTAATATTACTGAGCCAACTGCTAAATGTTATGCTGGATATTACTGTGTGCTGAAAGAAGTAACGCCAACTCCTACTTTGTCTTCTTCTGGAGGTCCTTGTCCACAGGGAACTTACTGTGAAGAAGGCTGGTCAAACCCAACACCATGCCCAAAGGGCACTTATGGAGATAGAGACCGTCTGCCGTCCCTAGCTGATTGTACCACCTGCCCGCCAGGAGAATATTGTGGATCCTCTGGTCTATCAGCTCCTACAAATAGCTGCCTGGCTGGGTATTACTGTTCAAATGCATCAGAAGAAGCTAACCCAGTGGGTAAATCATACGGAGATGAATGCCCTGCTGGGCATTTCTGTCCCTCAGCCAGCTACCAACCAACTGCCTGCCCAGCCGGCACATACAACCCTAACACACGCTCTACTAATGACAGTGCATGTCTAACATGTGACCCAGGATATTACTGTAATGACACAGGGCTTGCCGCAGTCTCTGGGCCTTGCTTAGCTGGATTTTATTGTCTGGGAGGGGCTTCAAATGCAGGACCATACGATGGAACCACTGGTAACATATGCCCAGAGGGCTCATATTGCCCTGAGGGATCACCCCAACATTACTACTGTCCAAATGCTACTTACACAAACCACACTGGAGCATCAGTCTGTTATGATTGCCCAGAGGGATATTACTGTGTGAACAGGAACAGTGCTGACTTGTGCCCACCGGGCTATTATTGTCCATTCAGAACAGGTGCAGATCTACAGCTTTGTCCTGCAGGGACATACAACCCTGGATATGGTATCAGTAACGTTACTCAGTGTACATCATGTGATGGAGGCATGTATTGTCAGACCCCTGGATTGGCTGCTGTTACAGGGTCATGCCAGGCAGGATACTACTGTACCTCAGGTAGGAAATGTTATAAACTGTTTGAAAAAAAAAATGATGATGTTCTTAGATGTGTATTATTTTAAAGCAGATATAATGTCATTTTTGTCAAGATATTTTTGTAAATGCAAAAGAAAATATTTTAAGGAAAAGGAATTATTGCCATCTGACAATGACAATGTCTGTGGTGTGGATTTCAACTAATAAAAGCTTATCAATACATTAACATGGGATATGACTGAGGATTTTTTTTTATATTCAGGTGTTGACAGAGCCACACCGTCAGGATCCCATACTGGTGTAGGAGGGGTGTGTCCTATAGGATCATACTGCCCTAATGGCACTGTGTCTCCAATACCATGCCCAGCTGGACAGTATAGGTAAGCTCTCAGAATTTACCATAATCTTTCTTTGATAGAATATTTTACTTTAAATGATTTAAACGGACATGATTTTTTCCACTTCAAAGCTCAATTCCACTTCTTAAATACCTGAATCTCAACATTTTGCCAATAGAATTATGGTTGTTGTTTTGTTGGGTTTTTTTTTGTTAAATAATCATCATTTTCTCCCCCTTTATATTTTTTTGTTGCTGTGGAATTATGTCTGTTTAAAACGAAATTTGTAAGTGTAAAATTTCACTTACATATACAACATTTGTTGACAGTGACAACCCAGGACAGGCATCCTGTACCTCATGCCCAGCTGGCTACTATTGCACTGAGAATTCTACATTGTTTTCTGAGCAGTTTTGCCCTGCAGGTTATTACTGCCCAGCAGGTACTACAGATCCATACCAGAATCCGTGCCCAATGGGCACATACAACCCTGTCAATGGAAGTGATGATGCCACAGACTGTTTAAGCTGTCCACCAGGCAAATACTGCCAGAGTAAGGATTCTTTGTAGTACATGTATTGATAATGAACTTGAAAATATATTTGAAAGATTAAAGTAAGAGAATTGGAATTGTTTTTGTACAAGAGTAGGATTCTTTAAAAGTCTATATTGAAAAAAATAAAGCTTAGAAAATTCAGTTCTGATGAAAAAAATTGCATCAATTCATTTATTGAATACTGTAAATTCTTCAATCGATTATTCAATGTATTAACTCAGTCTTTGTTTATTTTGAACCCAAATCATTACTCAAAAATAAGGAGAAACTGACTGTTTATTACAGGTGATGGTCTAGCTGATCCTACAGGTGATTGTACTGCTGGTTGGTACTGTACTGGTGGCTCATACATGGCACAGCCTACCACCACGGCTAACGCTACAGACCTAGCTGACTGCACATGCCCAATGGCAAACTACACAGGCGGCAAATGTTGGCCCGGCACATATTGTCCAAGTGGAGCTTACTACCCAGTGAACTGCGATGGTGGTAAATACTGCATGCAATACGGACTTACGGCACCAGAGGGAGATTGTGACGCAGGATATTACTGTAATGGAAGTGATACACAGCCCAATCCTAGTGACAGGAGGTGCCCAATGGGTTATTACTGCCCAGCAGGCACTCAAACACCCATACCTTGCCCAGCGGGTACCATGTCAAATACAGAGGGAAACACTAATAGTTCAAATTGTGGCCTTTGTCCTGCAGGTAGGTCTAGCTAAGAACATAAATCTCATACCTCTTAAGATGTAAACATAGATGTATAGTTGATATATCTTGTTTCCGTAATTAATTTAGTATGATACATGTGCTAAGAAATTTTTTTATCCATTTTAGGATTTTACTGTGCTGGCACAGCTAATACCAACTACACAGGCCCATGTGCTGCTGGATACTACTGTCCAGAGGGGCAAGATTCTGCCACACCCAGTGACTACAATTGTACAGCTGGGCATTACTGCCCAGGTGCTGATCCTGCCCCGATACCATGCAGTGCAGGGTCATACCAAGACGAGACTGGTCAAATATCATGCAAGAGCTGCCCAGTTGGAAGGTTTGTTAAAACTGATGAGTGGGGCATAGATAGTTAAGAATTACTGAATCATTCCTGAAATAAAGTGAAAATTGAAATCCAGATAAGCTTCTTGTCTGAAATTCCTTAGAAGCCTGTCTACTTCAGAAGCTTAACATCAGTATGTTTGTGTACAAAGAGCTTTTGATTTCTTTTTTCTTTCTTTAAGATATTGTGACCCTGTAGAAGAAGCTGCCAGACTTAGTGTTGTCAGTACTGGAGTTATCATACCAGCTGATTGCCCGGGTGGTTATTTCTGTCCAATCAATACAGTGAGCAAAAACAGCAACCCATGCCCATTGGGCTCATACAGTAACACCACTCAGCTCGAGAGGGTAGATCAGTGCTTGCCATGCTCACCAGGATTCTACTGTGATGCTCTTGGTAAGGAAAATGTTTTGTGTTCAATTTCAAAGAGCAGCAATATAAAACATGAACATTTATCTGAGAACAATACTTGACAATTCTAGCTAAAATTTAAGATAGAAACGTTATCCTTAGAATCATAAAGATCTGAGAACAATCAACAAAAATTCCAGCTAGATTTTAAATGAAATGATACCATAGGGGTCTCCTGTTAATCTGATAGTCAATTTGTCAGATCATTATCAGATTAAGAGGAGTATCAGATTATCAGGAGTTTCAAAGTCCATTGAAATACAATAAAATAGTTCTCTTCATATTGTATGCATTAATTTAATGATATAAATACTTTTAAGCCATTTTGAGTAGTTTCAAAGGGTAAAATACCAATTTCAAGAATTTTGATATGATAATCCATTAAAAATGATGTAAATATCATAGGTAAAATATCATAGTTGACAGAAAATCAGATTAAAAGGAGTTCTTAAAATTTTTGATTATTTCTAACAGATTAAGAGAAGTAAATTTACATTGATTGTATAGGAAATGGTTTTGTGTTTTGAAATCATATCAGATTAAGAGCAGTATCAGATTATCAGGTATCAGATTAAATGGCGTCCTCTGCATTAAAATCTGAGAACAATTATCGAAAATTTTAGCTTTACTTTGTGATAGAAACAGAATCATGTAATTGAACTACCAGTATGTATATGTATTTGTTCTTCCTTTCTATAGGTTTGAACACACCAGCCGGGCCTTGTGATGCTGGCTATGTCTGTGCATCAGGTGCCAATACATCAGCCCCTACAGATGGAACAACAGGTTACATCTGCCCAGAGGGGTCATACTGCCCAGAGGGCACAGGGCTCGAAATCAAGTGTCCACAAGGAACATTTAGTAACAACACTGGCCTACACAATGTAACGTCATGTGAACTCTGTACACCAGGATACTATTGCAATTTGGATGGTAATTTAAAATTACATTTTTTGAAGCACTGAATAATTTGAAAATGGCTGCCAAGGAAAATTTTGGATTTTCCATGGTTTTCTCGTTTAATTTCACTAGAAAAATGATATACATGTAGTTGTCAACATAATCATGTATAAATATTTTACAGGATTAACAGCTCCTGTTGACAAATGCTTGGCTGGTCACTACTGTACCCTAGGAGCCATTGAGCAAAATCCCATCGGTCAGTCATACGGTGATTACTGTACGGCTGGACATTACTGTGAACTAGGAACAGGCACACCCACGCCATGTCCAGTGGGCACTTACCTACCAAGTACTGGTCAGTCACATGTCACCCATTGTTTGGACTGCTATCCAGGAAAATACTGTGAAACTGTTGGCTTGACCAATGTTACAGGTAATTTAACATCTAAGACATACTTCGATTTTGTATTAGAAACTCCATGTACTAATACTGTGTATAAATACATGTATGCTCTAGTGTAGAGTATCGAGAAATTCACACATGTTGGCATTATGTTGACTGCTGTGTTACCCTTACAGGTGATTGTGATCCGGGCTTCTACTGTGCCAGTGGAGCAAACACAAGTCAACCAAATGATGGCACTACAGGAGATATATGCCCAGCAGGCACCTACTGCCCAGTGGGCACCTCATCACCTCTACCATGTGAAGATGGTAAGATTCTGTTTCCATATGAACTTCATATTGTATTTACAACCTAATGATGGTACCACGGGTGATATTTGCCCAGGCACCTACTGCTCAGTGGGCATCTCATCACCTCTACCATGTGAAGATGGTAAGATTATGTTTGTATTTACATATGTATGCATGTTATGTCACTAATACTTGCAGCTCCCTGAAGATTCCAAGTATGGATGAACATGTTAGGAGGACATTATGATCAAATATTTTTTTAAAGTGAAAGATTTTATTTCCACTGTTTTTATTAAACTTTCTTGAATATATTTTATAAATATTATTATTATAATGTAACTTAAAGCATAATTGAAATTAGGAGGTACATGTATAAGCGTAGGGAAATCAAATCTGCAATCTTTCATACTCTTAAAGATCTGATCAGTAATTCAAACTGTTTTGTGGTAATAAAGAAATTAGTAATATGTACAATGTATTTATCTTTTTTTCAGGAACCTACATGAATCATACACAAGCCAGTGCCTGCTATGACTGTCCACCAGGATATTATTGTACAAACAAAAATCGACCAGATCCTTGCCCTGTGGGAAGATATTGCCCAGGTAACTATTATTGCATGCACAGTAATCATCTTTCTCATGAACATCCAGTTTGTCTTTTGTAGTTTCATTTACATGTATATGTAATGCTAAGCTTCCATTTGAATAATGTAATTTGGCTAAATATTGTGGCATGTTATCAAACTTGAGCAAAGAAACTCTATTAATATGAATAACAAGCAAAATCTGCTTACCCTGGTTATCCCCATAATTGTCGTCATGTGCAAAAAAATTATAATGTTGTCTATTTGGGCAAACATTCACTAAATACTATAATATCTATTGGTTTAAAAAAGTAATTTAAAGTTTGAATTCAATATCCTAATTTCTCAAATTTTTTTTTGAGAAGATATAATTATTTGAAATCGGCTCAAAACTGAAAAAGATGTTGTCAAATAAATAGCATTGAAAGGAAAATGTGTTGAAAATATCAAAGCTCAATATCAGTATAATAATATTTCACCCATAAATAATTTCATCTGTAGGAAATAACGGCTTTAATTACTCATCCTGTCCTGCCGGTACCTATAACCCTGTGGAGATGTTGTCATCCGAGTCTGAGTGTAAGCAGTGTGATGGAGGGTATTATTGTGACGTGCCAGGACTGTGGAATTACACAGGCCCATGTGCCCCGGGATATTACTGTCAGAGTGGTGTCAACACTGCAGCTCCTAGCAATAACAACACCGGATTTGGAGGTAACGTAGGATGAAAATCATACTTCTATTTTGAAGATAATTTACTGATTACTAATATACATGTATATTGAGCATTATTATTTGTGTAAGATTTGATTAGTTGTTCTCTAAATACAGCAATACCCTTGATTATTGAAAAAAAAACATTTGAACATTTTGAAACCTTTCAACTGTCTAACTACATGTAAAAATTAAGAAATTCAATATTGTCTGCTGTAAATGAATAATAACATAAAACTTTTAATTTTCTTGTATATTTTGTAACTGTTCAAATATTCACATGTTGACAACATTTTGTTCTGCCAATATAGGAGGCTGTCCGGAGGGTCACTATTGCCCAGAGGGTACTACAGAGCCCATATCATGTGCAGCGGGTACTTACAATGATCTCACACACCAGTCTGTATGTAAGGCTTGTGAACCAGGGTATTACTGCCTGGCCAACTCAACAACATATCTCCTCACTCCATGTCCAACAGGTATTATACTTATTGTTATTCATACAATATTTATTATAAACATGTATACAGTTTGTACAACATTATTATATAGCATATACATATAAGCCCAAAAGTATTTACCTTTATTTAATTTTATTTGAATTTAATAAAGGTTTTTTAAAACTTAAAATCTTAAAACTTCTAACAGGTGCATACTGCTCAAGTGGGACCCAATGGGCTTATGAACATCTTTGCCCAGCAGGCACATACAACAACAGAACTGGAGCAGATTCAGAATTTGATTGTCTTCCATGCACTCGTGAGTATATGTAACGAGTCACTATAACACATAGCAAAGAGCAAAATGTATGTTTCTGTATAGTGAAATACTATACTTCAAATAATTATAATTATTGGAAGGAGATAATATATAACTCTTTGTCATCATTAAATCTGCCCCAAAATTTACATATTCAATGTGCACAATCAGTTTTAAATGATTTTTTGAATATTGAAAATGCATGTAAACAATCATCTTTATCTGCAGCTGGAAAATACTGTAATGGAGATGGTTTATCGGAGCCGACCGGTGACTGTGCTGCCGGTTGGTACTGTAGTATGGGAGCTTACTCTGACAAACCAACAACGTACGTCAATACCTCCACGGCATATAGCACTAACTACACATGTCCTGTGTATGCACTCAATGATACAGGAGGAATCTGCCAGCCAGGTATTATAGGAACTGTTTTCAGAGTTTATATTTTAGGCTTATTTGATATTTTGTTTATATCAAAGTAGACGGAGTTGGTTTTGTATTTGTTAGAAACTGCTGTCATAGACCTTGATTCTTCATTAATTTTCTGAATATTGTTTTCTAGATTTATGATGAAATGTTTAACGTCTTCAAATTCATTAGCATCATTTTAGAGCAGATAAATTTACAGCATGGACCAGACATGCACGTTTCGGGTATTTAACCCTCGTCAGTGATCCTCAATCTAAACAATATAATATGGCCAAAATACATGTATGTGAAAATTATGTCCTAAATATACCGAAAGACGTAGCAAGATGGCTGGGATATGATGCTACATTACCCAGGTTGATCTTATTTTAAAGAAGTCTTATTATGCAAAGTGTTATTCATGAAATCCTAAGCCAAGCTTTGATTTCTTATTTGTTTTCAGGATATTACTGCCCAGTGGGCTCTGGTCAGATGCTGTCTTGCAGTTTGGGTAAATATTGTGATAATTATGAACTATCGACTCCATCAGGAGACTGTTACGCTGGATTCTTCTGTAACGGCACAGCCTCTCAGCCTGACCCAGTACCATGTGACATGGGCTACTACTGCCCAATGGGAACAACTGCCCAGGAACCATGCCCACCTGGCACATATGCAGGTATGAACTTTAATGTCCTCTAAATTGAGCTTCATGTCATTCAATATCTTGGATTATTCAGACATGTATTGCTTTTGGACCTCTGATTTACAAGATGCTTTTAATCATTTAGCAAAAATATTTCTTTTTTCTTGAAGAGAACTATGTCGATTTCAAATTTCATATACCAAATTTCAGATCGCACAGGAAATGTCAACATATCTGACTGTATGACGTGTGATGCCGGCAAATACTGCCAGAATTACGGACTTGCTCAGCCGAATGGAGATTGTGACCAAGGATACTATTGTCCTGGAGGGCAGGACACACCCAGGCCAACCATATACTCCTGTAGCCCTGGGCATTTCTGTCCCACTGGGAGCCACAATGAGACAGGGTGTCCATCAGGTTACTACCAACCTCACTGGAAACAATACACATGTGATATCTGTCCTGCTGGGTCGTACTGTAAAGCTTTCGGTTAGTATATTTATGTCTATTGCATTGTTTATTGTTTATTCAAATCAAGGAGCAATATTTTCTTAAAATGACATTTTTTGTTTCAAAAATAGGTATTTCAAGTGATAACTTGTCATATTTTTTTATTAACTAGGTGATTATGAAGTCTTGGATGCTGCAAACATAACAACCAGCGGAAACTACACAGACAGATATCGTAGCTACCGAGGTGTATCCGTACCCACGCCATGCCCACCAGGTTCATATTGCCCAGAGGGCACTAAAGAAGAAAAAGAGTTCTTATGTCCAGCAGGATCTTACAGTAACAAGACAAGTTTGAACAACTATACACAATGTACACCATGTGACCCAGGCTTTTATTGTGCTGGTGAAGGTAGGTGAATTGACACTACAATAAAAATGATACACCTTAGGACTCCTAGATTGACTTTGTTAGATTTGTTACATTTTCTGCCTTTCTAAAAATAAACTTGGAGAAGGCTAGAATGATGGGGCCATGCACCATAAATTAAGAATTGACTTTAGAAGTCTTAAAATATATATATACATGTATAACAAAGCAGTGAAAATTTGAATTTTTTTGTACATCTGTTCTGTTTATTCTGAAATTAGAGAAAACATTTGAATAATTTCAAGTCAAAACTGATATTTAATGAGTAGAACACGTCGAAAGAAGATTGAAATTTAGACTTGGGTCAATTCTTAGTTTATGGTACTTGTCCCTGCTTACAGAGAAGAATGCAAAATTATAGCTTACTGCATCATTCTGTATATAAACATTACAGTTTTCTTATGAATGCATATAAAGTATTTGGTATTTATTTTTAGGTAACACAGAATCAGTGACCCAGTGCTCCCCAGGTTATTACTGTACACAAGGTGCTTCAAACTCCACTCCTACTGATGGTACAACAGGAGATATATGCCCAGCAGGCAGGTACTGTGAAGTGGGCAGTATAACAGGAGTGGGATGCCCTGTGGGCACCTTCAGTAACCAATTCGGCTTGATGAGCAGTAATGAATGCTTTAATTGTACGCCTGGATATTATTGTGGAAGGACTGGATTGACAGCTGAATCTGGCACTTGTTGGGCAGGTCAGTTATTATTCTTTCTTAAATTATCTTTCATGAATGCTGAGAAGAGAATGTAAAAATTGATATGCATTAAGAATAATAGCTTTGAATTTCTGACCAACTTCATATTTCCATTTTGCAAAATGAAAGTTTTTTTCATGAAGTTACTGATGAGTAATTTTTTTTACTTTTCTAGGGTTTTACTGTACTTTGACCTCTGAGGAACCTGCGCCTGTCGGGAAAGCCTACGGTGATATTTGTCCTGCCGGTAGCTATTGTCCTAACGGTACTCACACCCCACAGAATTGTCCTCCTGGTACCTGGCTGAACACCACAGGGGCTGGAGATATAGGAGACTGTATACAGTGTACACCAGGTAGGGAACTTGTAATGAATATTGGATAAAAATCGAAAGAGGAAACAGTGTTTTAAGACAGCTCTCTGCAAACTGATAAATCTAATATACTGTATGTGTCCTTACTTCAGTTCAACCATGTTTTTTCAGAAAAGGAGTAAAAAGTGACGTAATCATGAATTTGGATATATCCATTTAGTGAATTCATGACTGTGCTAACCCTACTAAAATATGATCCCTTTTAAAAAGGAGCAGTAAATTTACGTAAAAAACAATCATTCTGGTTGAAGGATTGTGTACTAATATGTACTGTTTTTTGTAGGATACTACTGTGATAGTGCTGGACAGATAGCAGTGACAGCCCAATGTAGTGCTGGATACTATTGTACTCTAGGAGCAAACACCACTGCTCCAACAGATGGAACAACTGGAGATATTTGCCCAGCGGGCTTCTACTGTGAAATAGGATCTATGAAGCCTGAGCCATGTGGAAATGGTACATACATGAATCATACAGGAGCATCAGCATGCTATACATGTCCAGCAGGCTTCTACTGTACTAACAGGGACAGGGCTGACATTTGCCCACAAGGTTATTACTGCCCAGAGGGTACAGGAGCAGATTGGCAACCATGTCCAACTGGTTCTTTTGGAAACACAACTGGATTGATAGCAGAGGCACACTGTACACCGTGCACAGGTATGTGTAGTGGAACATTGAAAGAACGAAAAATTATAATGATAATACATGTAATAATTTTTAGTTTAAGTCGGTATGTATTTTCAACAGTAAACATAAGCATGATGGAGCTTTTGAAAACAAATATAAGAGGATAAGAACATATTTACATTATGTACTATGCTAGACAGAAGATGTGCAGCCCACACACACCATTTTGTGCCAATGGTTCTTGCAGTGATGGAACCCAGTTCTTTCCGGTCCAGAATGAACAATTTTAACCACTCAGCCACAGGACAAAAAAAACTTTGATATGATCAATCTATACAACTATATAGTACTTGCTTTTATGTGCAAATTTCTATTGCAACAAATAACAAAATAAAAAGAAATCTGAGGAGACTGGTTATTATCAGGATATAATTACTGTACTCAAGATGACTAATGAATGGTTCTTTTTACAGGTGGTGATTTCTGTGGTACACCAGGATCTTCACAACCAGATGGAGAATGTTTGGCTGGTTATTATTGTGAATCAGGAGTTGATACTTCCACACCAACCGATAGTACACCACACAAAGGTGTCGGTGCCCAATGCCCAGCGGGCTCATACTGTCCTAAAGGATCAACCACTCCAACACCATGTGCTGCTGGAACATTTACTAGTGTCATTCGTAAGTTGTATCCGTTATAATCAAAAGACTGCCATTAATGTGCCCTCACTCAATTTCCTTTATGTTCAGAAAGAATAAACTTAAAAACATATACATTTATAAAACACATTGTGTGTGCTTAAAAAAATTAGTCATATACAAAAATTTATAAGTCGTGTATTCTTCACAGAACAAGGATCATGCAGCTCATGTACTCAAGGATACTACTGCCCAACAAATACCTCGGATCCATCCATCTATCCATGTCCAGTGGGCTATTACTGCCCAGTGGGCACACAGTATGACACACAGTACTCCTGTAGTGAAGGCACATACAATCCTCTAACAACACAATATAGTTCCTCTGCGTGTCTCCTTTGTACCCCAGGGATGTATTGTAATGGGCGTGGTCTCAGTGCCCCCACAGGAAACTGCAGTGCTGGGTGGTTCTGTGCAGGTGGAGCTGTGCAAGACAAACCCATTGTACTTGGTAAGTCTCACATGCAGCTGAATGTAATAGAAAAAATCAGATGAGTTGGCATTTAGAGGATGGATAAATGTTTAATTAGGAATAAGGAAAATACTTCTAAAATCTTCGTTTTTTTAGGAAAGTTCACAATATAGATTTGTGTACAAACTTATACTTTTGAAGATGTGGAAAATATGTGAAAAATTAATCTTTTGTTTCAGGAAACTACACCAACATAGATGTATGTGCATGCCCAGCATTTAACTACACAGGTGGTAAATGTCAGCCGGGCTCATATTGCCCAGAGGGCTCCTCTGCACCCATAGACTGTACAGCAGGAATGTATTGTGATGACTACGAACTACATCTTCCTAAAGGTCTGTGTGCCGTTCACTACATTACATATTTTTGATTTTGAAGTGAATGAAAATATTTTAATGTGTCCTGCAAAAAGTAAGGTAGTAAAATTTTGAAATTATATGAAAACCATTCATTATTGTGTTACATAAAAATGCCTTTGTACTTTTCTGATAACAAACGTGCATCGTACTTTTCAGTTTGGAAATTTCATTTCTTGTTTTCTCTCTTTTACTTGTATGTTTTATATTGACTGGTTTTCTTTCTTTCATACCACAGGCAACTGTAACCCAGGCTATTACTGCCCCCTGGGACAGACTGAACCTAACCCAAGTCTGTATGTGTGCCTTCCCGGGCATTATTGTGAAGAGGGGTCTGGCACATCTACCCCTTGCCCTCATGGAACATTCTCAAATTCATCAGGCAATACCAATGTTTCTGACTGCAAACCATGTACACCAGGTATGGTCATCTTACTTTTAGCTATACAAATTAGTTTGTTTTTATCTGATCTTGATGGTAATTTTCATTGTAATTACATGTATCACATCTTTGAAATTTTGTTTATAGAATAAGTCTCTTAATTTGTGTTTTGTTTTTCGGGTTTGCAACACAAAGCAAGATCATTTATCATACACATAATGCATAAGTTAAGTTTGCGGGCTAGAACACCTGTTGCTGCACATTTTAATAGAGCTAATGCATTGAGATGTAAAGATGTTTTCATACTAAAATGTAACACAATCAATTTCATGAGGTTCATCTCGGTGAATTACATTGGTTGTGTATATATTATGTATTCTAATATGACTTGAAATTTTCTCCCTATATGTACCATAGAACTTGCCTGGTGTAAAATCTCCAACAAACTTCCAGTGCGCTAAGCTCCGCCAATTCACATGCTATATTAGAATAGAAATAACCTCTAGCTAGCCGTGATTCATTGTCCAGTAATTCCACTCGTCACATGAACCAATCAAATTATCACCTCGTCGCTTCACCGCTCAGTGATAATTTGATTGGTTCATGCGACTCGTGGAATTACTGGACAATAAACCACGGCTAGCTATTTGTTATTTCTTAATTATATTGAAATTGTTTTTTCCTTACAATTCATAAGTGTATCAATTTCTATCATCTTTCAGGATCATATTGCGACTCCACTGGGCTCACCCAAGTAACAGCTGATTGCCATGCTGGGTTCTATTGCCCAGAGGGTCAAACAACTGGATCACCAGCTGCATACGAGTGTCCACCGGGATCATATTGTCCCATAGGAAGTCCACAACCAATCATTTGTGCCAGAGGTAGCTTGATATGACACAGCATATTTCATTTTTGAGTTTAAAAAAAAAAATAAATAATTTGAAAGATGAGATATAAGAGAAACTGTATTTCTTCATTTTCTTCCTCGTTCAAAAGCTGTTTTGCATTTTCTTTTCTTGTTTAAAAGCCATTATAGATAAAATATATCAAAAACTTCTTCATTTCTTCATTTTCTTCCTTGTTCAAAGCCTGTATACTTAATTCTGTTCCTTGTTCATACACAGGCTCATACAATGACCTGTCTGGACAGGCCACCTGCACACCTTGCCCATCTCGTTATTACTGCGATCCTTTCGAGTTCAACAACATAACAGGAGTAACAGTGCCGGCAGATTGCCCAGCGGGCTATTACTGCCCAACATCTACTGGATACAACATGTCCTTCCCATGCCCAAGCGGCACATACTCTAACCTCCCTAACTCAGAATCTGCAAGTAAGTACACTCTTGTTAAAAATTATTCAGACTTTGTACTTTTCATGAACTGCAAAAATTTTTAAGTCACCAAAAACTTAAAAAAGTTATTGGGTTAGAGCTAATTTTTGTCATATCAGTGAGGATTCATGTTTTAGACTACAAATATTAATGATTTATTACTGAATGATTACAGCTGAGTGCACGGCTTGTGATGCCGGTAAATACTGTGAGAGTGTGGGCTTGACTGCTCCTGAAGGTGATTGTGCTGCTGGATACTTCTGTGGTACCGGGGCCAACTCCTCCATGCCAGTGGATGATGGAAACAATGGAATCTGCCCAGAGGGACGATACTGCCCAGTTGGAACAATCACACGTAATTATGCTTTCTCTTGTTGTAAAAGAAACTTTAATATGTTTTGATAATCTGGGTTCAATGTCTTGCCGCTCTATTAATCTTAATATTTACATTGTCAGACATGTTTGTAATTTACATGCAGCATTATGCATCCTCTACTTTTTGCAGCATTAAACTTCTTCTACTTTTAGATATATACATTGTACAATATAAATGTTTCATTTCATCTATTTCAGCATCTCTATGTCCCACTGGTACATACAGTAATTACACAGGGCTGGGCAATCAGACTCAGTGTATCCCATGTGATGCTGGTTACTACTGCCCCACCCAAGGACTTGTTGCACCCTTCGCAAAATGTTCAGCAGGTTATTTCTGTGAGAGTGGGTCCATCGAGGCCACACCTGTTGCCCAGACATACGGATACAGATGCCCAGTGGGCAGTTACTGCCCTGAGGGCACTCCATCTCCCCAATTGTGTCCTAGAGGAACATACCAACCTGCCACAGGTCAGCTCTAACTATTGTTGATTTAGAGTTTTCATATTAGAAGAAAAAGAAATGACAAGTTCTGTTTATACATGTATGTTTAATGACAACCTCACCTTGAAGATCTGTAAAGAAAACTGCTGGGCTGCAAAATATTCCTTTCTCCATGCATTAGTGATTTCTTATTGCATTGTAATACCACAGTATGTTCAAGAAAGATACATGTAACTCAAAATTAGAACACAAAAGAAAAAATTAGCTCGTAACAATATTTTTCTTTTTAATGTATTTTAACTGTCGTAAAATGAAATAGCATCTGAGAAGTAATCTCCAGGCTTCAGACCTCAGGAATATGATTTTAATATGGATTTGTAATTGTGTAGGTAAACAAGTACTTGGTGACTGTGTGGATTGTACAGCAGGGTATTACTGCTTGGAGGCAGGTAATGATACAGTAACGGGACAGTGTATGGCTGGATATTATTGTACACTGGCTGCTAAAGATCCTAACCCTACAGGTAATATTTACTCATTTTCTGTTTGAATCTATGTTATGTTGTACAATTTGTACCCATTTCCTAGATGAAGCATGCTTCCATCATTAATAGACACATTTTTTTCAATATGAATTGCTTCGATATTATTATTTAGTGCATGTAAGTATATGTATGTTGATGTTTAAAATGAATTAAGACATTTTAAAAATTCATTTTCAGATGGAATAACAGGCAATGTGTGTCCAGTTGGTAATTACTGCCCATTGGGCTCAACGGCACCCACAAATTGTGCCCCATCTACCTATATGAATCACACAGGGGCTTCAGTTTGCTACACATGTCCAGAAGGTTTCTATTGTACATCTGGTGACCGGGCTGATCCATGCCCACAAGGTTACTACTGCCCAGTGGGCACTGGAAGTGGATACATACCTTGTCCAATAGGTTGGTCTCCTTTATATTCTTATACCAAGTATAAAAACTTACTGATACAAGCAAATTTATGAACTGAGAATGGATGTTAAGTGGAAATAATTATAACTTGCTGATACATTGTAAGTAAACTTTATAAGAGAGAATGGCTGTTAAGTGGTAGTAAGGATACCAATCTTCAAAAAAATTGTTAAGTGCCAGTGTTATTAATGACTAATATTGAGGTCAACTCCAAACGGAAGAAGAAGAAGTGTTGCTTTGCTTGGCAGGTGATACAAAATATGCAAGGTTCTTCAGAGAAGTATTAGATGAGTACTAGAATGTCATTTGCAGAAATTACATTTTATAAATACTTATAGTTTAAACATATTTATTCAATATATAATCAAGAAAAGCATATTACATGTATGCAGAATGTTTTGAGGATTGAAAAAAAAGCTTAAAGCTTATATTAATTTTATAAATACTTAAGATAGGTGAAATTAAGAAAATTAAGTGTACATATCAGGTACACTTAATAAGCTTATCTTATGTTTGTTATCAGGTACATTTGGAGCTACTGACAAACTGACCAATGAGACAGAGTGTACCCAGTGTACGGGTGGACATTATTGTGATGTCACAGGATTGGCTGCACCCGCTGGCGGGTGTGACCCAGGATATTATTGTGTCTCAGGTAAGAATCATTACAATGATTATATACCTGCAGGGTTCTCTGATACTTCAAGAAACACAGTTTTCTTCTTTTTACATTATTCATTTTATCATAAACTTGAACATATTGCAAAATGTTGATTTAAAAGATGAGTAAATATAGGATCTCAAATGAATTTTCATTTCATACGATGTATTATGAAACGAGTTGTGAGTTTTATATCCCCGAGCCTTGGCGAGGGGATATAAAACGCACAACGAGTTTCATAATACATCGTATGAAATGAAAATTCATTTGAGATTCTTTTTATCACATGATATTGCCTAAAAATGTGTATTTCTAACGTGAAATCAACGTTTCCGAGAACCACAGAGGCGAATCACGCCGTGATCAAGAAGTCGTCTGCTACGCCATGAGAAGTAGTGTCCCCATCGTATAGATATTCTGTGCGTAAGAGAAAAGTATTTCAATTTTGAATAGTATTTTAATGCAAGAATTAATTCAACAACAACAATTCTAATCACTGATATTGACTCTTGGTCTGAATTTAACAGTTGACCGATATTTGAAAGGTCACATTTGTCAAGGTTCATGTGATTCGGTTCCAAACTTGACCAATCGCATTCAAGCAGAGTGATATGTAACGTGTTATCATATCATATATTTATGAAATGGCTTTATGAAACTGCATAACGGGTGTATCATGTGATAAATATGGATATTTGTATGATATGTGAGCATAAAGGTATCATTATTGGACAGAATGTGTATGAGACAAACATGTACATGTAATTCAAGCATCTCTCTGTGTTGTAGGTGTCAGTATTGCCACCCCACATTCTGGAGTGACGCACACAGGAACAGGTGACATATGCCCAGCGGGCTTTGAGTGCCCAGCAAACTCTACCTCCCCAGCTGGATGTCAGCCAGGATATTATGCACCCTCCACTGGCCTTGCATCTTGCTTGAATTGTCTTGCAGGTAATGTCCTCATCAATAATTATTGCATCATTATAAGTAGGATGAAAATTTTAATAAAATGGACATATTAACTTAATGAATGAAATTGCACTTTGGTGCATTTTACTACTAATACATGTATTTTGTTATCATTACTCTGAAATATATTCATGCTTTCTTTTATGTATGAATTTTCTCTCTACAGGTTCTTACTGTGTGAATGAGACTGTTACACTTACTGCATGCCCAATGGGCCACTATTGTCTACTGAATACTGAGTATGCTACCCAGTACCCATGTGAGGCTGGAACTTACTACAATGATACTGGTAAATATCACTTATCAACAGTTTGTAGGAATATCTTCATGTACAAGTATATGTGTGTTGATATTCAGTTGATATTCGTCAAAATGTTTGCAGAGAAAATGAAATATTTACCTCCATTTAATTCTGTGACATTCATTTCATGAAGTGAAAATTGTTAAGGACAGTTTCACATTACTCATTCCTTCTAAACTACATTTGTGCACCATATCTATATGAATAATGTTTCCTTTATTAGGTGCTACTCAGGCCATAGATTGTATAGATTGCCCACCAGGCTATTATTGTGAGGGTGTTGGCAATGTCTATCCCACTGGGCTTTGTGACCCTGGATTTTGGTGCGGAGGAAAATCTTTCCAGCAACGCCCATACGACACTGGCAATCTTATCAGCATCAATGGCACCGTTAGGTTGGTATCTTATCTCATAATCTGGCCTTAAAGATAAGATCGGAGAGATAGTATGTGTAAGGATTTGTTTTCAAGGAAAACCCTTCATTTGTACTTTGACATACTTTATCTATATATAACTATTTTCTATATAATGATTAGTGTATTAACCCATTTCCAATTATTACAGTGATCTTTACTCCAATGATACCTGTGCTCCGATGTGGGGATGTGTTTGTCCTGCTTTCCAACTTACCAGTGGAGGAATTTGCCCAATGGGCTATTATTGCCCACTGGGATCGTCACAGCCAACAGCTTGTTATGGAGGAGTGTATTGTGAAACACCTGGACTCAGTGAACCAACAGGTATGCTTTCCTCTAGAAATGATTTTCTTTTAAAGTTTGTCTCAGCTCTTATTTGAATTTTATTGCAAATTAGCATAGAGAGATGGAAGTTTTACTTTCAAATTGAATAATATCATGATGTAAGTTATTTTCTTGATAAGAAAGCATTTCAACTATGTTTACAAAGAAGAATATCAATAATTTCTGATCAGGTTAAGTAGAAATTGCAAGAGTCTGTGTTTCTCTCTTCAAATTTTAATTTTCGGTATTTATTACAGGTAACTGTACTGCTGGATGGTACTGTACAAATACTAGTACCACACCATACCAAAATGTCTGCCCGGCCGGTTATTACTGCCCAGTGGGCACAGAGAACCCAGAAGCCTGCCCGCCGGGAACGTTTGCTGCCAAAGATAATAACAGAGCTGATACAGACTGTGACAACTGTACAGCAGGATACTACTGTCAAGGTAATGTTGTGTCAACATGTACATGTAACTTTGTCACTCATAAAATTATTACACTGCAGAAGCTCTTCTCTTTGTCATTTTGCTTTAGATTTAGAAATACAATTTTAGGAATCTTAGGGTGTTTAAATATGGAATTCAAGTCTCAAGAACCCAGGGTAGATACAAGGACCCCTGTCATAATACACATACTCCAATACTTAGGTCAATCTGTAACAGTGCGTTATTATGATTTATCAATACTAAGCAGGGGAGGAAACTCTATAAAGGAGTTCCAGACAAGAAAGCTCTTTTGTACTCTAGAGTTATAATCAAATTATTGCTCTCTCCTCTTTGTACACACTACATAGAGTTTATCAATATATTATCAGGTTATGGAAATACTGCCACCACAGCTCAGTGTGACCCAGGCTATTATTGCCCAGGAGGGCAGGACACCAGTAGCCCAAGTGGCCTGCGATGCTTCAAGGGACATTACTGTGTACAAGGATCAGATTATCCTGTTTTGTGTCCTAACGGAACGTACCAAGACAACGAAGGAATGGATAGCTGTAAAACATGCCCAGCTGGCTATTATTGTGATGCCTTACAAGGTAACAGGATAAAAGAGTGGTTTTGATTGATATGTTAAAAAAAAATCATATGACTTGCATGGTCAGTAAATACATATATTTATCATTGTGCATGTTAACATTGATTACATGTAAATTATCTCTGTCTTTTCATTTTCAGGCAATGTGACAATTGTTAATGGTAAGAACACTTTCTCTTTTCTTTCAAATTATACGATAGCAAAAAGTCTTCAATGAGGTTAATTTGTATGACTAATTTGTATTTCTACTGAACCATAAAAACAATTATAATCAAATTCCACAAACAGGATGAACGAATATCTTCTTTTTGTAGGACAACCTATGGTGGTACCTGCACCATGCCCATTGGGCTATTACTGTCCAGAGGGCACGATGGCAGCTCAGAGCTTCCCCTGCCCTATAGGCACTTTTGGACCCACAGAGTACTTGTCTGACCAGGAGAACTGCACTCTGTGTACGGCTGGATATTACTGTGACAGGGCTGGGTTATCTGCCCCTGCTGGAGAATGCTGGGGAGGATATTATTGTACAGGTGGCGCTGAAACACAAACACCTGTCTATCATCTAGTAAGATAGCATACTGTGAAATCATTTATTTTGGTGGGGCCAAATTTTTGTGGATTCATAAGATACAGCATTTTCGTGGGGACGTAATTTCGTGGATGACGCCCTTAAATTAAGCCCCTCCTTGCCAACTGGCTTATTGCCACTCATGACGAGATGACGTTGAAATGAGACCTAATTAAAAAGGGGTTTTGCAAGGTTAGTTAGTGACAAACAGTTGTAAAAATAGTTATGACAAACATTGCAATTAAAAGCAACGTACATGTATGTGTCCACGTTTTATTAAAAGTTATTCCAATTTCTTGCTGTATGTACAATCATTCGTTGGGAATGTAAATTCATGGATGAGGCTATCCACGAAAACCACAAAAATTGAGCCCTCACGAAATATAATGATTTCACAGTATCTGAAATATTTAAGCTAGCAAAGAAGTATATATGAAAGTTAGGTCCTCTTTTGAATATTGAGTAAGTGAAAGAAATTTTTTTTAATTACTGTATGATATAGATGGGGTCCTTGTTTGATAAATAATTAGTCAAGTATAGATTTGATCAAATATGACAAATATTTCCATTGATAATCAGTTTTCTGTGATCATTATGGATATTAATGTTTCTTGTTTTCTTTGCAGATCAACACGACCCACAATGTGACCTTCACAGGCAATGACAGATGTCCTACAGGGTACTACTGTACTAACGGCACGGCCTATCCTCAGCCCTGTCCTATAGGAACATTCTCTAAGGTCAGGGAGGTATCCAGGGCAGAGGACTGTGAGGAATGTCCTCGAGGACGGTACTGTAATCAACAAGCTCTAACAGCTACAACTACAGCACCTAACTGTACTGAAGGGTAAGTCAACAAAACTTCCATATCAGTTTGATATACAAACATGTATGGTTAAGTCAACACCTAAATACGCACAAATGTAAGTCCTTAACACCAAAATGTACACAGAGTTTATGCTTGTATAACCAAATATGTCTGTTGATAATTACTTTTAAACATTGTGGCTTCAAAATTTCCATTCTGTTCTTCAACTTTATAAATAATTTTGGTTTTAAGATTTCAATTTTAGTAGAAAAATGGAGAATGCCAGTTGATATTCATTACTGTTGAAATAAAACGCAAAATAAATTAATTGAATGGTTACTGTACAAGTACTTTCAGAGCAGAATTGGGTAAATTGACTTATTAGCATTATCATTAAGTAGTGCTTTGACTTAATTTCCACATTAATCTATAAGAGATTCATGATTTAGTGTATTCTTGAATTAGCACAGTCTTGGCAGCGCTAACTCCATTTCAAACTAAAATAAGTACACATACAGTCTGTCATACAGACTTCATGTTTCTCAGATCAATCTGAGAAGCATCAGTAGATATGAGATTACTTAAAGGCAGAAAGATTTTAATGGGTTTACATGGTAATTTTCTAACATATGATCGAATCGTTTGTAGGTACGTGTGCACTGGAGGTGCCACACAAGCCATTCCAATAATGCCCACCCATGGTTACATTTGTCCCACTGGGCATTTCTGTGTGGAAGGAGCCCAGATAGAAGAAGGATGTCCATATGGAACTTACCAGCCTAACCTAGGACAGGCAGATTGTCTGACTTGCCCAGCAGGCAAAATGTGCACAGAACTTAATCTAACCCAACCTCTGGACTGCAGAACTGGTGAGATCTTTGTATTTGTCAATATACATTCATATTATCATTTGCTAAATAAGATCGATATTTTCAATTTTTGAAAAAAATAGTTTTAAAGTGATTCATAGGTTCTTGACTTGCTGTTATTATTCCCTTGAAATAATTTTTGGTTTGCAGGAAATCCCACTTACTAAAGTATAGGAACTAGCTCTGTTGCTATTTATCTTAAAATATTTCTCTATTTAATCAGGGATTATCCATACATACATTACTACAAAACTGTATATAGGAAATTTTAGGAAATATCACATTGAAATCTTAACTTTGATGTGTTGTGCAGGTTACTACTGTCTAGCTGGCCTGGACCCTATACCATGTCCCAATGGTACATATAACAACGTGACCGGAATGTCTGATGTCACTAAATGTCTGGATTGTCCAGTAGGAAAATACTGTGAAGGAACTGGTAACAGTGAACCAGACGGTATGTATCAGTTGCCCTCATTTATTTTGTTACTTTGTCACCTAGACATGTCTTGTGAAACATGAAATTTTATTAATTTACAAGGAAATTTCTAAATTGACAAGGTAGGATTTGATTCTACTTGTATTGAGTTTATAGGTCTACGTGCTGTTTACCAGAGTTCACTATATGTTGTATGTATAGCTCAATTGTCATCGATGATCCCTGCTATTAAGACATAAACCAGCATTGAAGAACGTGTTTATCATCCACCTTTTCTTGCTATTTTCAGGTGATTGTGACGCAGGGTATTTCTGTGAGGGAGGATCAGATAGTCGAGCTCCGTCACCTATCCCAGCATACCCTGATAACGGACTGTGTGACCCAGGAAGGTATTGCCCATCAGGCACTAGTATACAAATAGAATGCCCAGCGGGAACGATAAGATACTCAGAAGGTTAGATCATTCATTCTTTTGAAAAAAAAACACACGATGTTACTGTATTAAGTAGAATCATTTGCTGGTACTTTCTTTTGCAATTTTATAAAAGTGAGCCTTATCATAAGGACAATGATTCGCAGATCTGTATCTGTTTTCATTGAATAATGCCTGTCATATTTACATTCACAAATACAAAGTTTTGCAGTAGGAGGTCAAGCATGAAATTAGTGAAGGTTAATACACAGCGAATGATTCTACATATACAGTATGCTGTTTACATGTTGTTCCCTGTCTCATAAATAGGGAATGTTCAGCTTTGTATCAGTATGAAAATTCTCTTTTTACTATCGGACACTATGATCAATTTGCTTTCAGGAGCGGCATCATTGTCAGATTGTCTGCCATGCCCGGGTGGGCAGTACTGTGCCTCTAGCGGTCAGACTGAAGCCACTGGTAATTGTAGTGCAGGCTACTATTGCCCAGATAATGAAACTACAATCTCAAGAACACCCACAGGATTTGAGTGCCCAGTGGGCTTTTATTGTCCAGAAGGCTCTCCTCACCCAATAGTTTGTCCATCTGGAGAATTTCAACTGGCATCAGGACAGGATCACTGTGACCAGTGCCCAGCGGGCTATTACTGTACAGGATCTAACCCACCAGAACAAAGAGACTGCCCGCCTTACAAATATTGTCCTGCAGGTATGAAGGAAATTCTAAAATCAAAATAATTACATATTTTAATACTATTACATTACGAAATAAGTCTTATTTTGAAATTAGCTCTATTGCTTGTATACATGTAAATGTGTCTTCAGAAACTGTGTTAGGAATGTACATGTATGTACGTCTGTCTTTCAGGTACCACCAATCCGTACACATGTCCAAATGGAACATTTACCTATGACAATATGACTAATCTACAACATGAGAGTGAATGTTTACCTTGCCTACCTGGAAATTACTGCAGGTATAGGATTCAGAATAATCATTTAATTTAAAAGTACATTTATCTAATACTATTAGATACTACTATAAGAAGAATCAAAAACATGTACTAAGACATGAAATGTAAAGAACATATATGTTGAGATTCTTTTCCTATATATAAGCCTATATATAATTCCATGTGAATTCTAGAATAATCAGTGTTGAATTTTTTATCAAAGTGAAATTATTTTAGTGGCACGACATGCTCCTATAGCCACTCTTTTACTAGGATAAACTTCATGTATATAAAATTGTGAATATTATTCTAATTACTTCAATGTTTATAGGAGTGGACAGCTTTCCCAGGAGTGCCTTGCAGGTTATTACTGTAAATCAGGAGCCATGGATGACATAACCAACCTTGACCTAGATTTTGACAATTGTACAGCCAATATGGAATGTGCCGGTAAATGCCCAGTGGGTAATTACTGCCCATCGGGCATCGATATACCCATTCCCTGTCCTAACAACACTTACAGGGCCACAACAGGAGCAGGGGTGGAAACAGACTGTGACCCCTGCCCGGCTGGATTCTTGTGTGGCTTAGGTAAGCTCCCACAGATGACCTTTTTCCGTACCTAAAAAAATTTTAAACTTGTTCATGCATATGTGTGAATTTAAGTTTCAGAAATAGTATATCCATATTTCATGGACTGGTCTTTAAAGACTACAGGAATCACATAACTTGTGCAAACATAAAAATTTTCTCCCTCACTCTATAGAAGAACAACATTTGTCAATTCTTCAAGTGTAAAGATACTGATATAATTGTTTGATTAAAGCTGGTGTATTTTAAAATCTTCAGGAACCTTCAACCCAGATCCTTGCCCTGTTGGTTACTACTGTTTACTGGGTAGTGGTACTACTGAATGTCCACGTCTCACATACAGATACACAGTGGGAGCAGCCACAATGACGGACTGCCATGATTGTCCAGCAGGCTACTTCTGCAATGACACTGGTATCGCAGACTACACTGGCTATGAGTGCCCAGTGGGCTTCTTCTGTCCTGCAGGTAGTGAGCCTGAGCTCTGCCCTGCTGGCACTTTAAGGAACACCACAGGGGCTGGATCTGCCGCAGACTGCCCAGACTGTAGGGCTGGATATTACTGTCCGAATGACACCATAAATACTGAGGGTATACCATGTAGAGCTACGTACGAGTGTCCTACTGGAGCATCCATTGAGGTAGATTGTAGGCCCGGCTACTATTGTCCAGGAGTGACTGGTTTCCCGCCTATCTGCCCACCAGGCTATTATTGTCCTGGTGCCACTGATGTACCGATCAACTGTTCCTATCCATACTACTGCCCCGAGGGAAGCAATATGACATTGAAATGTGATTTAGGCTATCAAGCATTAGATCATGCAGGTATTAGATGGCTCATCACTCAGTCATGCAGGATCTGTCCTCCTGGAACGTATGGTAATTTCACTGACAGGTCCATGTGTGAGACCTGCCCTGCTGGTTACTATTGCCCTGCTGGTACAGGGCATGGTGACACCAATCCTTGTCCCATTGGTTACTATTGCCCGATCGGTTCTGATTCTCCCACTGCCTGTCCTGCTGGTATGAGAGGTTATAAACAGAGATCTGAAGGATTTGGAGAATGTCAGGCATGCCCAGCAGACACCTTCAATAACCTTGCCGGCCAAACAACCTGTAAACCTTGTGGAAGTTCCTCCTTCTCACCTGGCAACGCTTCCTTATGCACATGTCGGGGCAACTACAGGTCCTTCCAGATGTCTGCAGGTACTTGTGTCTGTCTGTCTGGCTATATATACTATGATGAAGTGGACCAACAGCAGACAGAGGAAAACAGTGATATGGATTGTCAACAGATCGTGGATGTCAGATGCTCTGCCTATGAAGTCAGACTGAGTGGAGATAGATCATGTGTACTCCCAGAGAATGTGGATTGTAACTCGGCTTGTGTGGATTCTGATGGTTACCTTGATGTAGAGCTAGGAATGTAAGTACAGTATATACATGTATGCTAGTTATAGATGATTGACTTCAGATGTTATCTTTACCTTCTCATAATCCAAAAATTTTATCAACTATACTTTTTATTAAAGAATTATGTACTTGTATTTATAGAAAAGTTTGACATTTAGCAAATATAAAAAACTTTTTTGTAATTCTAGAAAGATCAGGGAAAAAGTTGTACATCACATAATTTGTTAATTTAATATAATTTTAACAATAACTATACAGCTTGGGGTTTAACTTTGCCATCATAATGTGTGTTGGAACCATGACTTAGCTTGTGATGTTTATGTGCAAAAACCATCAAATGGTGTCATGTCGGATTTTGTCAAACCAAATTATAAGATAATGATTTATAAGGACCAGGTCAGTTTTTAGCATGTTCATTATAATCTTTTTCAGATGCCAGTGTAATACCTACCAATCTGCCGGCCAGATCTGTGACTCAACGTGCCAGGCCACTATGCCAAGTGTCAGTGCCGAGCTACAGTCAAACGGTACTCTGTCCATCACAATAACAGACCCACAAACAGGACTGGCTGTTACACAGGTTAGTAAGATGTCTGCCTAGTATTCTAAAACTTTGTGCTTCAAGAGAATTGCTTTGCTATTTCTGAGCAAATAGTTGATGTATTTTGCACACAGATGTGAAAAACTTTGTAATCAAAAGTCTTGGTCTATAAATGAATTTAATGGTTACAGATAAATATAATAGCCTGAATAGAAGAATTTTAGAAAATTTCTTGTATTGATGAAAATTATTTTTGTTATCTTAGCTTGTAATCTAGCTACTATTTATTAAACAATTCAGCTTGAATTTCATGATGGTTCTTCATTGATTGTTGTTGTTTTTTCAGACTATGACAGATGTATTCGGTCCTCAGGAGAGCACCAATGGATTGAAGAATGTTATAGTGACTAGTTTCTATGACGACAGAATTACATCATCTATTTATAGGAATACCACAGAGGCACTGGACATATTTGGTAAGTATAAGAATGTCATTGTAGATTGGTCAATAACTCGGGACCTCTGCATATAAATGTTAATTATTCTTTCTTATTCAGATTTGTAAAGGTTAAACCAAGTGTTCTTTAATGCCTTTTTAAATCTACCAAATGTATGGATGTACATGTACTTGCCTCAAAGGTCAAGGATAATCTATATAAGCTTACTAATAAAGATTCATTTATATGAATACATTTGTTTTTTCATCTTAGTGAGCTCACAAGACATAGCCAGTGGCACCACTAACAGTGGTTCTGGTTTCTACACCGGTCGACGACGTCTCCTGGCTACCACGGTACCTAATAACCAAATAACCAACAGTTTGATTTGTCTGGAGTTTGACGAGATGATTATGTTTAAGATCTGGATAAATGATACTGATCGTACAAAGAGTCACTACCCAGTCTACATGAAGGACCATCTCTTCAGTAATAATGCTCATTTCGACTACGGACCATTCCTGCAGCTTAAGAGTGTGATTGAGAGTACCAACGTAACCATATCATCTTTCGCGTTTGTTTTCACAGAGGCTGGAAACTATGTATTCAAAGATGCACAAAATGCAAACAGGTAGTGTGTTGCACAAATATTTAACACAGTATTTATAATGTATCATAAGTTAATTAATAAGAATTATTACACCTGCATACAGTATGTTAAGGTTTAAATATCACCAGTCTTTTCAGGTATTTAGCTTTTAATCAGTAAGCTAGGAAATTTAATATGGAAAGTTTCTGTGTCTCATTTAAATCTATGATATTCGTATCTTTTGACAGCTTGGTGTACATCAAGGTTATGCCATCAGGTACTAGCTGCCCTGCCGGATCAAGAGTACAGGCTGCTACCTCCTCCAACCTAAATTCTCTGGGATTCTATAAACAATCTCCCAGCAATGTGGCTCCTGACTGGGGACTTATTATAGGTAAACTTAAAAAGAATTATTTACAATGCATTTTGAATAAGATGAATGCACATGTACACACATGTCCATGTAAATTTGTCGATAATGACAATAAAATATATTCTTGGGAACAAAAAATTATGTTTTGAAATGCAATTTATCTAGGAAGGAACAAACAAAAAATCATGTTTTGAATAATTTACAGTAGGATTGAATTCCATGTAAAATGATGGTAATGATACATGTATACCTAATTTAGGTAATACTATTAGTATCGATGGATGAAATAACAATTTTTGAAATATTCTAGGAATGATTGCGTTTTTTGGAGCCCTGGTCTTGTTACTGGTTGTGGCGGTTATTGTATGGCGACCAAGAGATGCTGGTATTTATCCCATGAAGCACTGGAAGCCCAAGTACCGTAGTCTGGGAGCCCCACCTCCTGTACCATCCTACATGAGATATGACACTACCCACTGGCCTGAGAAAGCCATGTAAGAAGAATATTTCTCTATATACATTTATTAATTCTTCAGATATCTTGAGTGATTAGGATCTAAACTGACTTTGTAATAAAAGTGGCATTCCTTGATGGTTCAGGTGATTTCTATCCCTTGGCATTGATTAGGGATAAGTTGCATGATTACCACATAAAAGAGACATCACTTGAAATTTATTTAATTCAAATGCAATAAAATTTGAAAATGATTATCATATTATACATTAACTTAAAAAACCTTTAACAATAAAGTCAATTTCCTTCAACACTATGCTTTTGTACTATGTATTGTATTATTTACAGCATGGCTGGATCAGAGCTTGGTGAGAGAGATGAAGGAGATGGTGCAGAAGCCAATGTCTTACATTCTATGGGTAAGTCTTAGTTTTGGGTAAAAAAAATCAAAAACTTTTGTAGTTTTTTAACAGAAATTTAAAAGCATTACCAATACTTATTCGAAGATTCCTTTTCCAAATAAATCTTGTACATTCTAAGTGTTTTCCTTAAATTAACATAATTGCAATTAGAGTTGATTTCCAAAGTTTTTTTTTTTATCTATAATTGATATACAAGTAGAAAATATATAATTTCTTTTTAGCTGTGAAGGGAGAAGGTGACCTTGAGAATTTCAACGTTCGAGTGTTCTACGACAAATTAGAGGACCAAAATCTCCATCTTGCTTCACAACTTGCCAAACAACAGGAAGATCTTAAAGACTTCTACGAGAAAATCTGTAACCAGAACGAAGAGCTCAAACGACTACTGAAAGAACTTGATCCAGAGAAGCTTGAAGAACTTGAACGTCGCATGCTTGCTGCTGGTCAGCGAGAAAGAGACGGATTACAACAGGGGGCGCCAGATGTATTCAACACATTGAATGCCAATGTTAACATCGGAGGAAAAGACAAATATAGATTTGCAGGTAAGTACATGTACATGTCCTTTAAAAATATAGGAAAATACATTAAAAGTTTAACGCTTGTTAAATACTAATTCTATTTGTGCCATACAATGGTAATCTAAGGGAAGGGAATCTTAACAGCTTAAAGAAGATAGTTCATCTATACCAATGCCAAAACAATTTTTTTCATGAAGGTTTTTGTCCCTATTGATTTAATCTGAGGAATTTTGTAAATTTTTTTAGGTGGAAACAACAGAGAAGCTGAACTGATGGCAGCACTTCAGATTCTGCTGGACAGACTGAACTCTGGTAATATTCCTATCAACCAAACAGTGTGGGACCAAATACAGAAGGGTGAACCAGTACCCGCAGGCGGGTCAACAACCAATATAACTGGTAACCTCGGTGGTATTGGTGGAAAACAGGTACTTGTACACTTTGTAATGGTTGACCATATAAAAGTTAGTGCAAGTAAGCTTTGTAAAGCTATGGCAACATAGATGAATTCAATGAAATGGAAAAGATATTTCTATGGAGAAAAAGACTGCAGAGAAATTTGTCACCAAAGTAAACACTTAATAGTAGATAACAGTTGACCCTGACTGAAGCCATCACTCCGTTTTTCTCTGCATTATGTAAGATATTTACATTTTTTTTAAAAAGGTATAGACAAGGCTGTCTCATAATTCATGATGTTTAAAAAGCAATTACATTCTTTGCAGGGAGAAATACTGAGAAAACAAACTGGAGAAAGACTTGCCTTGGAGAGAGAATTAGAGAAGGAGGAGAGAGAAGCCATAGACTTATTATTACAGAAGGAAGAGGATAAACGTAAAGATACCGTAGGTCACATGACAGATGGGCTGGCTGGCCAGCTCAAAGGTAAAATACTCAAATCTGCTTCATTTCTACAAAAATTTTTATTGTTAGCAATTGCATATTAAGTCTTTTTAATTTTTTACTGTGTACATATATTGTATACAGTAAATTACACAAGACTGAGTCTTAGAAATTAAAGATGTGATACATGACTTTCAGGTGATATGAAAGATGCTCAGGTGAAGGACATTTTGAGTAAATATGAGAAGGACCTGGATGCCAATATGGCTCAGTATGACGCAGACAAGAGGAGACAACTACAGGACCTCAGAGAAAAACTGGCTGAAAAACGAAGGAGGAAGGAAGCCAGACTAAGGGAGAAACATAAGAAAGAGGTAAGTTAAGATTTAGAAAAAATTGAACCGCTGGCGTTTCAAAGGTTCATTCAATGACATTTAAATCGATTGGTTTTTTTTAAATGAAAATAAATTTGGTTAACATTATCATTTGCAGACTATATTGATAATTTATTAATGTTTTCATTCAGGAAATGCTCTTTTTAGAGAAAAAAAAGTTGCAGTTTTAGAATAAAAATGTAGAATTTTATTTTTCATAAGAATCTATATTTCTATTTTAGGCAGCAGATAATGACCTACCAGACCCAGGAGATATAAACGAGGACCATGCAGACTTGAAGCTTCGTCAGTCTCAGTCTTTACTCGACACTCTGCAGGCAGAGGAGGCAGCAGGTACTGCCAAAGGGGAGGGTGAGATAGACCACAATAACAGTAAGGACGAACGACAACAACTTAACGAGAAAATGAAGGAAAATCTGGTATGTTATAAAAAATTCAGACTGAGTACAAATAAATACTTATAATAATTATCTTTCTATCTAGATTTAGTCATTTAGCAAACTAAGCAACCTCAAAAAAGAAATCAATCCAGATTGTTGATTTAATCTAAGTCAGTTTTCATCATGAGAAACATATTACTATTACCTGCATATGTTTTCCTATATGTATATTTAAAATATGCTCTACCTTTCTAAATGATTTTAAGTGCTAAATGAATATGGATATTGAGAAAAACGTTAAAACATAGAAAACTTTATGGATATATGATACACTCAAATTCCGATACTTCAGACAATAGATTTCAATCTACTCAATTTTTTCAAGTCATTGTTTCCATTTCTTTCATCTCTGTAGGAGAGAATGGCACAGCAGGGTATAATAACTGCCAAACAGCAGGAGGAACTGATGAAAAATTACCTTGATGCCGAAAAGAAACTAGGGCAGCACTACGACAATCAACGTGACACTCAAATATCCCACCTGAAGGACAAACTGGCAGACAGGAGGAGGAAAAAGATGGCTAAGCTACGTCAACAACAGGAGCAGGAACTCAGTGAGGTAAGTACAATTAAAACATCTCATATAGGAATATGTTTATACCTTATATGTACTATATAATTTATGCATGTGTTTAAAAAAAATTGACACGGTATCAGCACAGTAAAACGGATATTTCCAATATAGATTTGCTGATATTTTGTCAGTTTTTGTCAAATATTATTATAGTATTCCTGTTCAAATACAATGGTTAGTAATGAGGTGGAAATGCCTGCTTTTAATGCTACCCCCGCAAGAATATATGATGTTAGGCAGTGTTTCCCTGTTTCAACCAATTAGAATGTGCTATGCAAATACAGTACTTTAGAATTAAGAATTTCTGTCAGTACTTGCATTGAAATTCATAATGTCCATAGCAAAGTGTAGTATGTTTGAGAATACATCTACAGAATGTTTTCTTTTCAAAGCTGTCATCCAAGCTGATACAAGATGGAGATACAGAAGATTTGGAGAGAGAACTAGAATTCCTGAAATCGTTACACAAACAAGAAATGGAGGCCGCAGAGGCTGAGCTTGATGCAGAGGAGAGTGAACATGTCCAGAGAATGGGTACCAAGATAGACAAGGACCACACCTCAGGGCTCAGGCAGAAACACAAAGACATACTCAAACAGGTCTGTAGAAAAAATGGAATTTGGAAAGGACATATCTGATTTACAAAAATTCCCCTCAAAATACAATCATTTTTATTACAAAACCAATGGTATACAAACATTCAGCATCAAACAATATCAAATATAATGTCTTCTAAGATTTGCTTATCTGATATTTTCAGATTTCTGACCAATCACCAGAGGGTCAGGAAGCGGCCCTTAAGAAACTGATGGATGACTACCAACATGATATGGACAACCTAAACCAAGAGCTGTCAATCAACAGAAACAGACAACTGGGTGACCTACAGGTTAAGACTAATAAATTGATACAAACTCTGTTTAAATGATGCTTTATGTGATATGAGTTATATATACATGTAAATCAGTGTAATATATTGTAGATAATATTCATGAAATTTTATAGTTAAGTAAAGCACCATGTTCTAATGTATTTAATTGCATATTTCAGGCCCGTCTTGCAGCCCGCAGGGCTCGCAGATTGGGTGAAGCCCAGAGAAGGGTAGAGGAGGAAGATGCCCAGAGAGTGATTGCAGACCAGAACAGACAGCTACGTCAAGGAGGAGCTACTGGGGACGTACAGATAGACACAGATCTGGCACACGTACCTACAGTCAACTATGGAGAATCAGTAGAGGAACAGGCACTCAGAAAGGATCAGGTACTGTTATAGACTCTTTTAATGAAATATGCTGATTTTATGGTGCAAAAATCTTGTTTTTTTCTCAGAATCTAATTATTACCTAATTTTACATGTCTTTGTTGAAAACTTTAGGTAAAGAAAAGCTATAGTTTCTTGATCATCGATCTCCACTTAGAACCACACTTCTCATTTCAATTTATATACATATACACTGTGCATATCTTCATGAAACTTGATTATACAATGCTGCATGATAAAACGATATATAAATGTCAACAATATACATGTAAGGGTCCTGTGCTTTGATGACCAAAAAAAATATTTAATTTTCAGGAAAGACAGAGAGAAGAAATGATGAAGAGACATAAACAAGACAGAGACAAAATGTCAGAGAAGCTTGACTCAGAAATTGCTAAGGAAGAGAGTAGTTTGAAGAAAGAAATGGACGCAGAAAAAGAGAAACTGCTCAGAGAGAAGAAAAATCGACAAGCTGCCGAGCTCTCTGCTAGAAACGATCTTAGTGATGACCAATTGAAAGCTGTATGTTTACTCTTTATTCTGTCATGTAAATAGAAGGAGCACTTAATAATTTGTAGGAAGCATTGATTGATGAAAATACATAATTTGATTAATACTTGTATTGTACTTTAAAATGACTTCTTAAGATTTATATTGTTCAGTATTCAATCATCAGTATTTGCCTCCAAAATGTCTGAAAACATGACAATTTTAGAGATCATTTGAAATACTTGCCCTATGAATGAATATGTTTCCTTTCTTTGGTATACATGTTGATGATTTTGTGAACTTAGTATAAATAAGCTGACTTTGAAATTTATGTTTTTACCTCTTATACTAATTTCTGACATTCCTCTCATTATAGCTAATGAGTCAGCATGAGCAGGAGTTAGAGGACTTGTCAGATAGACTTGAGAACGAGAGGAGTCGACAGTTCTTGGCACTCCGGGATAAACTCAACGCCAAACGTAATCGCAAGATGGAAGAACTCAGGCGTAAACAGGATATTGAGCTGACCAAGGAAATGATAGAACAAAAGAAAGAAGTAGATGAAGTCAAACTCAAACAGGTTGGGGATATATGAATATGTTACGTGTATTTATAAACAAAATGTGAAACAAAAATGTGAAATTGATAAAATTTGTGTTCATGTAAACAGCACCTTAGAGAAAAATGTGAAAACTTATGTATTGACACTCTGAAATTGGTGACATTGGGTAAAGGGTGCTGAAATAGAAACTATATCTGAGGACATATAAGAATGACTAGGAATGCAATACTATGATTTTATGAACTTGTTTATTCAAATTTTATTAAAATTACTTCAGGCAAAGGGTGTAGAAAGAGAGGCAATATCTGAGGGTATAAAACAGAATGGCAAAGAAGACAGCGATAAGGTTGTGAAAGCTGTACTGGCCAAGAGACATGCCCAGGTAAGAAATTGAAAAAAAAGTCATTTAGAATTCAAATTCATATCCATTCAAAGGACGACCTGGGAATAATCTATATTTATAAGAAACTATTTAGTACTGTAAACGGGGAAATGATTGCGGTGGTTTTAATTTCGCTATGTTCGCGGTTTTCGAATTTTCCGCGAATATTAAACCCCCGCAATAATTGTGTATAACAGACAAAACAAATCATAGAGGAAAATATGTTCATATGCTTCAGATGTATGAAAGCTATTGTACATGTACAGCTGAATCGTTCATGCTTTTCCTGTAAGTTGCTAAAATAGTTTGTACATTAAAAGGTATCAACAATATAACTTACCATGCATATATTATCATACCAATATTTCTTTATAAAAAGGAAGATGACACGCATAGTGAAATAGACGCAGTTAATTAGTTTCAATCTACTTATTGGTACTCCACTTCAATTCAAATTTATTCATTTTTGTGTAATTATCACTAATTACTACGTGTTTGTCATTAATTACCACAAGAAACACTTGTTACTACAAACAACAATCAAATTGCACGTGTGTTAGTGCGACAAAATTTTCATATACATGTATCAAAAGTGTTTAAGTTTTTTCTTCTGCAACTTTCGATACAGTGAAATTAAAACCACTGCAATTGGCTACATTCTGAAAACCGCGAACTTTTAACACCGCGAAATTAAACCCGTTTACAGTATTCAGAAAGCAAAGATATACATGTAGTTATTCAATACATGTTTCATCACATATAATGATTTTAATTCTAGGAAATGCAAGATCTTGACAAACAATTCAACACTGAGAAGAAACTGATGATTGATGATGCACTGAGCAAACTGCACGAGAAATATGACAAACTGCGGGACAGTTTGCATAAACAACACCAGGCAGAGCTCGCTGCATTACAAGTATGGAATATTTTTAATTTCTGTTACGACTAAAAAAAAAGTTAAATTAAAAAAAAATTAAATTGTATTGATCCACTTACTGTTTAGGCTGGAGCTTTTTACATGCTATGAAATTTATCCATTTAGGCATTTAATAGATTGGTGAATTGTAAAACTTTTTTGGTAAAAAAAAAATTTTGAATGAAAATCAACATTAATTGATAAGAGTATACGTGTGAATTAATATATTTGAGTTTTGCTTTTACAGAAGAAGGGACTTTCACCAGAGGAGTATCAGTATCAGCGTACTCAACTCCTTAATAAACAACAGCTAGAGTTATCTGACCTCGAGAAGAAACTCGCGGAGGAGGAGAGAGACATAGAGAAAGGAGCGCTGACAGACTGGGAAGTTAGATATGCCCGAGCCAAACTAGACCTTAAAGAAAAACACTATAAGGTAATATATTTGTTTAATTTGTATACATATACGGTTGTTGAACAAATAACAATATTCATGTATTGTTTAAGAAGATGTAAGAAGAAGAAATATAAAGGAGTCAAATAAAGGATTTCTTAGTTTTGCTGTTACGCATGAAGGTCATTAGGTTGATAATATGCACATACTCACATATATTTCCTTGCAGGAGTTTGCCGATGCTCTGAAGGAGTTTTCACCGGACCATGAAGGCATACAGTCAGCACATGAGAGTGTAGAGGAACTGGAGCGTGTCAAACAAGAACTCACCAGCAAACGTAAAGAGCATGATGACAAGGCGAAGAAAGAACGAGAAGGTAGAAATTTTCTCCTATGATACTTGTTATGCCTGTTGTTTGTAGAAGCACTTCAGACCACTCTGAAAGCTGTATCTATCACACTCGAATTCAGAATTTTGAATTTTCCAATCTAGGTTGTAATATAGTTGCCTTCCCCTTCCATTGTTTTGTCATTTTTTTGTACCTTTTTTCTAAACAATGTTATGGTCCTGGCTTATACTGAAACATTTGAATAATTCTCTGTAGATAGAGGAATTTATATTTCATGATCATTACATTTTCAGAGTTCGAGAAGAGTGAAAAGAAGAGGTTAGAAGCAGAAATGCAAGTGTATGCCAAACAGTTAGAACAGGAAACCAACAAAGAGAAGGAACAGCAAGAACGCAAGATAGAGGCACTAAATAAACGCAAGGACGATATGGTCAAGGAACGCAAACAAAAAATGAATGTTAGTGGGAATTATTACTTTATTTACAGAAAGAGCCTTTTAAAAATTTGAAGAAAAAGTATTGATCTTTCCAATGGCTTAACAATTTTGAGAAAATCAATGACTTCGTTCATGCATTTATTATCTTTGACGCTTGTTTATTTGATATAGAAACATTGTGATGTCTTTGCACTTGCAATTTTGGAAGGATCAATTCTAAGTTCCTATAAGCATTATATATAGTATTAGTGACATGACCGTGATTGAAAATTTAATGTTTGTATCTCTCCTTTCTGGCATTTATAGGAGGAGTTAGAAAAACTAAGACAACAGGGTGCTAGTGAGGATGAACAGAAACGTCTGATCGAGCAGTACGAGAGAGATCTACAGAATATCCTTAACAGAATGGACGCAGACAGGATCCGCATGCAGAGTAATCTACAGGACAGGCTGAAGAAGAGAAAGGAGGAGAGGCTAAAGGCCAAGGAAAAGGCCATGAGAGAGGATGCTGAGGATCAGAAACGGGAAATGGAACAGAAACAGAGGAGTGATGCTATCAGGGTTAAAACAGATGAGGTAATATACTGCATATACATGTATTATGATAATAAAATACTAAACTTATATATCTATTTGGTGGAAATATTGTATGTGTTCTCAATCAAGTAGGATTTATATCTTAGTAAAATTAAAAGTTTTAAGAGTGTGCTATTTTAAGACTATTCTAAATACATAATCTGCATATTAAATAGATTATGAAGGAAAATTAAGTCAAGTGTGCTAATTCTCAATAACCCTTAAATGTCAATTTGCATAAGATTGTTCTATTTTCACTAATATTTGGATGCTCAAAAATAGGTACATGTTGGTGTACACTCTAGAAGAATATAATATCATTTCCTGACGTGACTATCATATGACCTTGTTATGTTGATTTCTACACATTGTAAAAGCTTAAAAGAAATGTGATTCAACTGTATAATTACATTATTTTAGGCCTTGACAATACAAGAGAGTATCAACATAGGGCAAGTGACTCGTAGACCCACATCTGCTGGCAGACGTGAGTCATTCACTGAGGACAACACATTGACTCAATCAGAACCTCCGAGTCAACCTGAGCTCCCTCAGAGCTACCAGATGGCAGCTCCTCTCAATGAGGCAGAGCTCATGTCTCTGTTAATGGCTTCCCCTATGTATCAAAAACTGGAGCAAATGAAGAAGGCAATAGAGAATGGTGCAATGTCACAAAAACCAAGACATCAAATGGAATCAGGTATGGACAGTTTCTCAAGCGTATTCATGTATTCATGTACCCAGAACATGACATTTCACTGTATGTATCCAATATTCACAAAACTTCAACTACCTTATCCTGTTACTGAAAACTCAAAGATCATTATACAAGTTCAGATCAACAATGCGTTAGGATTGTTGAGTTATCAGTATGGGCAATGAAGTGAAATATCCAACAAATTTATTCAACTACCATGGATATTGTTTCTTTAGAATTGTCTGTATTTTGAATTGTGATGATGTTATACAATTGACCCTTCCAAGCGCGGGAAAAATTTGAGAAATTCCATGACGTCACAATGCAATTTCAATGTTTGATCGAGGTTCGAAGCTTGTTTGTCCGAGGTAAAAGCATTGTGACGTCACTAAATTTTGCTTTTTTTCCCGCAATCGGAAGGGTCAATTTTAACATATAGCACAAAATGACAGTATGCTACATTGTATATTGAATTTATAGGTCAAGGTTACCAAGATCTCAAGGACACAGAATGGTCAAACGATGGAGAACTTGTACCAGAGGATCTCAGCAAACTTGATGCCAGGACTTTCATCATCTACAAATTCGGCTGCTTTGTGAACGATCTTGTGTCCTCACGATGCAAGCATGCACCAGTGACAATATTACTGGCAAACAAAATACCTGCAAACAACCACTTGGCACGTAACCAGTTCAGGAACTCTTTCCATTATGATGCCAATAACAGGATATTATACATCAGGAGAGCCAGACTTGACACTGTGGGTGACTTTGTTGTAGTGCTGGTACACACACTTTGTCACATAAAAGCTGGTATGCTATATATTCATAAAGATATCTTGTATGCTTCTATAAGTAGAGAGTATAAAAAATAGATCTTAAATTATTGAATTATGAGTGCTTCTGTAAAAATCACTTCAGCCATATGATGTACATGTAGATAATTACATGTAATTGATGTTAAATTTTCAATTTCAATTGCAAGTGCAATAGAATGTAGTAAATCCCATTATGAAATTGCCATTTGTCATTGTTTTTTCTTTTCTGAACTTGATACATCGAATGAGCAAATTCTAAAGAATTTCCGTATGTTGTAGGTGATCTAAGAGATGACAACAATCCAGATTTCCTACGTGAGTACCACAGGGCGCTGGCAGTGGTTTGTGACGATCTGTTCTTCGCCCGATACAAACGTTCGACGGGCTTCTCTCAGACACTTGCCAAGTCTACAGGTATACATAACGTAGAACAGGCAGCCCTACAGCTGCTACAAGCTATGTTTGGAGACTGCCGCACAGAAGAGGAAAAAATCAAAATGGTGGATGACCTTCTCGATGTAAAACTACTACCGGGCACAAACATGGAAGGTGTACATTTCAACAAGGATAGAATTCAAGACAGGTTAGGATTTATTGAATGCTTGTTTTTTCCTGTATAGTTTGTTAACTTTTATTTGTACCCATATTTATTGTGTGTAACATCAAATTCATATGTCTTCCATTTTAGTTTTATAAATGACTATACAAATGCTACAAGGCAACTTGTCCTTCATTTATTATTATGCTGTTACATAAATAACGTCTAAAAATTAAGTCACCTTCTACTTGTATTTGAAAATGCAGGTATCATGAACACATAAATTTTGTTGAATTATTGTCATGTTTTATTTTTTCTGCAGACTTGATAAATACTCGAGTTTCTCAAGCCTCGGACAACTACACAGCATGCTGGGAAATCTTGAGGACAAAGTCAAACAAGCTAAGGCTCAGGGAACGATGCGCAGCAGTTCTGAACAGCTGGGTACACTCAGTCAGAAATACTCAACTACAGGTATGATATAGGCTTAATATACTTGTCAGATGCATTATAGGAAATATTTTGGGATATGAATCAATTGTAGGCATTTACCGGTTTTTGAAAATTGTATGTTTTCTTAATATAGAAATTGCAATTTTTATGCCCCCGGAATCAAAGATTCGGGGGCATATAGTTTTTGGCCTGTCCGTCTGTTTATCTGTTTGTCTGTCTGTTTGTCCGAAAAACTTTAACATTGGACATAACTTTTGAATGGGAAGTGATAGGGCTTTCATATTTCACATGTGTATTCCTTGTGACAAGACCTTTCCATTGATACCAAAATTTTTGACCTCGTGACCTTGACCTTTGACCTACTTTTCAAAAACTTTAACATTGGGCATAACTTTTGAATGGGAAGTGATAGGGCTTTCATATTTCACATGTGTATTCCTTGTGACAAGACCTTTCCATTGATACCAAAATTTTTGACCTCGTGACCTTGACCTTGACCTTTGACCTCCTTTTCAAAAACTTTAACATTGGGCATAACTTTTGAATGGGAAGTGATAGGGCTTTCATATTTCACATGTGTATTCCTTGTGACAAGACCTTTCCATTGATACCAAAATTTTTGACCTCGTGACCTTGACCTTGACCTTTGACCTACTTTTCAAAAACTTTAACATTTGGCATAACTTTTGAATGGTAAGTGATAGGGCTTTCATATTTTACATGTGTATTCCTTGTGACAAGACCTTTCCATTGATACCAAAATTTTTGACCTCGTGACCTTGACCTTTGACCTTTTAACCCAGTGACCTCACATACATGTACTTAACAGAAAATAGTGTTCATACTAACAAAGATGCCACCGGGGGCATTCGTGTTTCACAAACACAGGCTTTATTTTTAAATATTATTACATTGGTTCTTTAAATACTATATACAGTCATATACATCTGTCCTATTATTTTCAATCAATTATTCTAATATGACTTGAAATTTTCTCCCTTAATGTACCATAGAACTCGCCTGGTGTAAAATCTCCAACAAACTTCCAGTGTGCTAAGCTCCGCCCATTCACAAGCTATATTAGAATAGAAATAATAACTAGCTAGCCGTGATTCATTGTCCATTAATTCCACTCGTCACATGAACCAATCAACTTATCACCGAGCCGCAAAGCATGATTGGTTCATGCGACTCGTGGAATTACTGGACATTAAACCACGGCTAGCTAGTTGTTATTTCTTAAGTAATGTTCCTCAATAGTCATGAGTATATACCACCATTCAATCATATGAGAAATAGACATAAAAAAGAATATATTGATGTACAGAATTTGAATGAAACATAATTGTGTGACAGAAAAATTCATATATCATTATCAAATAATTTCTTTTAGGTAACACTGTTCTGACCAGAGTACCATCCCTCCGCTTTGTAACATCAAATATGACTGGCCAGGCACTTTGGCAGACATTTGTCAATCAACTTGATGGAGAGGATGAAGCCACTCCCCCTGAACCCATTCCCAAAGAGAACTTGGTATGTTTATCACAGCTTTCTAGATTTATCTTACTAGATTAATGAGTCTACTTTCAAAATAGACTTTCAAAAAAGGTTTAAAGTCAGTATGAAAGAGTATCCAATATTGCACTGTGGAAATTGATGTACTTTAATTGATTGTGCCTGCATAGAATTTTGTTCATGTGTGTTACATTATTTTTCATTTCCACAGGAAACTCTACAAGAAAGATTTGACAACCTAACGGCTGATTTCTCAAATATCAATCGCGAGATTGTAGAAGTTCAGGACAAGGTCAAGGACATGGAAGAAGAACTTGCGACAGAAACTGACCTCATGAACAAGAGTAAAGACAAACAAAAACACACTGATCTAGCTAAGAGGGTACAAACCAAGCTGAATGAAAACCGTTCAAGAATTGCCAGACTAGAAATGGAAAAACGGCTACTTACCCGCAAACTTGAGGAGTGTTCTAAAGACATTGAAGTAGCAAAATTAGGTCCTTCTGCAACTGAAGAGAAAATGGTCAAGTTCGCATCAGATGCTGGGGCCAAGAGCAAGAAAAAATCTAAAAAGTGACTTAAATAAACCTATGATACCAAACTTTGAATTTTAATGCTGACCTATACAACGAAACCAGTTATGACTACCATCTCGAGAATGACAAAAGTACCAATGTACCTGTATGTAGAGTTAAAAAAAACATTACAGACCATACATTTTCTTTAGATTTGTTTTTAATAACATATCATGCCATCAATATTTTTATACATTCCTCATGACTGTAACGAACTGAAATACTCCGCATTATTTTGTAATACAACATGTTGTTTATCCGACACGTCACCTTTGATTTCGAGTGATAAGCTGAAATTTATTTAATTCCTATCTTAGATTTAATTAGTTTATTTAATCAATGTAGAATCATGAAAAGCTAATCTGTGATAAACCTTGTCCCAGAATATTGTGATGATTCATTTTACATGATCATAATTGTTGACATTAAATTTTCACTACATGTATTCCTTTGTACATAAATTAGAATTTTGTTACATGCATTTATTTAGTTGAGTCAACTCTATATTGAGTTTCTCACATCACAAATCCGTCCATGGAATTTATAAGGCATATAATTTTTTTTCCCACTCTTTTTTACTGAAACTTTCTTTTCCTTCTGTATTCATATTTCTCGTATTTTAGTTACAGAAAAAAATTGTGAAAATTTCATCATTTCTTCCCAGAACTATTTCAATGAAATGTTGTATGCAAGAGTCTCTGAATCAAGAATCAATATTTTTTTATAAAATTGTTGTTTATCTTATTATGACGTCCATTCTTGTACAGCATTCTTATATTCTTTTCTTCTTAGTTATATATATTCTCCATTGACAACCCTGTGCAATATTTATACTTTTTTCAAATATTTGTCCCCTTTGTTTCTGAGTTTTACCTTGTATGTTATTTCATGTCTTCACCATTGCTTTTTTTCAAATCTATAACCTTGTCAAGCTCGTGTAATCTCTTCAAGCTGTCTAGTGACGTTACAAGTTACATATAACTGTGCACATTCCTGTATAATTATATATCTTTGTGCAATTGACATACATGTACAATGTATTTTGCATAATCTTAATTTTCCTTTTGAAATTAATATGAAAGAATCAAAAGATTGAACTGTATCTATACAACTTTGTCCTCATGTATGTATAACTTTGTTATGTAAATTTATTTTATACTATGCATTTATTGAATCAAAAGTCATTTTGTTTTCCTGAAACTTGTCTCTATTGCATCCATATTGATCATGAGTTACTAAATTTGTTTAGAAATAAATCATTTACCAGAAATATTGTTTGTTTTCTACAAAAGACGAAGTCTCGGTATAGGAGTACTTGTAAATAATGTAATATTATTAAACACCGTCTACCTACCCCTGTCAGCTGAGTTGAGGGGAACAATAAACATTGCTTCATACTGTCTATCTGTCCTTGACACAAAGTTTGTTTTTGCATCATAACTTGTGGAATTTTTGACTCGCAGCAATCAAATTTCAAACATAGATTGCTCATAGGCAAGGAGAATCCATATCGATTTTGAGATCCCAAGATCAAAGTCAAACTTGGCATATATAATGGCCATTAATTTTTCCATGCCAGACCTCAAATAATCCATGACATACAGTGATGAAACTTCAAACAAAGCTTCATAACGACCAAAGGAACAGTCATATTGATTTTGGAGTCAAGGTCAAACTTGGCATATATAAATGGATGTGCTACATATAACCCTGGTAAAGTTGTAATAATTCGGTAATGTAACGAATGTAAAATTATCAAATTATTACTACTTTACTAGAGTAGAAATATGTACTTTATGATTACTTTGATTCTAGCCAAGAGATGACTGCTGTTGCGTTTGGGCCCCGGGTAGAAATATAAGAGTTTATAAGGTCAACGTCTGCATACGTTGTCAGTTTAATTCAACCTTGTCATCACAAGAGGGAGCTTTCAAGATGAGGCGTAAAATATTACCTGAAAAGTCGAAATTTCTTCGAAGAAAAGGGTCGAATCTGATGCGAATGTTGGTCCACATTTAAATCAGACGAATATTTCGGTCAAAATGAGCGTTTTCCCCATAGAAATCAATGGAAAACAGAAAAGTTTTTTTAAAGCATCCCCCGAGATACGGATTGCCACTTTCACCAAAGATGTATATTAATATATATATAAGGATCTCGCATGAATTTTCATTTCATACGATGCATTATGAAACGAGTTGTGAGTTTTATATATAAGATATAAGACGCACAACGAGTTTCATAATACATCGTATGAAATGAACATTCATTTGAGATTCTTTTTATCACATGATATTGCCTAAAATGCGTATTTCTAAAGTGAAATTAACGTTTCCGAGAACTACAGAGGCGAACCACGCCGTGATGTAGAAGTCGTCTGCTGCGCCATGAGAAGTAGTGTCCCCATCGTGTAGATATTCCGTTCGTATGAGAAAAGTATTTCAATTTTGAATAGTATTTTAATGCAAGAATTAATTCAACAAGAACAATTTTAATCATTGATACTGACCCCGGGTCTGAATTTAACAGTTGACCGATATTTGAAAGGTCATATTTGTCAAGGTTTGTGTGATTGGGTTCCAAACTTGACCAATCGCATTCAAGCAGAGCGATGTGTAACGTGTTATCATATCATTTATTTATGAAATGGCTCTATGAAACTGCATAACGGGTGTATCATGTGATAAATTATAATATAATACAAATTTTCTGACCAAGCGGCATTCTGCATATCGGGGTGAGGGGGAGGGCGAGCTTGTCAATGAAAATTGAAAAGGGAGGTGATATTTTAAGAATAATTCTTTAGAAGGATACAATAGATCAATGTTGCCAAGTCTTTTATTTCAACATCATGAAACAATCTATTCCGTGTGTTCGGGTCACATTATGTAACTGTTATCGGTGAAATAAACGAGAATCTTGCATACGAGGGTTGTCCGTAAAGTTCGTGAACTGCCTTGATAAAAGCTAGAAAACAATGGTAAAATAAATGAAAGTATCATTTCTATTAAATTAAAGTTTCATATTAATAATATACTAAATTTTATCAAAAACAAAGCATAAATTGTTACACTCAACTTTTTTCCACCTTGGAATTTGCCAGGTCAATGCGCACGGTAATTTAAATGTACTCACGAACGCTTTGTATCCGTCATCCTGATTGGTCAAGTGGCAAAGTTGTTTTGTTTACTATTTATATCGGGTATTCCTAATCTAATGAATACCGTAGGCAATAATGATCAAATCCAACGATTAAACTATCATTTGTATCAATTTGAAATGCATTTTTAAGTAAGGGGAAAGGTTTTAAAACGATAAGAAAACTGTTGAATCACATGCTTGTTGTTGAAATACTATATTTATTTTATGACAGAACTAAGTATGTGATCTTCATCAAGTGATTGTGGATTGATTCTTGTTTGTGATTTTTTTTCTCACTATGAGATAAAAGCAGGTACGCATAAATACTCTTCAAAAACCGCCGATGTGAATATATTTTTTTTATTATATCAGGTGTTATATAGTTCTAAATTCGAATTTGTACACACAACGATTTCTGACAAAGTGCAACTAATCAAATTCAAAAAATCATAAGTATAGGTAAACTTTGCGCACACGACACCGACACGTGGTTGTGTTTTTGATTTTAACTGAGTTGAGTTCACCCGTCGGTCTGATGTAGTTATTGTCACGTCACGCAAGTAGGTGGGATTTAAATTGACACCCAATCAGAAGTGTCCTTCGATGAAGCTTCGGCGAGATGGCACGGGGTAGCAAATTCCAAGGTGGAAAAAAGTTGAGTGTATATTTCTATACAATATAAGAAGGACACTTCCTAATACCCGGAGCACTAGCATGAGAATCCTTGACGCTATCCATTATTTAAACTACTATTTTGGCAATTCTACTCTCCTCCCTAAATTTAATTTTTCTAAGAATTATCGGAATCCATCTAGCACAGACATGACTCGTTGTAGGATCATATGGGATAAGATCTTATGTACGATTTTTTTTAATTTCACAGTTACCTGCAATTTCCCGAATTGTTATTCGCCGATCACAGTGAATCACGTCTTTTTCTTAATTTAAAAGCACTTCTTTCTTTTATAGAAAGTCTTCCCTAGCGCATACCATCCCGTAAACTGTCCCTAATGTCCAAGAATCCTCTTTTTCACGACTTGCGAACAGCTAGTTTTCTCATGTTTTTCCTATTGTAGGGAACCTATGTGTCTCTGTGTTTTTCGGAAGCCTACTCAAAATTTTATCATTACTTTCTGCTCCACCTGTCGATAAACGTCATTTTTTTCGAACAATGACGATCGTGTCTTAATTATTACCTTCAGATCCGGGTTTCTCTGTCATTTTGAAACTTTGAAAGTTCAAATTTTGCATGTGTGATGTCATTACTATTGTCAACATCAAAATGTAAAAATTATCGTCTTATCCCCGGCATTATGCAAATGAAATGAATAAAATGATGAATAACATATTTCAGTCATAAATTCACCGTGCTCCGGGTCACCATCCTATGTCCAATTACACGAAGTCATAGTTGTAGTAATGAAATCAAAATATGACAATTGTTTACATTTCGTAATTCGCTAATAGTATATGATAATAAATGTACTAGAAATAAATTATCTTTGACGCTAATTTTCCTTAATTTAAGACTTATCCACGAACTTTATGGACAGTCCTCGTATTTCATCGTTCTGTACATTCCGCGCCTGAAAATTCTTGTCCGGATAAATACGGGGGAATTCATGTAGCGTAAAAGGCAGTTTAATTTAAAATCACAACTCAGCAATCGTCGTCATGGTATTACATACATAATACAACAACTTTTATGCAATATTATGAATCGGGATTTTCATATTATTTTTCATAACGGAGTTACCAAAAATGTATGAGATGGACCTATTTTAGCCTCCTTTTTTCGATCTACACAATTTTCACAAATGAGAAGTATTTTGGATAGAACTTCTCGTATTTTAGATGAGTGATATGACATCTAAAAAAACTATTTCCACTGTTTTTTTGTTTTTGTTTTTGTTTTTGTTTTGTTTTGTTTTTTTTTTTGCTTTGTTTTGTTTTTTTTTTTTTACTTGTTTAGTGTTGAATGCTACCTAAATTACATTTTCCCAAGAAAACATGCATAGCGCGCAAAAACTACATTTCTACCGGGGCCTTATCAATCCTCGTAGAATCCATGTTAGATAAATAAATACCCATAATAGAAAGAAGGGGGGTTCGGCCTTAAAACTGACTGCTTTTTAGGTGTTTCGAAACTCCCCCCCCCCCCCCTTTGACAATTGATTGATCTCTGAATGCGTTTGATCGATCAACCAGTTGGTACAAGTTTGGTATGTATTCAAGTATTATTTTAGCAACGTAAGCTATTTAACAACCGGGTTCACTATTTTGCATGCAAAGTTTTATCACTGCTTTCTGCTCCGCCTCTCGAGAAAACGTCTTTTTTTTCGAACAATGACGATCGCGTCTTAATTATTATTACCTTCAAATCCGGTTTTCCCTGTCATCTTGAAACTTTGAAAGTTCAGATTTTGCATGTGTGATGTCATTACTATTGTTAAAATCACAATATAAAAATTATCGTCTTATCCCCGGGATTTTACAAAATGCAAATGAAATGAATAAAATGATGAATAACATATTTCAGTCATAAATTCACCGTGCTCCGGGTCACCATCCTATGTCCAATTACACGAAGTCATAGTTGTAGTAATGAAATCAAAATATGACAATTGTTTACATTTCGTAATTCGCAAATAGCATATGATAATAAATGTACTAGAAATAAATTATCTTTGACGCTAATTTTCCTTAATTTAAGACTTGTCCACGAACTTTATGGACAGTCCTCGTATTTCATCGTTCTGTGCATTCCGCGCCTGAAAATTCTTGTCCGGATAAATACGGGGGAATTCATGTAGCGTAAAAGGCAGTTTAATTTAAAATCACAACTCAGCAATCGTCGTCATGGTATTACATTCATAATACAACAACTTTTATGCAATATTATGAATCGGGATTTTAATATTATTTTTCATAACGGAGTTTACAAAAATGTATGAGATGGACCTATTTTAGCCTCCTTTTTTCGATCTACACAATTTTCACAAATGAGAAGTATTTTGGATAGAACTTCTCGTATTTTAGATAAGTGATATGACTTCTAGAAAACTATTTCCACTGTTTTTTTGTTTTTTTGCTTTTTTTTTTTTTTGTTTTTTTGTTTTTGTTTTTTTTTTTGTTTTTGCTTTTGTTTTTTTTTTTTTTTTTTTTTGTTTTTTTTTTGTTTTTGTTTTTTTTGTTTTTACTTGTTTAGTGTTGAATGCTACAAAAATTACATTTTCCCAAGATAACATGCATAGCGCGCAAAAACTACATTTCAATCCTCGTAGAATCCATGTTAGATAAATAAATACCCATAATAGAAAGAAGGGGCTTCGGCCTTAAAACTGACTGCTTTTTAGGTGTTTCGAAACTCCCCCCCCCCCCCTTGACAATTGATCGATCTCTGACCACTGTTTAACTGTAGTTGGTATAAGCATGCTTTTGATCGATCAACTAGTTGGTACAAGTTTGGTATGTATTCAAGTATTATTTTAGCAACGTACGCTTTTTAACAACCGGGTTCACTATTTTGCATGCATCAGCTGATTTCACTCTGTTGTGAAATACTCTAAAGGGACAATGTCATAGTATGAAATGAGTATTTTAATAACCATGGTAGGCACAATTGTGCTATCCTATTCGTGTTGACCTAAAGCTGTTAAGTCTAATTATAACGTGCGTATATATATCGTGTTAAAAATTTTGAATAGATTATCCTATTATTTCATGTTTGAAAATAAACCCATAAGCAAATTTTGATATAGTCCCTATTATTTGGTTTTGTATAAATACTGGATTCGTTCCTTTATCGATTAGTACACGATCAGCCTTAACTTGTCTAGCCACCCGACTCCGAAGGGTGTGTGAAGCATGTTTGGGCGTGGACTCCGCCGCTTACTTCGACATCATGCAAGCTGGCGTTATGTGGTAGCCTTACGGGTCCGGGGTGTTGGTCTTTCATGACTACCTCGGGCCCGAACCAACCGGTAACCACCCGGATTTTTTTTTTTTATTTTTTACAGACACAGCATACCACAACTAAACAGGAAAATTTAACACACGGATTCGTAATAAGGGTCTGAAAGGTAGAACCTCCCGAAGCGGCCGCGCAGTCACGCCCTTGGGTGTGCTAGCAGTTGGGAGGGGAAGCCCGGAAGGCCCCCCAGATGTACAGCTAGTGGGAGCGAGTTTGTTTACTTATCTCCTCTCTATGATGTACTTGTGGGGAAAGTTGTCGTCATGGCTATTGGAGGAGGTATGTATGATGAATATATATTGATTACATATATGATGTTTAAGAATTTAAAAAAAATGTTTTTATTCGATATTTCATCGTTGATCTTTTTACGGGCTTTTTCTTATACTGATCGAAACGGAGTAAAAGGGGGATAGGGGGGTGTCTATGTCCACAACACACACAACCATAACATGATTGGTCGATATCAAGATATCGACCATACTAGATTCGTATAGGTTGTCAACTTTCGATTTGATTCATCATATTCAACATTGCTATAGGGGCAATCGTCAGATAAAAAGACACATTCTTGTGACTAGTGAAAAACACGTGACCAGAGCTATCCACTTTACAAAAGTAGGACATGTCGTCATGACAACGCTTTGGTATCGCAATTCTGAATTTAAATATTGCACATTAACGTAATATCTACAATGATATTTTTTCTTGAACATTTTTTACTCTTAGACAAAATTAGTGCGTGATACAGTTACGTCTTCAAAATCACTGATGACATTTCTGGGTCCTTGGATCCATTGCATCAAAGAAACTTTTGGATAATTAGAATGCGAGGGTGCCAGTGGGCTATTTAAAAAGTTTCTCACCATCCAGCTGTTTCGTTGAGGATATTCCATTTTGTTTCTATATTTTCTTTCCAAAGACAAATTGATAAATGCAACAAAGAAATTAATGAGCGATATAAAAATCGATAAGACTGTGCGTAGTCACAAAATTTAATAGGATTTTTTTTAGAAGTTTCCCCTAATTTCCCCCGAATTCTTTAATCGGAACTCTCCGCTTTTCCCGCGATTATATACTGAAAGGCTTTTGATTGGTCAAGTTAATTTGCGTTATAATGGAATTTTCCTACCGCTCAGGTCAAGCAATTTATGAATGACTGTGACTTGAGTTGTCTAGTGCAAATGTACATTTTTCTAACTTTTCAGAATTATCAACACATAAGTTTCTATTGTGTAACCAGTTTTTTGTGTGAATTTCATGCATAGCTTTATACTTATACTCACTCTTTGCTCTATATTCTAAGAGTAAAAGTTTTAAACCTATTTTGAACGAAAAAAAATTATTGCGTGATTAAATAAATGTTGATATCGACCAAGCTTTTTTCGAAAGTTAATACTTGTTCTAGACTTCGAACCTCCCATCGAACGTCGTATTTCTGCTAACTCGGCAGCGTAGGAACTTATGACCCAAGCACCCATGAACGCACATCGATCGATCATGCAAAGACAGATTGTGCATGGCACGTGCAACCTTTTATAAAAGTGCGATGAATGCATTGCCGATCCGATAGCAATGACAAGGGGAGAACCATTTGATCCTGAGGGGGGGGGGGGGGGGCTGGCAATTTTTTTCGGGTCAGAATATTTATTTTCAACCTGTAACAATCCTGAGAAGCAAAAAAAAAAAAAAAAACAACTAAATATGCCATCAATTATTTACAATTTGCAAGACTATCTAGGCACTTCAATAAGTTTATATTCATATGAATGTACAAAAGGTACATGTATCACCTGCATATTCTAAATTGAGTTTTTACAGAGGGGTATGCACAGAAAGTTTTTGCCATGTCGAGTACAAAGGTAGGTAGTTGATGTACAATGTACTATAGACTTTCCTATCATACTTAAAGCTCATAAAATGTACATTTTTGTTTCATGCTTGCATTTGTAATGCTGTGTAAATGTCTAAATAGCACTTGATATAAAATTTTTTGGAAGGGCGAGCGAAGCGATCCCGATTGTTTTTTAGGGCAAGGCGAGCGAAGCGAAATCTTATCAATCGCCTGCTATTCAAAGGATATAATCCTAAAGTCCTAGAATGAACATTTTGCATGGTACTAAATCCATCCTCAGTAATGTAAATGTATTTTTCCAACACTGCACTCTGCCAAACTGTGACGATAGGGCCTCGTGACGGGTACTGTCCATATCTCATCAGAGAGGACTATTGTGATCTTTTGTCCGGTATGAAAGTTGATCGGAATTGATTGATCATGAACACGCTCTAGCCAGCAGATCACGAAAAGTTTTCATATGACCACTTCATTCGATATCCATGAACATGTTTTTGTAATTATCAGCTTGTTTGTGAAGTCACCTTACTACATAAATATGACAGGCTTATTGTTCATACAACTGTGTATCTTGAGAGACATACGTGTATTCGGATAGGATTGCGCGCACGTAATCTAGATAACCACACCATTAGCTTTAGATATTGCAAACAACGTCAAATGTCGGCACTGATCGATGCACATTGATCGCCCATGTTTTACGTGTGTTGTCTTCCGTATTTGCTTTGTTTCTGGATCTTTTTGTTGGGGATATTTTCGTTGTTCTTTAACATTTGTTGATGTAGTCGATGGATGTCCACTGTTTGTTCTTACATTAATACACTGATTGTCAAACATCCTCGGTACTTCTCCGGTAAATATTGGCAAATCATGCAAAAATCATTCCAGTTGTATCTTATCGGCAAGATGTAATCGTCGAATTAATATCATGCCATCAAAACAGGTCTGTGTTCGTATGGTTTCGATTCGAGGACCATAACGCGTTTCTTGAATCTGCTTCGCGTGTGCCATCTATATGCACAATGAATTCTGTTTTCAGGAGCAGTCAGCTTTAGTAATATGGGGCATAATTACATTGGTTATCGATATTCTTCCTTTTCATGTGTTGTTGATTCCAGCGTGTTTTGCCTTGGTTGCATGTTGGTCGTTTTTATGTTTACTATTTTGCTATACATACTGTCTGTTTGTGGATTGTTCTATGACAAAAATCTGGTTGCTTGTCTATCTGTTTCGTGACACCATCCATTGAATTCCATTCTCAGTCCGTACAGGGAACATAGTCATTCGCTCTCCTTTTCGTGTTGTCCTTAATGTCTCAATCATGTTTTGTCTTGTTTGTAGTTTGTAATCGTGTACTATTCCAAATGATAATCCTTTGTCCCAATAGATGTTAGCTATGGAAAGAAATTACCCAAAAAGTTGGGTAACTAATGGGACAAAGGCAGGTCACTGTCTGTTTATGAAACCCAATGACCCCATGAGGACAAGTGTTTATCCACATGGCTCATAGAAGTATCACTGCTGAAGGTCACGTCCAATCAAACAAGTGATTTTGTGAATGACATAGGAGCTAAATGAAGCTGGGCGCTCGCTCCTCCCACAAATTTATAGAAATTTAGATGTTTCCATTTGATTGGTCAACTTTTTATACCGAACAGCGAATTTATAAATGATCTGAAGATCTTTTATCTTGTCCATAACAAATCGTAAACTAATAAGGGCATTCTGTAAAGTCAAGTGTGGTTTATTAATGTTATTTGTGCCACAATGCATAACCACCAAGAATGTTGACTTTTGCCTTACAAATAATTTCAAAGTGTTCAATGTATCCAAAAGCTTTGCACCTCCTTCTGACATAACAAACATGTCCTCATAATGATTTACAAGAAATCGTATCATGGAATCACCTATAATTAACACAGGAGTGAAGTGCTGGGGACGCGAGACAATGAAATTTGCAAAATTGTACTTGTTTAACTTACAATCAAAACGAATACATAGGAAATCCCTTTCAAGGCCGACCTTATCGGGTCTATATCCCCGTTTTGAAGGATAAAGAAGCACCCCTTTATCCCCTTGATATCCGATAACAATTATTTTCGATGCGTGTTCTAAGATTATTGGAAACCAGGCGGGTCGGGGTGTGAAATTTGGTAAAATAATGGAGCAGCGTATTCCTTCTTCAATAATGAATTTTACAACTGCAGGTATAAGACAAAAAGGTGGAAATGCGTAACAGTTATCGTCTTTACTATAAGACTGTGCAAAAGCATCTACACCAGACGAATTTGGTGTAGGGAACAACGTAAAATGTTTTAAAGTATGACCATCCATGGAAATCATCGCATTACTATCTAGTGAAAACATATCCACATTATGAGGTCCAAAATGTGTTTCAATAAAATACCAAACACGCCTTGTTATCTTGCAGTCATTTTTTGACAGTTTTCTAGAGGGCTCATCAGCACTATTATCCTCCGAAGGAATATAGACTAAAGTCAATAGACATTGTACTTCCATAACCATCTTATAAATCTCTTTCAGTATAGAATTCAACATGTCATTCGTGGAGTACTGATTTTTCCATGCCTCAACAACAGCTTGATTGTCTACATTGACACATAACCTCGTGTTTCTAATTCTACTATGTACACTTTTAAGCGCATTCAAAAGGGCTTTAGCTTCTTTAATCATGATATTGTCCCCATACTCCGAGGGAGACCAGAAGTCAGAAAATGTAACGTTTTCTCTATCACCATGTAAAACCGCACCCCATTTGTAATTTGAAGCGTCGGTAGAAAGTGTCATCGTAACATGTCGTTCTTGGAACCAGGGAAACGGTTCATTCCAAGAATCTAAAAACTGCCAGTGTTGGACTTCTTTACGGATATTGTCATCAACTTCAATAACGGAACACGAATTTAATTCAGCGCTGGCCACTGCCCTGTTACACGCTGCCGTAAACAATTTCGCCCCTGGTAGAGCTAAAACAGTAGAAATACATAGTCCTACAAACTGTTGTATTGTTCGAAGTGGGACACGTTTCTTTGAGAGGATGAATTCACGTACAACTGCTATTTTCAACTTGCGTTTTTTAGTGACAAAGAACGAACTGGTAGGCGTGTCAATAACCATTCCTAAAAAGAGTAGATTTTGGCATGGAATAAGAATCGACTTAGAAATGTTCAGGAAATATCCTAAGCTGCCAAGCACTGTCATTACAAATCGTATAGCAATATCGGATCTCCTGAAAGAAGTGTCAGTTTTTATTAGAGGGCCTTTGAATTCCTCAATAAGCCTATCATCAATGTAAACCAAACCATTAATACCCTTGCTTCTGATGAATGACATCGCTGTCATATTAAGAGTATGATACACATATGCGGAATTTTTCCAGCCAAAAGGCAAAGTGTTACAACAGAAATAATGTCCACCCCATTGAAATCCTAAAAAATCTTTCGAGTTGTCTGTCATGAATACATGATCATAGCCTGATTTATCATCCAACTTAGTAATCCATGCATTCCTTGAAATTACCAAAGGGACATCATTCAAAGTATCCAATTTAAAAGGAGTATCCTTCATAAAGCAATTTATATACATAAGGTTTATGCACAGTCTTGGTTTTGAGGGTTCAATTGTTATCGGAGAGACAACCCTAGGAGGAGGCACTTGTCCAACTCTTCCTAAATATGAAATAGCTCCGGATTTAAGACGATTAATGAGTTCTTTGTTGATGAAATCATTAAATTCTTCGCAATTGGCAGAATTACGAAAATGTCTCGCAGGCGGAACACTGTCATTATATTGTACTCCTTGAAATGTTCCCGAATAAGTGTGGAAAAAATTACTGATATCAACTTTGTCATGTATCCAGGACAATACGTTTGAATCACACGAAATTGAAGACCACATGGATGCACAGTTATGAAGAGCACCAGCAACAAAGTAATCGCAGTCATTGACACAAACATCATGATATAAAACATCTTCTACAGAATCTACTATGAAATCATATACACCGCTTTCTACTTTATCTTCTAAAGGACTAAAAACTGTTCTAACATGCGTCGATAGTCACGGTATAAAATCTCCTGGTTTGAAATTCTCCGAAACCTCCCAGTCATGCACTAGTCGTTTGTCCAATCTATCCTGTAAGTAAATGATACATGTGAATTACTTTTTTGGACAGTTTGCTTTAACATGACTCATATCTCCACAGATAAAACATCCCGAAAAAGGGGTACGGGGTCTCGGGCGCCAGGGACGATACATGGTGTTGGACGGCTGCAAAGGGGTTTGAAAAGAGGGCATTTGCGGCAGAAAAGAGTGCATCACCTGACAAAGTGCCCGAAATTGCTCTGTAGTGGTGTTATCGGTAGTTTGCTTTTCTGGTGCTGGTTTTTTTTTTCTTCTTTAACTTCCTTAGAATGTAATTTTAGAAATTTCTGTTCCTTTTCTAAGACCTTCGATTCAGCTTGAGAAGACAATATTGAAGTAATGAGGAATCCAATCTTTGGATGAGTTTTATGACAAAGAAATCGTTCAAGTGCCATAGAATAGAGGTCTCGATCATGGTGTGCATTACGACGGGCTACCTCATCAAGATGCATAAGCTTAACTTGTAATGCATCGACGTTAAGATCTGTCGTCCTAGATGCATATTCTTTAACATCCCGTAATGCTGAATTAACAGAATCTCCTATCATTTCATTCTTGATATCCTGAATCTGCTTTTCTAATTTACTGGCCTAAAACAAAATCACACACAAAATGAAGTTATAAATATAAGGCCACTCAAATAAATACTCTACACAAAAAAGGCTCGTCCCTCGTCATGCTCTACATGCATGCGAATGTCCTTAGCAATACTATCCGAACAGTCTGATAAAACTTTTGCCGTTTTCATCCCCTTTGCCATGGCATGCACATGCGTATAATGGTCCAGCATTTTATCAGATTTCCAACCAACATGACTCTTAATTCCATCTCTATCTACACCAAGCCATGCTAATGTTAAAGCACATCCACGTACTTCTAGACCCATGAGGAGTCTCACCCTCAAACATACTTAATTCAATCAAATATCTTTTCAACCTCTCATTTAGACATGATGAAGAAAACGGCTTATCTAACGGTATTAACTTGGGAGAAAGTGGTCTAAACAAATATCCATCACGAAGGACAAACCCAACATGTTTGCAAAATGATGTATACTGTTCTAGTACTCGAATTGGACAAAATTCTTTATACGGTGAACGATGAACTATAACAGATCTAGGATTCGAAACGCTGACCGTTTTCCCTGTACACAGTCGAAGGGAGATACCCTCATTATTGGGCAGATGATTGATTTGACTTGAACGCAGTTGTCCTAAATCCCCTGCTCTGTCACCCGTGTGAGCTAATAAATTCAAAAATGCCATATCACGCAAATATATGTATCTAGTATGTACTGTTAAGAGAGGGTTACTCTGGCAATAATCTAAATGCCGTAAAATCAAAGTTAATTTATCAAAAAGTAATGGTACAGCCTGTTTTGGAAATACTGCCTCCTTTGATTGTTCGAGACGAACGGCTGATAAGTATTGTTTTATTACAGGGGATGCGACAGGGTTACCGACACCCAGTGCTGAAAACCATTCTGATCCCCTCCCATGATCCCTAAATATTGCCCTCGTTTGACCGATTAAACTGTCGATAGAACCTGCACTTCTCCTACGAGGACAATCACAAATTCGTGGTTTTGGCATAGACGATTTACACGCTTGGGAATGAATAATTGTTTTTCCATTAAGGTCCTTGAAGGCAATAAAAAGTCGCAAATCATGAGGTGTTGCATCGTTTAAATTCTTCGGAGGATCTAAAGTGGCGAAAAAGTCACTAATTTCTGTATGTAACGACCTCTTTTGTTTTGCATATTTAGTAGAACCAGTTAATGTCTCTAACTGTACAATACGATCATTCAGCGTCTGGTCATCATAAACTAACTTCTTCCGATTCTGAAACGAACGAGAGAAATAAACTCCGTAACTAATTGCATTACAAAACGCCGCATGAAACTACAAATTAATTGAATGTAATGAGCTGCCAAAGTTTACATCATTAAAAATCGTCTGTTTTTGTATACATATGTCCGATCATTATATATACATGTATAGAACGGAACACGCTAATACATATCTCGTATATATATGTATATGAAAAAAGATCCACAAGATGGCAAATACCAAGCGATAAAAATGCCACGGGTAATTATTTGGTGTTATCGAATGGTTCTTATTATTTACTGCAATGTGTTTTTTCATACTATAAAAGATGACCTCCAATCAAACTAGTTTTACACCATTTTAATGGACATACATACATCACATGCCAATGGTAAATTTAAGTGTAACGTCGTTTTCTATAGCGCATGCCCACATGTAGTAAATTCCATTTCTACTTTATTCATTTCAACTTCCTTTCCACTGTACAATCCACATGCAATAATTTCCATGTTGCCATAATAATGTTATATTATTATTTTTTTTTTCTTCTTTTTTTCATCATATTTTTCCGTATGCAATAACTTCAGGAAACCTCATCTCTTTCTCACACATCATCTTTTCTTTTCCGTCACTTTTTGCATCATTTCTCCATATGCTTTATCTTCTCTCACATGCCCACATGCACTTACTATCATCTCGTCCTTGTTTCATTATTTGAATTCTCCACAATCTTCTCCGAACGCATGCCCACATGCAGTTACTTACAGTTCAAAACCACGACGTATAAAATGTTTCCACACATGCCGTAACAAATATTCAATGCCAGAACATGCATACTCCATAAAATTATTATTATTAATATGAATCAAGGCAAAGCCTTTTGTGCGAGCGGAGAGAAAATAGATATGATTATATAAAATAAAAAAGATTTTTCTTTTTTATTTTGACTATGACGGTTTATCTTATCTGACAAAACTTTCTGTTTCAATATTCTGACTTCTGACAGTACGAAACCACCCGAGACGAGAAAAGCAATCAGAGCGAAACGACTCGTTTAAAACCGGAAATGTCGGATTTCCCGTGGTTACGCCGCCTTGTTGATGCTTTATCGTTACCTGATTTACGAAAAATATTTTCAATAAATTTAACTTATAAACAAAAATCGAGTATAACATATACGTCTACTTGGAGTCGAAAAAAAAATCTAAATGGCAATATCCAGCATCTCCGCAGTAACTCTGTCTGCGAGGGGACGAAACTTTTTGAAAGCATAGTAGTACAATCTCATTCTTTGATTCAGCATATTTTCTCAATAAGATATGTGTATACGCGTTACCATAAGGGCGAGCTTCGCTCGCAAAGGCCCTTCGGGCCTTTGCAGCGAGCTCCGCTCGCTATTATTGATTCTATTTTATTTCTCTTCTTCTTTTTTTTTCTTATGATACCTATGGTCTACAAGGCACATAAAGAGTAAAACTTCAATTATCATACTGCAATGTGTCAGTTTCACAATTTTTCATATACAAACACTAAGTATTTATTTACTATAAACCATACTGCAGCATGTCGCTCCACAGAAAACAAAACCAATAGACAAATTAATTACTTTTTGCCAAGGTGCCCTGTATTTTAGAGTATCACAGAGTTCCCTGAATCCGAAATCATAATAAAGTTAACTCTAAATGAAAATCATATTCTATCGCTTGTAGACCTTTCACCTTGGAACGACATGCCACCTATTTGTTTTAAAGAAACTAACTAATAATGCAAACCCTACCTTATCATCATCAATATCATCTTTTTGCTTCTTAGTTGATGACGTCGTCGCTTCATTTAACTTCCTTTTTGGCGTTGTCGTCGTGGAAGGAACTTTGTTAGCAATCATTATAAGTGACTTCCTTTCCAATTCCTCATTAAATACTTCCTCAAGCGTTTCAACATTTATTGCCAAACTTTTGTCAAGTCGTTTTTTCAAATCATCCAGACTTAACGTTTGAATTTTTTCATTTTCTACAAAATCATTTAAGTCATCCAGATGATCAGTTTCTCTAAATTTGATAACAAGTTCCATTAGCATGTCTGATGTAAACTTCAAATCTCGCGTTAAAATCATTTTGAATGCTCAATTTTATCGAAGCTGTGAGGATGTTTCAAACAGCGGCGTGCGACGTAGACTGACCAACACGCAATGACGCTACCCTCTATATATGGGACATGGTCTTATCATTTAGAACAGTGTGTTACGTGCTGTCCCCTCCCCCACTACAATCTTTCCTAGTCTTATGTGTTTGTGTTCTGCTGTGATCTTTGCAAGTCGTCATGTTGGGGATCTCCTCCTCGTCTTAGTTTAGTTTAGTTTAAACATATTTTATTTTCCAAAACATGAAAATGGGATTAGGCAAAAGTTATGCCAACATTATAAACGCCCTCTCCCTAACATATATATCATACAATTTCGTCATAAGAGGCATACACAAATAATGCACTTGAATATAAATAACATGAAAATGATGAAAAGGATGAAAAAGAAAACAAACAAAACAAACAAGAATAAATTTCTGTGTACTACTTATATATTATTCCCTTATGGAGAGGGAGAGAGAAAGAGAGCAAGAGAGAGAGAGAGACCTAGAGCCTATAGATTCACCATGTCTACCTGTATAATGACCTAGAACCTTTTAGTACTTTTAATGTAATGGATAACATGATTTTGAATTTTTTAATATTGTCAGACAGGCTGATCATATCGGAGCCGTACAGGATATCTTCGTATGTTAAATTAGCCATGTCATGTATTTTCCTTAAAAGTATTTGTCTTTGATTAGTATAAATATTACATTCGAACAAGTAGTGAATTTTAAAAGTCTTCTGAGAAGTATCCACAGGAACAATTTGCAGTATTAGATAAATTAACACGGAATAAATCGGCATTCAAATTACTACATAAATTTCGTATACGAGTGAGAATAATGTTATATTTCCTGTCACCGACTTTAAAATATTTTGGAACATTGTATGATGAATATTTGCGCTTAAGAACGTATTTAAATTGATTTAATGTCGGACTACTTCTTATCTCGGGGCTCAGAGAATTCCATAGATGTAAAGTAGAGGGAAAGAAGGAAAGAAGAGAACTCTGGAGTCTGTACGTCGGTATCCTGTAATTATCGCTGTTTCTAAGATTATAACTAGAAGAGTCCTGAACTTGTCCGGGGAGAAGATCTACTAAATAATCTGGAGCTAAATTATGACGAATTTTGTAAAATAGAGAGATTTTCTTGTCCTATGAAAGCAGGGTGTAGAAACTACGTCATCAGTACGGTTGTCGTAGACGATAAAATGGCGAACATTTGTCCGCTTGGAGGTTAGTTTTCATCAATTTTAAAGAAAATACTTTTTCCACCAAAATGTCAATACGTGCAGATACCTTTGATTTGGGTTGATTTAAAATTTATACAAATATGGGTCATTACGGGGTCGTGTGCAATTTTTTTTTTTTTTTTTTTTTTTGCAAATTGCATTGCCTTTTGCACATTGAATAATGTCTTTGCGCATTGCATTGCCTTTTGTTAGAGAATTATAAAATCAACCCGGAACAGCTCTTTGTATCTTTTAAATATTTGATGTTCTCATCTCATCTCATCGATATGGATTTTGCTAAAAAATAATATAAATTTGAAAATTGAAAGAAGCTTTAATATCAAAAATAAAGAATTTCATACTGTGTGTCAACAAATTTGGCTTTGTGAATGTGGCGAGATACTGGATCCCGTCATTGTGAATCCCAATATCGCAAGATACTAAATGTTGTAGACCTCGCTATTTCTTTTATAAGAAGATGCCGAATCATGCGAAATATAGAGATCGAGGTACGATATATAAATAGCGAATCTCGCTATTACGAGATCCTCGCATTAACGAGATGAATTGTAAAACTGCTTACTAGTTCTGAACATAACGAGATCCGACGTCTTGTAACATTTTTGGAGGTGTAACAAGTCATTGAATTAATTCTAATTGAAATAAATTTTACATGGCACGTAACATGAATTATGGCACATCGTACTTATGCAATTTATAAATTTGAAAGGTCATCCACATTAATGATGATTTTCATTCCATCTCTCCTTGATGCTGCTTCGAAGGCTTCCTGAACTCTGCTCATAGGGAAATGGTGAGATATTAATGGCTTGACGTCAATACTACCATTGGATACCATCTCTATCATTTCTTCAAATCTGATAAAGTAAAAGAAAATGAAATGTTTTTTTTTACATTTTGTTTTTTACTACCATGATCTTAGAGGATTCGCAACTGTCCAAGAACAAACCATGGGTTCTATATTCATAATCTCGTACATACAAGAATTAAATCATAATGAAATATTTTGTAATTTAGTATACACATATATATGTCTCTCAAAATTCATTAAAATGTACCTGTCCAGATACCCTAGCGTCCCTTTTAATTGAATTTCCTTCAAAATAACAACGGTCATGTTGACTTTTATATCACCGTGTGGCAACCCAACTTGCACCACCACTCCAGCTTTTCTAACTGCCTGTATAAAGAGATACCAAATCTTGAAAATAAAACATTTTATGATTTTATGAAAGAGAGTAAAAAAATTGAAAGACATATCTCTTTTACTTTGAAGTCGCTTAAAAAAAAGAAGTTCCTATGCGATTTTAACAAAATTTTGTGCACACACCATAATACCCAAATTGAGAGCTGCCTCAGACCCACTTGTTTCCAGTACACAGCTTGGTGCCCCTCCCGCCTCCTTCACGATCCTCCCTACTGCGGCCGTCGGATCCTCCCCCTTACTCATGGTAAAGGTAAATTTAGCTCCCGCTGCCTTGGCAGTTGATAGCCTCTTTTCGTCTAGGTCTTTTCATAAATACGAAAAAGACTGATGATTATTGAGAATGTTATATCTATTCTCTCATTATTGAAAATATTTAACATGATAACGTCTCGTTGTCCTCCATGTTGGAAGATACCATCCAAACACCGAATTTAACCAATTTACCGGATATGAATTTTGTCTGCACGATCTAAGTGACGGGTGTTGCTAACAAACACGAGATGCTTACCCTCCCCGGGTACCTGATCTCATCTCCATTAAACAATATAATATCTCGTTTTCATCCATATTGGAAGATATTTTAGGTTAGAACCCTTCAAAACGCCGAATTTAAAAACAATTATGTGAACAGATATGACTTTTTTTCTGCACGACCTAAGTGACGGGTGTTGCTAGCAAATCCTTAGGATATACTTACTCTTCCCGGGCACCTGATCTCATCTCCATTGGGATTTACTTTCGCTTCTTTGTAAATGTTTATGTTGATTGTGTAGCTGTGGTACTGTGTCCGTCTGTCTGTCCGATTTCTCCTTTCTCGTGAGAAAGTTCTATTTCATATTTTTTTCCAAGAATTTGTAAGATTTTTGATTGTGATTTTTGTAACCTGATTTCGGGTATTGTGTTTGACTTTCATACACTGTACAATATCCCGTCCACATTTAGATTACGAAAGTATGTCACTATGTCATACATGTATACAAACTATATCTATAATTTTACCTGTTATACTTATGGTAGCTGCTCCCATGGCCTTGGCCACTAGTAAACAACACATCCCAATGGGACCTTTATAAACGAAACAAAAAATAATAATTAATTGCACAGATTTACATCATTATGCGGTGTTCTTCGGGACACTCATCCTTAAATAAAGGACTAGACCCAGTGAGAGTAAGGCTACAAAGCGAAGTTACGAAAATGCGAAATGTCGGATGCAAGAAAGGAAGTTCGTCCTTCATAGTCATTGAATAAGTCATCTCTTACTTAGAACTCTCTCTATTGTATTATTGTGTATCAATTATTTAGATCTAATAATTATGAACACTGTATATAGATGTAAATATACTAGATAGCACGCAACAGTTTTGGATTTTAGATGTAAATATGTTATATATATATACATAATTATGTGTGTGTATCTCGATGTCATTAGTTTGGAAAAGAGAAATAAATCATTAAACATTGAACAGCTGATCATAATGACGAGACTCTATGACGGGTCCTTTGTAAAGATGGCAGATCCTGACCACCTGTCTTGAACGTGAGTTTGTCGTACCTTCTGGGTGATGGATCATGGGCTTTCTACATGGTTAATTGACACGGACGTATAAAGACATAGACCTTATTATTATTATTTTTTTTATAGTTTTCAAACTTTTGATCTTCTTTTGGTCCCAAATGAACTGGTACAAATGGTCACTTGTCTTTGTTGTACATTTAAAATAAAGGTTCTTTGGAAATCTTATATATTTCACCTGGATGTCAATCGGTGGTTGTGTTTCCTTGGCGCCACCTACAAAATTTCCTTTATTGTTATCAGAGGACGTACTCTCTCCACTCGACTTCATGTCCTCTGTTCACTGTCTATTTATGTACTGTGGCTAAGTGATCCGCTGTGGTCATTGTCACGAAGTCTTGTTGGAGACCTTTGTTCTTTTTGTTCGTAATTACTCTTCTGCTTCTAGGAAACTCAATTTTCCCAAACTGAATCGTAAAATTTCTATATCTAACCTGCTCCTGTGATGAGTACGTTACTACCAAGTGATATACCAGCTTTTTCACATGCGCGGTGAGCTACACAGAGTGGTTCTATGCTAGCGGCTTCATCCATAGTCATACTGTCCGGTAATCTGTGTGAAATGTGTGAAAAAACCCTGTATTTTTGGTGGAAGATAGATTTGAGTGAAAAAAGGGTTCTTTATCTTAATAAATTTACTGTCATTTTAATATTTTCGCGGAACACTCGTTTGTCTTAATCAGGGCCGAAAAAAAAGTTTCATTTCTTACATATCTATGTACACCAAAGCGACATGGCAAGCTCTGGTATTGATCAAAAACTCACTTGTAAACGAACTGTGCAGGGTGTATGGCAGACTGCATCAGCCCCCCGTAAGGGTGTGGTACCACCCCCATACCCTTCATCTTGTCACAAATGGTACCATTTCCTGATCGACATTCCCTGCAGTTACCACAAGATATGGCTGGGTTGACTGTCACTTTATCTCCTGGAAATCGAAGAGAATCATTTTGGCCTTTTTTTTCTTTCATTTTGTTGTAAAACATCAAGATTTTCACTCCATAGAAATGAAATGAAATGGCTTGATGTATCAGGCCATAATGATTTTTTTATAATTTTGTTTTACGTTCGAATTATATAAAACGTACTTTTCAGCCTGGCTTTTACACAAAAACACATCTCGAGAAGAATTATCATTGACAATTTTACTCTGGCAAAGAGAATACTGACCCTCCTTTAGATGTATAACATTGCTGCCGACCTTGGCCACTACGCCAGCACATTCATGTCCAGGTATGGAGCCTTCCAGTGGTCTGCCAAGAAAATGACCGTCTTCCCAGAATGATATGTCCGTACCACAAATACCGATTGACTTCATGCATATAAGTACATCTATAATTCAATAGACAACAATAAGCATTTGTAGCATCTATGATATAAAGGCCCTGTCACACAGCACTTGCGCATGAATTACGCATAAACTACGTCAAACATTTGGGACAAAAGTGTCGAGATACGTAATCCATGCGCAAATATACGTAATTCATAAGTTTTCAATAAATTTCAAGCGAGTTTCATTCACATTTCATTCGTCGGTATGCGCAGCGAGGGGAATCCGGGATGAGAATACGTGGACATACGCGAAAACGGTTTTGAGTATCCGTGTAAACGTGCATGTCTGGTCCATGCTGAAAATTTATCTGTTCTTTAATGATGCTATTGAACTTGAAGACGTTTAACATTTGAGCTGCTCAAAATTTTTCGACCTCTTGGATCAACGCGATGCGTATTTAACGTAGATTTTACGCAGTTCTTACGCAATTCATCCGTAATTCATACGCGTATGTACGCAATGAATACGAGATTCTTACGCAAAGTTGGCGATTTTCACGTCCGTTCCACGTACGTCTGCGTATGTTTTACGAACCTTTCACGCAAAAAAAAAAACCACGCATATATGTGTCATAATGCATCACTAATATATTGCGTATACCGCTATGAGCTACATACAAAGTTGGCTTTTCCGTAGATATACGTGTTCTTTGCGCAAATAATTCGTGTCTTACGCGTAGTTTCTGCGTTATTCTTGCGAGATTCATCTGTCAAAATTTCAAGCATTACAACCAACTTTTTCCACGTACTCCCGCGTATAAATCAAGATTTCATAATTTCATTCGTAAATTATTCGTAATTTATACGTAAACGGCTGTGTGACAAGCCTTACCACAACCATGAAACGTAAGTCACAGGAGCTCGATGCTCACGATTCACAAGAATATCCGCCTCGATTTTCCTTATAAAGATGTGAAGGGGCTCTGTCGTTGAGGGTTGTTGGCATCGAGCTCCTGTGACGTAAGTACAGACTAAACGAAATTCTCAGTAGTCCTCTTGATTATCTTTCTGATCTAGTTATCATGAGACTGAGATATCTGTTAAGAGTACAATGTAATTCCTTACTGTTTTGGGATATTTTCTTCTTTTTATACTTCTCTTAAGCTAAGTTAAGCTTTTAAACCCAGAAAATATAATAGAAACTAAACATCTATGTGAATTTATTCATACATGTTTTGAAGAACGCAACCTCTTCCGTAACTCTTGAAACTGAACCTTTACTGAAAAATATTTTGTATTACTAGTACAAAATTACTTGCTTGAAACTAATCTATATATAAAGAATAAGTGTCTTAATTTGTGTTTTGTTACGGATATGCAACACACAGCAATTGCATTCATCGTATAATTGTCTGTTTCATTCTTGTTTTTTTTTTTTTTTTATGAAATCGCCTTTTCCTAGGTAAAAATTCAGGTCACCGCGGGTTCAGTTTGCAGATTAGAACAGCTTTCATTGTTACGTCACGAGCGTTACGTCACGATGCGAAATGAATACACGTTCCTTTTCAATATTTTCATCTCAGGGAATCACATTGGTTGTGCATATTTGAACGAAACTATATAAAACTATACATGTATCACCTGAAAAATGTTTATCTTACAATGTATTATTACTACAAATCACATTGGCTGTGTATATATAGTCATGAATTTGTACGAAACTAAATATATGACCTGAATTTAAACGGTACTAAATACGAGGGCTGATTGGTTACTGGTATGTCGTGAGCCTCGGAAAGATCACTAGTTAAAGGTGTGTTGTCCCATCAGGACAAAACCCCTGTTCACAAGTCTGTCACTGCCATGGCTGCCATTCATGATTGTGGCTTTAATTTGATTGAGCATCCGCCTCATTCATCTATTCCCAAAACTGAAAGCAGCTATTTCTGGCACCCACTTTCAGTCCGACGATGACGTCATGTACTTGCGGTAGATGGCTTTCTGACTAGTGAAGATAGGAGTTCTTTAAAAGTGGCATTGAGGCCCTGAAAAACCGGTGGCAAAAGTGTATAGATACTGAAGGGTATGAGGCGCCGTTTTACTATTTATTCCCTATTTTTTTTTTTTTTTTTTTTGATAATATGTATGTATCAACACCAAAAATTGAGGGAAGACTTAATATGCATCTTGCGCTACGCACACGATGCAGTTTTCCCTCAATTTTTAGTGTTGATACCTCGATCAACCAAGAAATATTAAAAGGATTCCTTAAATGACGGAATTTGTGATATCAAAAAGTCGATTTTGTGGTACCACAAATTCTTTTTTTTTTTTATATCAAATAATGGATTTTTTTTATATCAAAAAATCAATTTGTATAAGCCGTTGTTTTATACGGAAGCATAGAAGGTACATTGTAAGAAAAAAAAAATTATCTCGTGCGGACGACTTAGTAACTCGTACGCACGACTTAGTAACTCGTGCGCACGACTTTGTAACACTTGCTCACGACTTTTGTAACTCGTGCTCACGACTTTATAACTCGTGGACGGACGAGATAATTGACCAATAGAATGACAATAAAAAATCGTCCTCACGGACGTGAGCACGAGTTACAAAAGTCGTGCGCACGAGTTACAAAAGTCGTGAGGACGAGTTACTAAGTCGTGCGCACGAGATATTTTTTTTTCTCACCATGTCCCTTTCTATGCTTCCGTAGTTTTACTATTTATTCCTTATTTATGTATATATATATATAAAAAATTGTGATATCACAAATTCCGGGTTTTTTTTAATATCACAAATTCGAATTTTTGATATGATCACAAATTCCGTCATATTTTATGATATCAAAAAATCGGGAATAAATAGTAAAACGGCAACTCATAGAAGGGGACTGTGTAGAAAAATGATGGAAAATGTCTGATAAAATTCAAATCCTTATAAACGAGACTCACAACATATCAATCAGCCCTCGTATATGACCTGAAAATGCCTGTTTTCCCTCTATTTTTTTTTATATCAAATAATGTATAAATTTTATTATATCAAAAAATCAATTTGTATAAGCCGTTTTAATATTAAATATTTATTCCCTATTTTTTATATAAAAAAATAGCATTTGTGATATCACAAATTCCTTTGTTGATATCACAAATTCGAATTTTTGATATCACAAATTCCGTCATATTTTGTGATATCAAAAAATCGATTTTTTTTATATCACAAATTCCATTTTGTGATATCACAAAATTTAATTTGTGATATCACAAATTCGAATTTGTGATATCAAAAATTCGATTAGTTGATATCACTAAATAGAATTTGTGATATCAAAAAATCGATTTTTTGATATCACAAAATATGATGGAATATTTGTGAAATCAAAAATCGAATTTTTGATATCAAAAATTCGAATTTGTGATATCAAAAAATAAGGAATAATTAGTAAAACATCGCCTTATAGAACGGGACTATGTAGAAAAAATATGCAAAATGTCTGATAAATAACGAGACTCACAACATATCAATCAGCCCTCGTATATGACCTGAAAATGTTTATCTTACAGTCTTAAAAGCCATTCTCTGTAAGGACCAAAATTTGCTGGAAACGCATGTTTTCAAATTAGAAAAAAACAAAAATAACATAAATCAAAATGATAAAACAATATTAAAAACATAAAGGATAATTCAAATATTTCTCATGTATCCATGGAAACGGCATCTGTATTGTCAATTTATGAAAAAAGTCAGCAGATTGCTTTTGAACATTATTTCCTATAGTTTCTCGTGTATGATATACTTATTTTCATAATGATTGCTTCAGGTTTTGCCTATGAAATATATGCCAATGCATAATAGAAGAATCACATTGGTCATATGTCATATATGGGTGTATAAACCTGTAATTTGGAGGGGATTTTCCCCAAAAAGCCGTATTTTTTGGTAACAAAAATCACAAACTTGCCATATAGTACAAACAATGAAAGACAGTATTTCAAGAAGCTCTGATAGTGCTACAAATATTCAAAAAATAAAAAAGGTGGGTATTCAACTCTAAGAAAGGAAATACGGAAAGAAAAAAAAACGACAAAATAGCGGATTTTATAACCTCCCTTGGAAGCGCTCTTCCGTGTGGAAAGTAGGAAAAGCGTATTTTTAGCTCGAATTTACTCGCTATCAGTCGCTACGATATTTATAATAGACGATTATAGATGAATACGAGTGATTTTGACAAAGAAACGAATTTATAAAGCTTGATGTTGAAAGGAAGGATAATAATGTGACAATTAATGTCATCTCGCACAGCCACAAGTCGTTTTCCAGCGTAATGAGCATGAGTTGTGAGGGCCGAGGGATACCAAGAAATTTTTGTTTGTGTGTACCATTCGGGTTGCAAATTTACGAAAAAGCAATGAAAATTTAAAAAGACAATATTCAAAAATAAATTCCGAAACAGAGATGATACAGCCAGGTGTTTGTCCAAACAACAGAAATCATGAAAAGTGGTGAACAATGCAGAGCAGCAGCGCAGAGCTAGGTGTCTGTTGTCCCTGCTTTTCCTTTTCTATGGATGTAGGATGTATGTTATTGGATGTAAGTATAGAAATTTTCATGGACTTACACTTCCATTTAATGTTTTACAACCTTTCAAACAACTTCTCTTTAACAAGTTTGTCAGAACTGGGTGTGTCAATTCTCAGCATGGATACAATATTTAACTGAGTTGTTAATGTGTTTTACTGTCTTTACTGCAGGATTGCTAATCCTGGGTTTGAAGTGAATCAATTATACTACTTGAATTGTATGTACAAAACAGTTATGTCTGATTTACTAAATTTTGAACACAAATTTATTTTGCAGGGTCATCTGTAGAATGTACCTTACACTTACAGCAGATATTTAATGGGACAGGTTAACATATTGAATGTACAGCAAGAACATGAAGAGGGAAGCCAGAAGACTGTTTATTTGTACAATAACACTGCAGATCTTTCTTCATGTGTTAATCCATAGGAATAAAAATTGAAAGAGTGTGCAATAAATGTGCTCATGTATACAATCATGTAGAATGACTGAATAGTAAAGTCAGTATGAATGTTTACAAGACAAATCATGCATGATTTAATAATCAGTATCAATTTTCACATGTGATTTGTTAAAGATTGATGGAATTTCACCAATATTCATTTATTAAAAATATTGATCTCTAATATAACTCTTGTATGATTTTATCAAGGATCAATTAAAATATTTTTTATGACCCATTTTAAGAATGGAGGTTTAAGGGGGGGAGGTTGCATATTGCTAAACTCCTGCAAACAAAGTTAAGAAGTGTATATATGAATTATCTGTATGTCCAGTACATGTATGTCTATGACTCTATCCAATTCTGCTTAAATCATGCCTAGCCTTTAACTTGCAATCCCATCATGGGTTAGAATCATATTCAATAGGATCAAAGGTTGTGTCATGACAATGAACCAATGTCAAATCTACAATAAGACAAAAAGACATAATATGTTGTCTGTACCTTAATTTTCTATCCTCTGAATGAACTTTACTTAATTAGCTGACTTAAGATCTAAAGGGATTGAAATTATAATATTTATTGGATTTTTTTAATACATCAAAATATTCTATGTACATATGTTTTAAGTAAAAAAAATTGTTTAAAAAATTGATATCAACATCTGTGTAATTTTGATTTTGGTCGCATGACCTTGGGTCAAGGTGATGTGAAACCTTTGATTCAGTCTTGAGCAACAACATACTGAAGTATGAAAGTGATTGGGTACATGTGTACAAATGTACATAATAGTATTTTAAGAGAAATGGACCAGACATGATTTTAATAGACAATTCCATTATAAAAAGCATTCAGTTGACCTTGATCACATGACCTTGGGTTATGGTTATTTGAAACCTTTGGATAATGAGCAACAATATACTACAACATGAACAGTATGAATATGATTAGAATACACAATTTCATTACTAAAGTACAGAGTGACCTTTCCTTGGGTCATATGAAAGTTATGTGAAATCTTTAGGTCCTAAGCAACAAGATAATGAAAGTGATCTGATGCATGGTTCAAGTGATATAGTTTGGATATGATTAGCATAATCAATTTCATTACTAAAGTATGGAGTGACCTTGAATTGTTATCCAGCATCAAAAGGTGTTTCATGACCTCAGCCAAGGTCAGATACATGTGTACAAGGTCAAAGCTATAGTGAAACAAGACACAAAGAAAGACGGTATTAATGGGCGGATTGCTGGCAGCAGATTGTTTTTTGAAACACAATGTCCATTTAAGGGAACACAGTGGAATCTAAAATCTCCATTCAAAGTTTAAATGTGAGATTCTATGTTGTTTTGACGCAATTCAGTCTAATTCAAAATCATATCATCAAGGTTCACTTCAGTACCAGAAGTCAGTTCCACTAACCATATTACAAGTTTTAAATTGATACTTCATAGAGTAACTGTCAATGGCAGAGACACTACCTGAAATCAAGTCCAGTCATCATGCTCTACCTCCATGTAAAATTTTAATGTACTCTTAAATGTAGAAAAGTAAAGTCTTGCTCATGGTTTCATATACATGTAATGTAAGTACAGCATAGTCTAATTCAAAATCTCATTTTTAAGGTCTAGGTCAATACATGAAATCAGGTCTACTTGCTTAGATCTATATTATATGGTACCTTACTATATGGTAAAGTCAAATTCAAAATTGTATCATCAAATGGCCATGTCAAGGTCAATACATCATTACATGTACCTGAAATAAACTCAACTTATTATTCCCATCTCTATGAAAAGTTTGAATGTTAAATTCAATATAGTATTTGTACAATAGATATTTACTCTAAATTACATTTTCAAGGTCAAGGTTAAATCTCAAGGTCAATGTCAAAGACAGTGCATGCATTCAGATTCCCTCACTATGCTTCCTTCACAACTAACTAAACACAAAATTACGTTTTTCAAGGTCAGGGTCAAACCTTAAGGTCAAAAACAATACCTGTGTTCAGATCCTTTCACTCTGCTTTACATCAATACCAACTTCTTATATTGTTCCCATTAAAGTTCTTTCACAAGTAACTTTAACACAAAACTACATTTTTCTAGGTCAAGGTAAAAAACAATACCCTCACAATGCTTAATCTTTGTATTAAGTTTGAAAATCATATCCCGTGTACTTCTTTCATAACTAACATAAACACAACAGCTAAGTCAAATTGTTAATGCAGACGGACGGACATCGCCATTTCATAATTTGTTTCGCAATCCGACCAAAAAGGGTACAGTATTTTCGCGGTCGAATATTCTTTATAAAGTTTGAGATATTAGAAACATTCAGGACTCCAGATTTCGATAATTATTTCTACGTTGAGTTGTGAAATAACAGCACCCAAGGAAAGAAAAAGAAGAGGACCCCCACTGGAATTTTTCAAAAATGCCTATATCACCCTTTAGTTTTATAAGTAAATTAGTTTATACACAAAAGACGCGATCCCATTCTTGAGAGGATGGACCCCTCCCCCTGGATTTTTTTTTGGGGGGGAGGGGGGGGGGGTCTGTTCATGATAATGTCGCTTTCTTAGACAAATACACATAAATTAGCACTCATTCCTCTAGCATATATTTTGATAGGAGACTTGAATAACAAGTCTGCGTTCCATAATGCAGTATTTTCATTTTTAGCTCACCTGAGACACAAAGGCGTCCATCTGTCAGTCTGTCCGAATTTTGACTTTTGGTAAAACTTGGTAGGTATGAAGTGTACCATTGTGTTGTTGTAAATCCGTCAACGGGCAAAATTAGGTCATTTTGGAGCACCCTGTTTTGACAACCTTCAGAACCGAAAGCTGACTAGACAAACTGAAAGCATTCAGGGACGTAAAGGGTTGGGTGTGGTGGATATAAAAAGGCTGGGGGTCTAAGGGCCAGTGGGGACCAGGGGAAAATGCTGTTGAGGCGGGCGGGGGATGACTCCGAGGGAGAAACCCTGCTCGATGGAATATCATATGCTGAATGACCGTTTTGTATGACAAAGAAATTACTGAAAGTAATTTAAATTCTTGATTGGAAAGGAATCATTAAGTGTACGTGGAGGGTTTGGGGTACACATACAACGAATCCAATCTTCTTTTCTGTAAAATATCAACACTTTCTTGGTATATCGGAAATATTAAGTTGAAGTGTGGAAAGGAATGCTTTATTTTCTTGTGCATGAAACGGGTAATATGATTCGCTTTTGATAAAAAAAAACATGTGTTTGTGAAACACGAATGCCTCTGTCGGCATGTTTGTCAGTAAAAAGTTGTAAACTGGTCAAACTCCAAGATCAAGGTCACAAGGTCAAACATTTTGGTATCCATGGAAAGGTCTTGTCACAAGGAATACACATTTGAAATATCAGAGCCCTATTCCTTACTATTCACAAGTTATGGTCAAGGTTAAAGTTTTTCAAAAGTAGGTCAAACTCCAAGGTCAAGGTCACAAGGTAAAAAATTTTGGTATCCATGGAAAGGTCTTGTCACGATGAATACACATGTGAAATATCAAAGCCCGATCCCTTACCATTCAAAAGTTATGGCCAAGGTTAAAGTTTTTGCGGACAAGCAGACAGACAAACGGACAGGACAAAAATTATATGCCTCCGAATCTTCAATTACGGGGACATAAGATGAAGTACAAATTTAGTAATATAAGTATATGTACCGTAGGTAGGGAATCAGCAAATATTTCCTGAAATTCGACATCAAATTACCAGAAATTTAGTCTTCACATAAAAGTTTGAGCCCAACAATATCTAACTTCAAAGGGTATGTCATGACCTTGAACAAAGGTCTACTCTAAGGCCAATGTCACAAAAGACGCTTGACCTTCATCCAATATAATTTTTCAAAGAATATTGCTGTGTGTTTGGGGGGGGGGGGGGGGTTCGTCCCATTAGGGCAGTTTTCATTTTTTTTCTCTCCACCTGATTGTTTTATCGAAATAATATTGCAGCTAGTGGTTCCTCTTGGTTACAAAGTTTAGACAAACATTTTATCTTCGAATCAAGGGATTCCCATGTATTTGTAACAAAGAATGCATTTTTGTTTACATGCTCTATCATAGTGTTGAATTCCGTCGTCATTGTGTCCTTATGTCCGACATTTAGTTCCAAGCATTTTCTCAATGGAGATGGATCGAAATGATATTTAAAATAGAGATGTACATTTATCATGTTGAGACAAAGATGAACTACCGTATCTATGCACGTGGATCCAGAGGAGGGGGGGGGGGGGGTTCCAATTCTGATTTTTTTTTTTACTAGTTCGGCAATCGCTATCAATAGGCATTTGTTGTGTTACATATTAGACCTGATAATTATTAACCAAGTACTAAGATGTGAAAATTCAATGTTTTAAACTTTTTGCTCGCCAGTCATCTGCTTTATTTATGATTAGAAACTCTTCAAAAAAATCAGACTTTAGGACCATCCTGAAAAAAAATCCTGGAATCGCCCATGTCTATGAAACGGAACTTTAAAATAAATAATTCTGCGTATCTTTTTGATTTAGAATTGTAGATTTTGATATTGCCTATGGAGAAAGGATGCTGGCAAAATATGAGAAGGCGGCCAGAGGGGACTAGCATTAAACTAATAATCTATTTGTTTGATAAGCTATAGATACATGAGCACTTTTCAGATACATGTATTACCATGCAAGTGCCATCAAAAGATTTCAAGGTGCGTGTATCCTGCCTGATCCATTGGAGTGAAAAGATGAGGTTAAAAAGAATAATTATACTTCAAATGTTAGTCTTGATAGAAACTTTTAGTTAAAAATGAAATAAATTTAAAATTCATGTGTATAAAAAACTGTAGAAGATGTAATGAAGGATATTTGACTTGATTCATATAAAATTCGGATAAAATAGACGTGGTTGCTATGATGTTGCTATGATGTAAGACTGTTGCTATGGTAACATATTTCATTTCTTAGATCTGAATTAATGAATTACTTATCATGAAATATTAAAAAAAGAAGGGAATGAATAAAATGCCGATATCAATTAATAAAATGTTAATTTTACTTTTAAAGTCTCCATTTTACATATTTTAGTATGGTTGCCATGGAAACGCATTTTCTTTTGCATGATACAACTTTAGATATCTACATATCTTGGCGCTTGGTGAAAATACTCAATATGTTTTAAAGAAAAATAACTATAAACATTATTTTGCAGTCATTTTATCTCATATTCCAATAAAGTTAGAAGGAATTTATTTGCTAAATATGCAAAAATTATCTATTTTTAGCTTTATTTTTTTGTATGAAATCATGAAATACCCACCTTTTTTATTTTTTCTACTTCCTTATCTAGGTATAAACTTTAAGTGCCAATATCAATTTTTCTATAATTCAAGTGGCAACATTGTGCAAATATAGTCATAAACAAGCTGAAATCATGGTTTTTCATGTATAGCAAAAAATGTGTTTTTACGCGTATTTTGATCAAATTTCCCTAAAAAACCGAAATTGAGGAAAATTATTTTTCATGCTGAACAAACTCACTGAATCATGACGCTTGTCATGCACGGAAGAAAAATATGAAAAAATATACCAGTTCAGAGAAATACAGTACCAAAAAATGTCAAATTCCATAATATTTTAGTTCTAAAGGGGACATACAGAGCTACTGCCGTTACCATGGCAACCGCCAATAATATTTTATTATTTTTTATCAAAATCATGTTTGTATCATGTAACTACTATTTTGACATTGTTTGACCAAAATCTGAGGCCATGCGTTTCTGGCCCCCTATACAAATACTTTGGTGCTTACAGAGAATGGCTTTTAAGTACTAATTATGTTGGTGTACTAGTATGTAAGTGAGGATATAATTCTTCTGTATTCCCTTTACGTACCATCAGGGCCAGGATCTTCAACGGTCTTCTTCGACTACAATGAAGTCAAGACAGTCATTACTTTAATAAAAGAGTGACTTTTTCATTCAAAATGTTTTCATCGCTAACGTATGTTCATAAAGCACAAAACAATGCCTATTTACTTCTAAACGAATATTTATAATTTTTGATTGAAGAGTTCTCGTAATTTGGTTTTATCAAATACCCTATAGCTCCTAGCTTTCAACGGTGTAGCTCTGCTTGAGAAAGTGGAGGGGCACAGCATCCAAGGGGAGGGGGAGGGATAGAGATGGGGGTTTCGTGTTCTGTATGCAAAAATTTAGATATATCTGGTGCAGTTCTAAATTTTGGATCTGTTTTATAAGTACATGAATGAATGTCTGCCGAGCGGTGGCAAAATATAGACTTACCAAAAAACTTTAAACAAGCGAGGGGATATAAAACGCACAACGAGTTTCATAATACATCGTATGAAATGAAAATTCATTTGAGATCCTATATATATAGTTTGAGTTAAATGTCTTCATGTACATTGATAAATTAATATGGAAATAGGATGGATCAGAATAGCTAAAATATTCAGAAAGTTTATAAAGAGCTAGCGAGCGCTAGCGAGCCAAAGAAATTTTTTGAAAATTGACCGAAAAATTGTAGATTTATGGTACAAAATGTTGCTAACAATGTTAATGCATCATAAGATATTGTGATTGAAAAGTGGGGGGGGGGGGGGGGGGGGGGGGGCATAAACATGGTTGTGCCCCCTACTTTTCAAAGGGGGGGGGTGCCCCGACTGCCCCCCCCCCTTCTCCTACGCCCTCGGCTTTATTCTAGAAGTTTATGTTCCTATAGTAATTTGACGTTCCTGTATGTAACTCGACGTGCATGGTTCAAATTTTCGATAGGTTTAATGGCCAAGGTAATGCACCTCTTGAAGATGGAAAGGTACGAAACTTAAATAATAGAAATTCGATAACAAGAGCCCTGGAACTATTCTATTTTCTTTTAATTTTGCGTTCCATCGAAATCATTCTGTGAAATAATGAATAACGACTAAAACAGAAGCACCCCATTTTCTATCAGTTTGAGAATAAGTAAGAAGAATAAGTGAAAAATAAGTATTTTTCAAGGGTTAGCTTTAACTTCGAGTTCTTTTTTCTGCAGTGATAAAAATACACTTATTGCACTGAAACTAAAAGGTGGGGAATGGGGAACTTTCTATCAAAATAAATCAGTATGATGACGTTGAAAATATTGTAGTATGTCTTCATAACCGGGCTCATGTATTTACTTTACAACACCCCCCCCCCCCTTCTTCCTCCCTAATGAAATGTAAAATGACAAACATGAATCATGTATTTTTAAAAATCAATATTTATCATAAAAGGTATGGTGAAATCGATAATATTCCAAGGCTTATTCTTTCACATGTATATGTTCTATAATAAAGTATATTTACTTACTAACTCTATTTTCCTGGGTCCCCTGAGGACAGCACATATTTTCTCGGACGCCATATATAGGTCGATCTACTTTTATCAACAATATTTACTTTGAAAGATCATGTGCTTTTCCGCAGGAGAATGTATTTATCATTTGTAACGATGCCCTATTTGAAAATTTAAAGTGATACGTTCTTCATATAAGGATATAGGTCCTTAGGCCAAACAAATAAACAGTGTTGTTCATGTCAACAGGAGTGATACCTTCTTCAGCTGTTGACTTTATATTTGTGACCTTTCTAAATCTAGGAAAGTGGATATGTTTTGTCTTGGTCTCATAATTGACGTATAGTATAAACACGGAAGTAAGCCCTTTCTCGCAGTAGTTGTGTCTCTTTTAAAATTAGGATTGGTACAATGTTTAGTTGCTTGTCAATGTATATATACATGTACATTTTTGTGTACATTCATCAGTTCCTGAACCTACACACACCTTGATCCTCTCCTGAGCGAAAGAATGACGAATGAGTTAGTTGTTATGTATAGATCAAAAAGAAGAAACCCACCAATCTTTGTATAAATTAGCTCATCCTTTAGAAAGATGACTTGCATAGTCATGAATATATAAACGTTATATGAGTATATATTAATGGATCATAAATTCCTAAAAAGTGGGGGGGGGGGGGAGATTAAAGTTATGTACCATTCATGAATCTTTCTTAGCAATTTTAAATGAAATCGACTCATTCCTGGGGCCGGTTAAGATTAGACTCACCAGATTTAAGGGGACGACCATTTGATGGGTGGGGGGAGGGGGTAACTGGTAATTTTTTCAGGTCAGATTATTTATTTTCAACGCAGAACCCAAATTATTTATTCTAACAAATCTGAAATGAGGAAGGGATACCTCATACACACTCCTTTGCTTTGAATACTAAATTGATAAATTGATTTTTCACTACACATAATAGCATAATTGAGAGGGTACGCCTTGGAGTTCTCCTCCAGAAAATGCTTGTATTGTATAGTGAAGCGACAGACAAACAAACAAAAAACGGACGGGTCAAAAACAATGTGCCTTGCGGCGAATTTTCGATTTCAGGGCATTAAAACAGGAAATATTCCTAAATTGAAGAAATGAAGAAAAAAAAATTGAATGCTCGCACCTACAGGCGAACTTTTTCATTATATGACATCATAAAACACGGGCATTTGGCGATCACTCAATAGGTACCGTGACACGGTAGAATTTGTGAAAGGGTCTCAATTTATTATTTTATATTGCATGCCACCTATATCAGTATATGAGAAAAAGAAATTAAAGAAGGTTCAAAATTAATTTCTCCCTTTCAGTATAAGGACTTATAAATCAGTCCTTGATTTCAACCAATGATGAAAAAAAAGTTTGAAACCAAGGACTTTTATATATAAGTCCTTGGTTTCAAACTTTTTTGGATTTTCTTAAAAATTTTGTATTAAGTCGACATGAATTCATTCATTTTATGTAGTTATATTGAAATTGGTAAAAATCCTTATACCAGAATTGACATTTACATATAAACATAGAAACAAAAGATTTTGGATAATTTTAGGGCATAAAGGGGGCGGGTTCCGGTCTTTTCTCCTAAGTGTTGTTGTTGATGTTGTTGGTATCCTCCACCTCTTTGTAGTTGTACCCCGGATGTGGCATGGTAAAACGTTAAAATTTCTCTAAAAATATTTTTAAAGCAAAAAAAAAAGTGTATTTAACCGGACACTTTGTCGTCGACCACCTTCCTTGTACATCCGTTTAGCATATTTTGTAGATATTTATAAACGACCGTCCAATGCACACTGTGCATAGCACAGTTTGAACTTTCTTAGTAACCCGTTCAGAAAATATTGTGATTGAACGGAAGATATTCTATCTTAGACCATCATCGTCGGAACCCACGGTCGGTCACGCTAAACGACTTTCTTAGTAACCCGTTCAGAAAATATTGTGATTGAACGGAAGATATTCTTTCTTAGACCATCATCGTCGGAACCCACGGTCGGTCACGCTAAACTCGTTTAGCGTGACCGACCGTTGGTTCCGACGATGTTAGACCATTTGAACCACTTTACTTGTATCTACCGAAATGGAAGTAACCGGATGTGATATTTCTGCCGAATTGTGGCGACGGGTGCTGCATGCAAGCAATATATGCTGACTCTTCCCGGGCACCTGGTCTCTCTCCTTAATTGAGAATTCGTTTCTTTTCATTTGGTGGACGCATAGGCGGAAAGATCGTCCGCGTCCGGGTATTCGTATGCGCTACTAAAAAAATCTACTAAAAGATATAAAAATCTTCTAAAAGATTTTTTAGAGGCGCATACGAATAATTGCCAGGCGATCTTTCGGTCTGTGGGTGGACGTTTTGTTTGTTTGCTTTGGTTCCTGTTTTATCCTGATTTTGTAAGCCTTCGGTTTTTGATTTCCTGAATTTTCGATTTTGTCATTTAAAAAAAAATTATATCGGGTACAGGATGGTAGTAAATTGTATCCATTATTGAAATCTCGCAAGCAACGAGATGTCTTTGTTTTTCCTCTGACTGAAGAAAAAAAAGAAAGTAAAGGAACAGATTTTGTACATCAGTTTCAAATAAACTTCCTTTAGACAAAATTTGAAATGTCCTCGTCCGCTACAGTATCTCCAGGTCCATCTGGGGCAGGTTAGTAAATTAGATTTAAGTTTGCTTCTTTGTACAGAAGGGCCGGGCATTTTGATTTTTGACATTTCACTGTCTTCAGCGAAGGTTCTGCACTGTATACATCTCAGGAACCTGTTGTTTTATTAGAGAAAATAAATAATTGTACACTACATCATGCCTCTGTGTACATAAAAATTTAAGAAATAAGGAAAGAAACAAAATCGAAAAATTCTCGACATTTCTAAACATGAATCGTCTACATCAGTACATGGCCCATGGGATACGACAGACAAATCCAGTTCGGGAAAACTCAAAATTCGGCAACGTTGTCAAATTTGGCAACATATTGAATTTGGCAACCTTACAGCAAAAAATCAAGACTGAAATACAGATTCAATGTCTGATTTAACATTGGGTGTAAATGTAATGGGCAACTTTTTAATTGCTCTACAGATTTTTTTTTCAGTTGCTCAAAAAATGTAGAATTGTGAATTATTCAAGAAACTGGCAGCATATACATGCCGATTTTTCTAGTTTAATGCCGATTTATTATTCAGTGAAAAGTTGCTGAATTTCGGCAACCTAAAGTTGCCTAGACTGTGATTGGGTACTTTGTCGTATTTCACCTAATGAAATGGGTTGTTTCACTTCTTGATTGTAAATGTGCACCTGTTTGTTTGACCGGTGGAGTCTAAAAAGTCCTCTGAGTGTTCTAGTTTGGTGATGAATGTTGATAAAATGTCGAAGAAAAATGCTTTCAAAGCAGAAAAATGAAGAATTACTTGTTGATTTGTTATTCTTATCATTATTTTACTCTTTTATGGGATTAAGCAACACAAACTCTAACCGAACTGAAAAAACCGAGAACTGTGGTTCATTTTCCTGAACTGAACCGACTAAAGGCTGAACCACGACAGCCCTATTAAAATGATACATGTATATTTTGATATAGAAAAAACAAACATTCCTTACAATAACAGCAGCAGTTACATGTAGATGCAAAAGCTGCTTTTACAGGGAGGTGAGTGGAGCAATCGTCAGTGAACAGAAGAATTTGTGCTTCTGGCTGGTCATGTACAGTAAGCTGTACTGGTGTAGATCTACGTTACAACGTAAATACGAGTACTTACTACTAACTTTAAGATAGATTTAAAAACCTAAAATGGACACCGTACTAATAATGTGCACCAGGGCGCAGCGAGTAGCCGATTTTATGGACCATTTTTTATCAGAATGGGACTCTGTTGCAGGGCTCATGCAAGTCATGGCCTTCCAAATCCCTGTGGACTTGGTATATTTCATGAAATTCTCAGTTTTCCAGACTTTTCTTGGCTGTTGTTGTAGATATTAAAATAATTTTTTTCAATGTGAATACATCTTAATTTTATACAAATCAAGTTCAAGTTTTGCTTTGATTGATCTGTTTTTACAAGAATATGGCCCTTGGACTTGGCAAATGTCATGAAATTCTCAGTTTTCCAGACTTATCTTCCTTGGTCATGCAGATATTGAAATTATTTTTCTCTCACCTCAATGTGGTAGAGGGGAGCTTATGCTATCACCCGGCATCGATGTCCGCACTATAGTTTAAGCAAAACGGGACAGGTCAATTCCCGCCAAACTATAGGTCCTACATCAACCAAACTTGCATTGATCAATCAATGATGATGCATCTGAGGATGCTTACAACAATGCATGATACAGAGGCTGCATCTGACCAACATTTCATGTTTGAGTGATCAGATTAGGTAAAATGGGACAGGTCCATTCCTGCCTTACTGTAAGTCTTACATCAACCAAACTTGCATAAATGATGCATCAGAGGATGCTTACTACAATGCATGGTACAGAGGCTGCATCTGACACTCATTTCAAGCTTGAGCAGAGTTTACGAAAAGTGCTGGATTGCCAGCGATCTCGAGTGGATTTTTCGAATGTCCGACAGTTTCTACACTGCTCAAAAAAATTGAAGGAGTGATTTTCCCATTGTGATATAATGGTACATAGACTGTAAAATCTTTTGGGATAAGGAAGGCTACATCATCAAGTTTCATCATGTGTATATGGTTAATCTGTTCAATACAGATATTGGTAATAAACATGATAAAGAAATGACAATGAAATATGTCTTAATACATTTATGTTCATCATATAGAATAAGCAGCTGCAAACATGTGTGATGTGAAAGAAGAAACCTTGCTCCCTTAATTTTTTTGAGCAGTGTAGTTTTGAGCCGAACAAAATGTCCGATGATTTTTGTGTCGCCTGCAAAGCATAGCGACACTTAGGGATCACTTTGTCCGTTGTCCGTCTGTCCGTCCGTCTGTCAGTCCGTCTGTCTGTCACACTTAGGGTGTCACAGCCCATAACTTTTGATTGGTAAGTGATAGGGCTTTGATATTTCACATGTGTATTCCTTGTGACAAGACCTTTCTACACATACCATAATTTTTGACCTAGTGACCTTGACCTACATATTTGACTTACTTTTCAAAAAAAATCAAGATGGTATATATCTTTTGATTGGTAAGTGCTAGGACATTGATATTTCACACGTGCAATCCTTGTGGCAAGACCTTTGTACACATACAATAATTTTGACCTAGTGACCTTGACCTAGATATTTGACCTACTTTTGAAAAAAAGATAAGATTCACTATATCTTTTGGTTGCTAAGTGATAGGGCTTTGATATTTTACATGTGTATTCCTTGTAACAATGCCTTTCTACACATACCACAATTTTTGACCTATTGACCTTAACCTACATATTTGACATACTTTTCAAAAAATTAAGATGGTATATATCTTTTGATTAGTAAGTGATAGGGCTTTTGTATTTTACATGTGTATTCCTTGTGACAAGACCTTTCTACACAGACCATAATATTTGACCTTGTGACCTTGACCTAGATATTTAACCTACTTTTTAGCTCGCCGGGACGAATGTCCGGAGAGCTATTGTCATACCCCCGGCGTCGGCGTTGGCGTCTGCGTCTGCGTCTGCGTCTGCGTGCGCGTGCACAAAAACTTTAACCTTGCTTATAACTTTTAAACCAATACAGATTGGGCTTTCATATTTCACATGTGCATTCCTTGTGACAAGACCTTTCCATGGATACCAAAATTTTTGACCTTGTGACCTTGACCTTGGAGATTGACCTTCTTTTGAAAAACTTTAACCTTGGCCATATTTTTGGAATGGTAAGTGATAGGGCTTTGATATTTCACATGTGTATTCCTTGTGACAAGACCTTTCCATGGATACCAAAATTTTTGACCTTGTGACCTTGACCTTAGAGATTGACCTACTTTTGAAAAACTTTAACCTTGGCCATATTTTTGGAATGGTAAGTGATAGGGCTTTGATATTTCACATGTGTATTCCTTGTGACAAGACCTTTCCATGGATACCAAAATTTTTGACCTTGTGACCTCGACCTTGGAGATTGACCTACTTTTGAAAAACTTTAACCTTGGTCATATTTTTGGAATGGTAAGTGATAGGGCTTTGATATTTCACATGTGTATTCCTTGTGACAAGACGTTTCCATGGATACCAAAATTTTTGACCTTGTGACCTTGACCTTGGAGATGATTGACCTACTTTTGAAAAACTTTAACCTTGGCCATATTTTTGGAATGGTAAGTGATAGGGCTTTGATATTTCACATGTGTATTCCTTGTGACAAGACCTTTCCATGGATACCAAAATTTTTGACCTTGTGACCTTGACCTTGGAGATGATTGACCTACTTTTGAAAAACTTTAACCTTGGCCATATTTTTTGAATGGTTAGTGATAGGGCTTTGATATTTCACATGTGCATTCCTTGTGATAAGACCTTTTTTATTGTTGTTGTTGCAATTTACATATGGTTGCCACCGGCGAGCTATGTTGTCATTCTGACAAGTCTGGTTAAGAAAAGTCAAATTGGCTATATCTTTTGATTGGTGGGTGATAGGGCTTTGATATTTCACATGCATTTTCCTTGTAACAATGCCTTTCTACACATACAATAATTTTTTAGCTCGCCGGGACGGATGTCCGGAGAGCTATTGTCATACCCCCGGTGTCGGCGTTGGCGTCTGCATCTGCGTGCGCGTGCACAAAAACTTTAACCTTGCTTATAACTTTTAAACCAATACAGATTGGGCTTTCATATTTCACATGTGCATTCCTTGTGACAAGACGTTTCCATGGATACCAAAATTTTTGACCTTGTGACCTTGACCTTGGAGATTGACCTACTTTTGAAAAACTTTAACCTTGGCCATATTTTTTGAATGGTAAGTGATAGGGCTTTGATATTTCACATGTGTATTCCTTGTGACAAGACGTTTCCATGGATACCAAAATTTTTGACCTTGTGACCTTGACCTTGGAGATGATTGACCTACTTTTGAAAAACTTTAACCTTGGCCATATTTTTTGAATGGTAAGTGATAGGGCTTTGATATTTCACATGTGTATTCCTTGTGACAAGACGTTTCCATGGATACCAAAATTTTTGACCTTGTGACCTTGACCTTGGAGATGATTGACCTACTTTTGAAAAACTTTAACCTTGGCCATATTTTTTGATTGGTAAGTAATAGGGCTTTGATATTTCACATGTGCATTCCTTGTGATAAGACCTTTTTTATTGTTGTTGTTGCAATTACATATGGTTGCCACCGGCGAGCTATGTTGTCATTCTGACAAGTCTGGTTAAACTTTTGACCTTGACCTAACTATTTGACCTTCTTTTCTAAGAAATTAAGGTTGAATATATATATATCTTTTAATTGGTAAGTGATAGGTCTTTAATATTTCTTATGATGAGAGATTTTCGTTACCAATTTTTACATTGTGACCTTGGCCTAGATGATTGACAATCTTTTCTGAAAATTTGAGAATGACCATATCTTTTAATTTGTAATTAAGAGGTCTGATATTTCAAATGAATTTCATTTGACGAAACTTTTCTACTGTTGCCAATAATTTTGATCCACTTTCTAGAATGATGATTTTCCTTTGTTTTGCTTTATTCAGGGCAAATGACGTCAGAACATGACTTCATACATCACGCATGAGACGTTACGAGGGCTCAAAATTATGATGTCGTGTTTTCTCAAACATTTGAAATTGCAAAAAAGTGATGATTCGTAATTCGTCTATCAAAAGCATTTTTCAATAATCAAGTAATAATGAAGCCGCTTCACAGGCGACACAAGCATTCCTTGGATTGCTATTTTTTGTTCAAAGTCCAAAATAATGACATACAATTTACCGGTACAGATTTTGATTTCAAATAAAGACATTTAAGTACATGTAAAATTTGTTTCCCCAACGCCGCCACGCTATTTCGACTTAAGAATAAAAAATAACTGCCGTGTCGCATTATATTGATCATTGGTTACCATAAGTGTGAAGTATTCAATTGAACATGTTTAAAAGAAAAACATTGTCCCGTAAAATTTTCTATAAAAAATATACAATGATAGATATTTAAGTGCAATCACCGTGTGTCCCGTATACATGTACATGGTATAGTTTTCAGCATGACATCACAATAGTCATTTCACAGTAACAGCTAATCTGTGAGTAATTAATGTACAATAGAATGCTTACATGCCCACTTAATTAATTCACATTTTGGAAATGAATTCTTAAGAAATTGTATCCCAGCCCGTGATGGGTGACTTTATAGATATACTGACCACATGCCATTACGTATCACGGACATTTGTGAGTACTACATCTAGTGATTTTTTTTTATGAAAGTTTGTATACTTTTCTCTCTCTATTTTTTTTGTGCGAATAGCACATAGTGATTGCCTGATTTCTTCACTCATGGGAGCCCCATCTACTGAGTATGTATAAACGATGTTACTCTGTTTACATGTACCTTGGGACTGCGTCAGCGTCATGATCGGTATAAAGTCTGATCACTGTCTGAATCAATGAATTATATCTATATGAATCGAGCTGTCGTGTTATGTAAATGCATGACCTAATGAAAAATTGCATCTGTATGCACTGAGATGAACACAGTGTGTTGGAAACCCCTTTCCATTACCAGGTGATTATCTGTTTTAGTGGACAATATATAAATGAAACGGTGCTATCGATAAAGATATTAAGTTGAATCATTGAAACGTAAAACTAACTTCAAGTAGGCTTATTTTGCCCCTCTTCACAAAATAAAATATGTATACGACGGAAAAATTAGGAACTTCCATCATGAAATATGATATTAACAATTATGAAAAATAAAAGATCAAAACATTCCCGTTTAGGATGTATCATGTTTTTATATACTAAAAAAGAAGTGAATTTTCGTTCAAATTCTTAGCACACACCTAACATTGAACATGAAAGGTTAAAGAGAGAGTGGGGATCAAATTAGAAAATAAGATTCGTCTTCTTTCCTTGTATATGGAATCATCAATCGATAGTCATATTGGATTGTTGTATTTTTTAGGGGGGAGGGATAGATTTAATGTGATGTTATTTAATTTTCATGTTCACTGTCAGACATCATCTTTCAATTCATTACGACAACATTATGCATTTGCATTTTAGTTCTGTCTTTATACTTCCATAAACTGGCCTACGAAGGTGTTCAGGAACAAATATAACTTTGAAAACACAATATTTTGTCATACATTGTAAGTGATATTATTCTGGCTATTCGCACTCAGTACCTTTAGTGCTTTGATTTCTACATGTATATACAAACAGCAGATTTGCGATAAATCATTTTGTATATTTATTTGTCCGGTAATTTTTAGCTTTGTCTGGTGGATTTTAAGAAATTTCACAAAACTACTGGACAAATGTACTGTGGATTTTTGGTTTCATTCGTAAACTCTGTTGAGTGAGCAGGTTAGGTTAAATGGGACAGGTCCATTCCTGCCTTACTATTAGCCCAACATCAACCAAACTTGCATGGAGGATGCTTACTACAATGCATGGTATGGAGGCTGCATCTGACCTACATGTACATTTTATGCTTCAGTAAGCAGGTTAGGTAAAATGGGACAGGTCCATTTCCGCCTTACTATAAGTCCTACATCAACCAAACTTGCATGGACGATGCATCTACATGTAAGGATGCTTACTACAGTGCATGTTATGGAGGCTGCATCTGACCCACATTTCATGCTCGAGTGAGCAGGTGAGGTAAAGTGGGACAGGTCAATTTCTGCCTTACTAATAACTATAAGTTTGACATCAACCAAACTTGAATGGATGATGCATCTGAGGATGCTTACTACAATGCATGGTACAGAGGCTGTATCTGACCCACATTTCACGCTTGAGTGAGCATGTAAGGTAAAATTGGACAGGTACATTCCTATCAGACTATAAGTCTTACACATGTAGGTCATCCAAAGTTGTGAGGTTGATGCATCTGAGGATACTTACTGCAGTGCATGGTACAGATGCTGCATCTGACCCATTTTTCTTGCTTCAGTGACCAGGTTTAGTAAAATTGGACAGGTCCATTCCTGTCTTACTATAGGTCCTACATCAACCAAGGTTGTGTGGATGATGCATCTGAGGATGCTTAATGTAATGTATGGTACAGATGCTGCATCTGACCCACATTCCAGGCTAGAGCAGTCAGGTTAAGTAAAATGGGATAGGTCCATTTTGGGGCTATTTAAGTCCTAGATCAATAAAAGAAGAACTTGTGTGGATGATGCATCTGAGGATGCTTACTACAATGCACTGTACAGATGCTACGTCTGACCTATATTTCACTCTTAATTGACCAGGTAAGGTAAAATTGATGGCTGTCACAGTTAACCGAAAAATCAGTTACCCGCGGTTCAAGCTTGGTTGGTTCGATTTGGATCACACTTCACAGAATTTGGTTCGGTTCTTTCTCTTTTTTGTTGGCTACTTTGTCGTATTTCAACTGTTGAAATATGGTGTTTCACTTCATGATTGTAAACGGGCACCTGTTTGTTTAACAGATTATGTCAAAGAAGTCTTCTAAGTGTTCCAGTTTGGTTATTTTGTTGAATGTTGTTAAGGTCTCACAGTAAAATGCTTTCAAAGCAGAAAAATGAAAAAGATAATATGTTGATTTGTTGTTCTTACAATTATTTCATTAGTTTATGGAATTAAACAACACAAATGCAAACCGTACCAAAAAAACCCAAACTGAGGTTCATTTTCCTGAACCGAACTGAACCAAAAAAAAAAAGCTGAACCGTTAAAGCCCTAGTAAAATTAGAATCTTCATTTCCAGCCTTCTTTAATTTTTTTATCAACCAAACTTGTGTTGGTGATGCATCTGGAAATACTTTGTGCGATATAGGTACAGATGCAGCATCATGCTGGTCATGTGAAAATGTTGCCGTCGAGTTAAGCGCTGTCATCTCTGATGACACTTTGTTTTTTATTAGTGATTACCATGGAAAGGAAATCAACTCAGATCTGTAGTTATTTTCTCTTATTTTAGATTTGAAATTTGAATGATAAGGCTACTGTATTGACTGTACTGTCTCTGGTATTGTCAATGTTATATTGTGTACTGTCTCTGGTATTGTCAACATTATATTTTGTACTGTCTCTGGTATTGTCAACGTTATATTGTGTACTGTCTCTGGTATTGTCAACATTATATTGTGTACTGTCTCTGGTATTGTCAACGTTATATTGTGTACTGTCTCTGGTATTGTCAACATTATATTATATTTACATTGCAAGTTGATGTCCTATGTTAAACGCCTATTCAATTTTGACGTTCATTTCACGATGAACACAGGTTGGCCCCAATCACATAACGTGCGCGCAAGAAGTTCAAACAGTGGGCGGGGCATACTGATGCTGAATTTACGATCAGGAAGAGATTCCCAACATGTGTACGGGGAATGAGATGATATAAAAGAGAAGAGACAGACGGGAAAACCAAAAAAAAAAAAAAATCCTTGAAACCATTGAAATATATATAACACCTCTATGTACCGTATGTGTATATGTCTTATAGAATGACAAAGACTTATTTAGACCAATGACAGTCTTATGAAATGACAAAGTCTTATTTAGACCAATGACAGTGTTATAGAATGACAAAGTCTTATTTAGACCAATGACAGTCTTATGAAATGATAAAGTCTTATTTAGACCAATGACAGTCTTATAAAATGACAAAGTCTTATTTAGACCAATGACAGTCTTATAGAATGACAAAGACTAATTTAGACCAATGACAGTCTTATGAAATGACAAAGTCTTATTTAGACCAATGACAGTGTTATAGAATGACAAAGTCTTATTTAGACAATGACAGTCTTATGAAATGATAAAGTCTTATTTAGACCAATGACAGTCTTATAAAATGACAAAGTCTTGTTTAGACCAATGACAGTCTTACAGAATGACAAAGACTTATTTAGACCAATGACAGTCTTATGAAATGACAAAGTCTTATAACGACCAATGACAGTGTTATAGAATGACAAAGTCTTATTTAGACCAATGACAGTCTTATGAAATGATAAAGACTTATTTATGTTCATGTGTACTTCAATGTAGATGGCGCTACCGAAATGAATTTATGCAGTGCTGACTACTCTGATATTATATGTAAGGCTTTATTCTCTTTAATTGTTTATAAAATGTTTTGTTCTGCATTTGAATACTGTTAACATGTTATTTTAGCCAGGGAAAAATTTCGCGATGGTAACATTAAGACGTTTCGCGGGAGGGAAATATTCGCGATAAAAATGTCTTTCCCATTGTAAGAATGCAGTGGAAGATTACCCCCGCACAAAAATTTCTAAGTTTACAGTAGCCTCAATAGATATGATCTAAAGAGATTTGAGAACTTACATAAGTAGCAGTCTGATACCTATTCAAAATTACTATGAAGTATAAAATGAAGATGTAAAGTATTGTGAAGGGTTCATTATGTCAGCTATGAACAATTTTTGACGGGAATGTGAAGTAAAATCTTGGTTATAAAATTGTGAAGTCTGTATGTCAGTCAATCAAAGCAGCAACAAATTTTGACCTTGACCTTTGACCTTGAGATAAGAAATTCAGAATTTGGCTTTTAGTCCATAGGAAGAAAACTATGATGAGAATTGACAAGTAACTTGACATAATATGATTGACCATGATAACACCTTTCCTTTTAAACCCTGACTTTTGACCCAGTCACCTTGACCTTTAAGATTTACTTACTTTTCAAAAACATAAACATTGATTACATTTTGTATATCTTTTGAACCTTTAATGTGAGAGTTCCTTTGGATAAGACCTTTCATTTGTGACCTTGACCTTTGACAAAGTGATCTTGACCTTGAAGTTTGATCTAATTTTGAACCCTAATGGATAGAGCTTCAATATATCTTTCATAGATTCCTTACAACAAGACCTTATAATGAATCCTTCACTTTCGACCTAACAAAAAATTTAGTTACTATGGCAAAAAATAGACAAATATCATGTTGCTGTCAATGCTGTGTATTAGTTTTGCATTAGGGAAGATGAATGCTTTTCCAAATTCATTAAAGCAATTTTATTTATCGTTACTTTCCAATACATGTTTGTACTTTGCTGCCACACAACACTGGGCTCATTCTAGACAAAGTGTCTCATATTTGACAATTTCAGGGCTTTACAATTGGACTGATGATATTTTTTCGTTGTGCGCTATAAACATATCTATTACATTGAAATAAGATCTCCTTTTTTTTCCCGAGTTGTCTTTCTTTGCATTAGTATTCCATCCTCTGGATTAATCCTTTAAAAGAACTGTAAATTGTTAATTCAAGTTGTCAGTATCAAGGTATGGATCTCTGATAGATACTAAGAATATTGGAGTTCATTTTATGATTTGTTAGTTTTTGGTCACCACAGGGGTGCATTTCTGAGATGAATATGAGAAAAGAACCGATAAATTCTTGAAACTCGATGGGAGACGGGGATTATTAATGTTGGGAAAGTTGGTACATGTAGCTTCTTAAAGTAAAAAAATCGAAAAATTCCAGAACTCAGAAATGCGATGAAGACTTCAAGAAATTCTCGGGCATTATGATGGATGTGGGATTTTGTATTTATTTGTTCGGATTTTTGTCAAGACTGTTGTACAGCCTAATGAGGATAATTTTGTCCGGCGTTTGTCCGTCCGTCCTTTAATCCGTCTGACTGTCTATTACAAATAAGTTTTTTTTTATCTGTCAGTGATCGGCCGTTGGTTTTTCACATAAATCTGCTGTCACAATTTTCACCTCGTGACACGTTTAAATATAAAAGGAGTTGGCTTTGCATAGGAAAACGTGCCCCCCCCCCCCCCCCTTCCCATTATGTCGTTCCTCATTGATATTACTTACAAAAATTCGCATGTATTTATTTTTTGAGTGAATTTTTGTATGCCTTGTAGGTTAGGTAAATTGCTCTGAATTCCTAGATCCATCCTATCATAATTTGTTCATTTGTATGCACATTAAGTTTAATAGTATCTGTGATGTATAGCCTGACTCGTGTGTGAAGTGCATACGTAGGTGGTTTCCAGCGCTATTTTTAGACTCGGGCGTGACTCGGGGGCATATGATATCATGATTCGTATAGCGTTTTCTTACCTGTATTTTGACGTTTTATCTAATATGTTATGCTTCAATGGTATCGATATCCAGACTTAAGGCTAAACCCAAATTCTTGTTTATATTTCTTTGAGTAATTTGAAGAGGAAAAGTTTTTGTTTTACCACACTCGGTTTAGCTATGCGACTTTCGCGCTTTTTGGCAATAGAAGGTTAGTTCATAATAAAGTTTGTACTTGTGTTATATTTGAACTATCTAAGTTTTGTGATGGTTTTATGTGCCTTGATGACCAGGTCACAAAAGGGACGATATTATTACTTTTAGTCTTGCCTACATTATATTGAAACCGCTTAATTATAACTCGTCGAACGAAATGGTAGAATATAAAGATATAAATCGAAAAACAATTTTGATAATATCGCTAAGGAATACTATAGATAAAGAATTTATAGATACACGTATATAGGGAAGGCGTAGAAACTATCCCTACCTATATGCATACATTGTCGTAAGAATACTTCTACAATCTACATGATGTGCGTACTTCTACAATCTACATGATGTACGTACTTCCTAGGGTTCCACTTCCATTGTATCTTGTTAAAATACAAACGGATTATCAGAAATATGACCGAATTTCACAGTATCGAATTCCATTTACCCATGTAATCTTGCTACGTCAACAGATTTTTTTTTGTTTGATCGCTCAAAGTCGTATTTCATGCATAAGAGAAACATTTTTACGCACTATACGAATACATTTTTTTACACTCTTATGATTTGATGTTCATAGAATGTTCACATCATGCAATATTTTCAACCAAAATTCAAGCGTGGGATCCACAAATGACACAATTTCAGAGCTGAAAATACCTTGCTACTAATTGTATCATATTTTATAAACGACAAATTAGGCGTTTAACTCAAACCTACATCACGAAAGTGAAAGTCACGCATAATGAGTCTTAAGTCGTTTTCAGAAGAGTTGTCATGGCTTTTTCTGTGCAGGATATTTATAATACACTTTCCTCTACCCAAATTTCTTCTAGACGCAAGCTTTTTCAAGGTACAGTAGTAATGGGCAGAAGTTGGGGGGGGGGGGGGGGTGTACGAGAGAGATGGATTTTTTTTCGTTGGTGTTTGGTTTGAACGAGGAGCGGAGTTTTTAGTACTATCAGATATTGCTTTTCTATTCATCATATTTCAAAGTAACTTTATAAGGTTACATGTACGTACATTGTATAACAGATTGGCATGTTGTTATGATTCTTGTGAATCTATAAGGCTTAGGATAATATTTGATCTGTGATACTGTTTGATGCCAAGCCATAAGTAGCTTCAGTGCTTAGGGATATAAAGCCAAAGATTATAAAATGATCAGCTATTGTCAGATTGTAACAGTAGGCGATATAATACGATGCCGAGTAGATGACTGGAAATCTGAACTCTACAGCTTATTAATAACGCGGTCACCTGATAGTCGCCAAACCGATTGAACAACACTACACTTATTTTTTAGTTTGCAAGAAACATCGGTATAAATCTAAGCGTCTACAGATTTGTGGAGTATTTGAGAGTTTCTACTTTGTTCTACGAGAGAGTGACGGGAGTCTGTCATTACACTGCTCACTGATAAGGTTACCTACACCGTAACATGGACCACTTGAGACCAAGTAGCGATAAAAGCGGTGATATGATAAGTATTTAGTGGGTCTAGGCTGTCATTTGGTGTTATTTTGTACCACTATGGACTGCCCAGGAGGTAGTAATGTCAGTCCACTGTGGTCGTATCCATATGGCGGGGAGGGATACACGGAAGAGGAGTATGGGAATCCTGTATATAGACATCCCCAGGGAGTATTGGTACCTCCCTGTCACGGGGGTAAGTCTCTGGTGTATTGTAGTAATTCGTTGTGGTCATAGTGCCTTGTATTCTGGGCTAGGACTTAGAGAAAAATCGCGGTTCGTTTAATAGAAAAAAATGGCAATGACATCTTCATTGCTAATGACATGCAGCTGTTGGTTCCTAATATGACTAAAATTTACGAAAAAGTCATACATGACCAAAAGGAAACATAATTTTTCAAAAATAGGGAATACACAAAATATGTGTAAAAAAATAGAGAAAATGGGAAGGAAATAAGTTTGAGTAGTCTGTTTATCCTGTTACATAATGAAAAAGGAAGGTGTTAGATGTATTGAAGTTTATTGATACTAAATACATTTGAAACCTTTAAGTTTTGCAAGCATGTGTTTTAAGATGAAAATCTATTCAATGAGCACGTAATGAAATAGAACATGTAGTGTCATGTACATGTTTTCATCACTTTGTGCAATAAAAGTTTGAAAACACCAAATTTTGAAATTAAAATCATAAATAGAAATTGAACAACTTTTTTTCTGTATCGTAAACCTGCTTTTATGACAATTTTGAAATGCATGAAACAACAGATGATTTTGTTTGTAAGAAGGATGTTGAATGCTTCATTAAAAATCCTCTCACCTATTCATGTATACATATCAGTGACGTTATCTGTACACTTCGTTATACTGTCAACCACATTATACCCCCAAATTCTAGAATCACAAAAGATGGTGGATAGCGGTGTAGAAGTTTGTACACATCATCTGGCAAGTCCATATAGCCGTACCTCTGTTTATTATGAAGGGACATGATATTTTGTTGTTGTCTTTTTTTCGCTCTCTGTTTTGGCTATTTTGTTATGCTCACGAAGGTAGCGAAAATTAGACACACGGGAAATATTCGCTATAATATACGGTATATGTATATATATAGATTAAGACACATTTTTATCAAACTTGATTTCATCACACTTGATCATATAAAACTTGATTTTTATCAAACTTGAACAAAGACATTTTGTCAAACTTGAATGTTATTGTTAAATTTGAATGATATTTTACTTTAAGATTTGTTTTCCAGGTACTCCAGACAGTAGTGGTAAAGGTGGTAATCGTAAGAGGAAAGGAGGGTCAGGAAGGGAGTAAGTACTGGAAATACCAATGTTTGAAATACCATTTCTGGTGCCCATTTCACAAAAATTCTTACCACAAAAAATCAGGAATTTTTATAACTTTCACCATTGAATAAAAAGCTTAAAAATATTTTCATTCAGATTGTACTATGTTTTCTTATATCATTTCTCTGTACGAAATGGAAATTCAGAAACACAAGAGCACGAATTTAAGCGATCAAAAGAATGAAGGGATCAAAAGCTACTAAATTTCCTGAATATGTTCGTAAGAATTTTTGGCCGGATTGCAAAGCAATTCCGGTCTATAGATTGACGATGTCCGTCCGTCCGTCTGTCCGTCCGTCCGTCTGTCCGTCCGTCCGTCTGCCGTCAACATTTTGGTTAAAGTTTCTGGTTGAGGCAAAATCTAAGTAACTATATGCAGTAGAAACTTTATATTATACATGAAGCTTGCCCATGACAAGACCCTTCAATTTATGCCGTAACATTTGACCTAGTGACCTTGACCTTGGACTTTGACTTAGTTAAAGATTTTGGTTAAAGTTTCTGGTTGAGGCAAAATCTAAGTAACTATATGCAGTAGAAACTTTATGTTATACATGAAGCTTGCCCATGACAAGACCTTTCAGTTTATGCCGTAACATTTGACCTAGTGACCTTGACCTTGGACTTTGACCTAGTTACAGATTTTGGTTAAAGTTTCTGGTTGAGGCAAAATCTAAGTAACTATATGCAGTAGAAACTTTATATTATACATTAAGCTTGCCCATGACAAGACCTTTCAATTTATGCCGTAACATTTGACCTAGTGACCTTGACCTTCGACTTTGACCTACTCAAAGATTTTGGTTAAAGTTCCTGGTTTAAGCAAAATCTATTGAACTGTATGCAGTAGAAACTTTATTTTATACATGTAGGTTGCCTCTGACAAGACCTTTCAATTTATGCTGTATTATTTGACCTATTGACTTTGACCCAGTTAGTGACAAAAACTTACTTTGCAATCCGGCCATACCGTCTTTAGCGGTGTTTTATTGTGAAACAGGGTGATGATCATAACGACCAGTAAAAACATGAATGACTCTATCAGTTTTGTCATACATGTACTCTATATAAGTTACGAAGGGTATTTTAATTATGTTTAAAATCAGGAGTCAAAGGTCATTGTCACAACTGTCATTACAAGAAAAACTTTGCTGGCATTCTATGTCACCAAGTACTTCAGATGTTCATCAAACTTGATGGTGAGAGGACTGCACTTACTAGTTTTTATTTTCAAAGTCACGATGTCGAAGTTCAAGGTTACAACCAGCAATACAAAAAAAAATTCTTGTGAACACTATAGAAGTACATGTAACATCTTACTGAAGATTTTATCAAATTGTGTCCATGTTGAAAGGACAACACCTATCAGTTTTCAAGGTCATGGCTCAGAAATCAAGGTCACACCTTAGAAGAAAAGAAAACCTCATAGACATTCTTGACATCAGATTTCTTCAAATGTGTATTTTAAAAACTTTGCATGAGAGTTTCTCATGGTGTGAGGATGACAAAGATGAAAATCACAACAGGTAGAGATTATTTTGGAAGGTCATCAAACAATGCATGTGTGTTGCTACAGAAAACGTGAATCCTACTGATTTTTAAGGTCAGAGATCAGAGGTCAAGGTTATAACAGGGTAAAATGGAATAAACTTTTAACAGGGTAATTTGAGAAAAGATATAATTATTTCAAATCTAGTCTAAAGGGAATGCTACACTTGGCATTGACTGTCACACATGTTAATTTTGTTCTTGCGGAAAAAAAATAATGATGAAGATAGTGATAAAGAATAACCTATCAAATTTACATTTCATTAGTAATAACAATACATGTTTACTAATTCGGGTATAATGGGTGTTTCAGTTCTGAAGATGAGGACAGTCAACAGGGAGGAAGCTACAGCCAGGAACAGGCTGATAAGGAAAGATTTGCCAGGTAAGATTCTAGGATGTAATACATACCAATTGTAAAACTAGTCAGAAATAGTCAGAAAATGATAAAAAGAGCATGATTTAGATGAGGATAGCCAACAGGGAGGAAGCTACAGTCAGGAGCAGGCTGATAAAGAAAGATTTGCTAGGTAAGACTCTAGGATGTAATACAGTAATGAATAGTCAGAAAGAGAACATGCTTCTGATGAGGATAGCCAACAGGAAGGAAGCTACAGTCAGGAGCAGGCTGATAAAGAAAGGTTTGCCAGGTAAGATTCAAGGATGTGATACAAAGTCAAAATAGTCAGAAAATTATAAAAAAAAAAGCTTCTGATGAGGACAGCTAACACGGAGAAAGACAGGAGCAGGCTGATTAAGAAAGATGAGTCAGGTACAGTCAAAAATAGTCAGAAGTGATAAAAAAAAACATGCTTCTGATGTGGAAAGCCAACAAGCAGGAAGCTACAGTCAGGAACAGGCTGATAAAGAAAGGTTTGTCAGGCAAGATTCAAGGATGTAATACAGTAATGAATAGTTATAAATAGTCAGAAAGAGAACATGCTTCTGATGAGATGAGGACAGCCAGCAGGAAGGAAGCTACAACCAGGAACAGGCTGATAAAGAAAGATTTTCCAGGTAAGATTCAAAGATGTAATGCATAGTCAAAAATAGTCAGAAAAGGAGGAAAGAAAGAACCAGGTCTGGATGGAGAAAATTTTGTAATATTATGAAGAAAAGCCTTCCAAATTTGCATATCAGTGATGTGACAAAATAATGTATAATGATATTTATGTACTTGTACTTATACCATGGATATAAGTACACATATTCATATTCTTACTTTTTAAAAGTTTAAGTGTATTACATATGGTGTACTTATGCTTGTTTTTGTCCCCTACTTTCGTGTCTGTCCGTCAGTCACAAAAACTTTAACCTTGTCCATAACTTTAGAATGATAAGTGATAAGGCTTTCATATTTCACATGTGTATTCCTTATGACAAGACCTTTCCATGGATACCAACATTGGTGACCTTGACCTTGGAGTTTGACCTACTTTTTCAAAACTTTCAACCTTGACCATAACTTTTGAATGGTAAGAGATAGGACTTTCATATTTCACATGTGTATTCCTTGTGATAAGACCTTTCCATTGGTAACAACATTCTTACCTTAAGACCTCGTCCTTGGAGGTTGACCCTCATTTAAAAACTTCAACTTTTGGATGGTAAATGATAGGACTTTTTTTTTTATATTTCCCATGTGCTTTCCTTTTCACAAGCTCTTTCCCTTGGTAACAAAAGTTTGGACCTTTTGACCTTTTATTAGAGTTTGATATTTTGATATTTAGAATTTTGACAATACATGAAATATATTATGAAAACTTTGGAATAGTTAAGAGGGGTGTCTGTAAGCATTTCTTTAAAGAAAAACATCTAAAAGCAGGGGACTTAAATTTGCTTATTTGCTTATTTAATTTCCTTAAATTTGATTTTATGTAATTTGTTGTTATGAACTATTGTAACAGATAGCATCCTGTCAGATTTTGCTTTATCATTTCACAAATCTTACACATTACTTCAGTATGGTGTTACATTTGTAATGTTAACAGTCATGCTTTTACAGTAGCTTATATATATATTTCACAAGTGAATATAAAACTTGTTGAAAAACCTTTTTCTAATACAAAAATTTGTTTCTTTTTGGGGCTCCTGAAGAGGTCAATTAAAACTAAGATTACCTCGACCATAATTTTGTAATTATTTCAGGGAGAGTCATTGTGAGATTGAGAGACGTAGGAGGAATAAGATGACCACGTACATTAATGAGTTATGTGATATGGTACCCACATGCAGTACGTTGGCACGGAAACCAGATAAACTGACCATACTCAGAATGGCCGTATCCCACATGAAGACTTTACGAGGTACAGGTAATGTGAGACTCACAGCACAGTTTGTAGTTTGTCTTACGTTTTATATTTGATGATCGAAATTTTTACTAATATGTATATTTTTGTCATGTTTGTGTCAATAATTGCAGTATTTCTGACGTTTTATTAACTGATGGAATTTTATCTTTTTTTTTAAGTGTTTATGATATTTTTAGTGACTTACATTCTTGAAACAATATCTGACATTATCCATGTATTTTAACGTCATCAAATTCTCTAGAAAAAGTCAAATCATTCAGGGAAATGATTGAAAATGTGATGTTGCCATTTTAATTTTATGAGGTCTTTGGTTTGTAATAAAGTTCATCTCAGTTTGGAATCTAATGTACTTAAAGCGAAAAATAGAAAACTAAAAGCAGAATAGATTGACTGTTATTTCTACATTTTAGGAGCTGGAAATACTAGTGTAGATGGGTGTTACAAGCCGTCATTTCTTACTGACCAAGAACTCAAACATCTTATATTAGAGGTATGCAGTAAAAAATGAAAAACTCTTTTAAAAAATATTTCAAGATACAAATTTTGATGCCACTACATAAAGTAGCCAATACCAGCCAATTAGAGGAGGTTTTATTAATATTTTCAGGCTGCCGATGGATTTCTATTTGTTGTACAGTGTGACACGGGGAGAATTATTTATGTGTCTGATTCCATAACACCTGTACTACATCAAAGTCAGGTAAGGCAGTGTGATACAATATATGCAAATGAAAGCAAAAGAAGTGGACAGTAAAATTTGAATGAAAAAGAGTATATGTAAATTAACACAAGAAAATACTAGTCCTTGTGTGTAAGGATTTGCTTTTGCTTATGGTGCAATCCTTATAAGCATATCCTAGCCGGGGTCACCTTGTCAATGATTGCATTTGGTGATAAGTTTTAAAAATATTCTATTAATCTTTGTATTATGTATGTACAATGTATATGCTGATGCAACTAAATTGAAGTTTTAGAAAACTAAGATAAAATGCATCAATTCTCTGCTTGAACTGACTTGGCTATTATTGTACACTACATGAAATTGACTTGGCTATAATGTTTATTTATATTGTAGAGTGATTGGTTTGGGAACACCTTATATGAACTTGTACACCCAGACGATGTGGAGAAAGTCAGGGAACAACTATCTACTACAGAATCACAGAATACTGGCAGAATCCTTGATCTCAAAAGTATGCTTTTCTGAATGACACTAGAATGATGGATTTTAGACTACAAATGAAATTGATATAGACTACTCATGTTCACTCGTTAATCATTAATGTGAAAGAATGTAGTGGAACAATAAAACGGGGAAAAATTAAAGCAATAATGTAATTGATGTATGCTTGTTTGTTGTTACAGCTGGCACAGTGAAGAAAGATAGTCATCAAAGTAAGTGTGTCTTTTAAACTGTTTGAAACTCTCTTCTTCTAATTTGATCATTCAGGAATTGCCTAATGTCTATCATGGCTCCTGTTTGCAGACTTATGTTTGATTTTGTCATAATCAAGTGGCCAGACAAAGCATTATCTGTCAAAGCCATTGATTATGATATTATGTAAAATTCTGCCAGTGTAGGTGCAATATTGGACATTTTGCGATCCAGCAATTGCCCCCCCCCCCCTCCCCCCCCCCCCCCCCCCCCCCCCAAACAAAAATTTAAATGAATTTAGTTATGGCACCATCCGCTCACAATAATGATACCATAAAATTGCTTAACATATAAAATATCTAAATCATATGAACCATGTATTCAACTGTTTGATTTTCTCAAGCACAATACTGTAAACAACCGAGTATTATACATAATAGCAAGTAAAAACATTTAATTCGTTTGCTCATAGTATTAATGTTATTATTGTAATAAGTGGTACTCATAGTTATTAATGACAATCACGTAGTAATTAATGATAATTTCACAGAAGCGATTAAATACCAATTAAAGAGTACGGATAAATAGATTGAAACTATGTACATTGTAATTATTTGTGAATTGTGCAATTGCATACATTATTGCTTTTGCTCAAGAAATCTTATACATGCTACATGTATATGTGTGATGTCTGTTGTTTTATGCAGCGAAAGTGCTGAGACCTTTAAAATTACAAACAATGAATTAAATAACAACTTACAGCAAATGAATGTTTTGTACACTAAACGATTCAGCTGTATATGTTTATAGGCTATCAAACATCTGACGTATATGAATATTTATACTAGCTATGCCTTTTTGTCTATAATAGAAAATCATTGCAATGCTTTTATGTTCGCTGATAATTCAAAATTAAAACCACCTCAGTCATTCCCTGTATACAGTACATATTTAATACTAGTAACCAGTTTCTATATTTGACTGTATTCTTTGATTTCAGCGTCTATTCGTCTTTGTATGGGTTCTAGACGAGGGTTTATATGCCGTATGAAGATGGGTAACGTTCAGGTAGATCCCATGACGGCCAATCACAGCCTGAGAATCAGGAACCGTAACACACTGGGACCATCAAGTGACGGAAATCATTACAGTGTAGTTCATGTGACAGGATACATCAAAAACTGGCCTCCTTCAGGTATATAACTTTATATTATTATTGAAAATGAAACCAAATCTAAATGATTGCAATTGACTTTGATTCTTTGGTGGCTTCAGAATGGTTAAAAGATTAAAAGCAATTTTGGAGTATACATGTACATGTGTATGTACGTGTGTTGAAGTTTTGCTCTTTTGGATACATGAACATGTGAAAAAAAATGTATTTATATGGAATATGAAAATTACAGTCAAAGTACACCAAGTGTGCATGTCTACAGTTGATAAAGTCTTTTTTGCACTTGACAACTTCATTTTACAAGTTCTTTCTCACTATTTATAAATTGATAGAAGAATTAAGTCACTAGGATGATTTATTCTAATGTAGCTTATACATTGTACTGGTATTTCATTTGATTTCAACTCAACTGTATATTCATATCCTACAAAGTACTGATGTGTTTGGAAAATCTGATGTACCTTTACACCAAGATACTTGTAGTTACTCATGTCAAATTTACCAAACCTTAAAACTCAATTTGATTTTTCATTCAATTTTCCAACATTGCAATGGAGCTTACTAAATGAGTTCATTGACAAGAATTCATTCACTAACTATTATTATCTGCACTTCAATATTTTGACTATAAAGCATTAAATTTTGTCTAATATATAATATGTAAAGGTGTTCAGATGGAGAGAGAAGCAGATGAGAATGCTGGGAGTCACTGTTGCCTTGTGGGTATAGGTCGTCTACAGGTCACTAGCACTCCTAACTGTAACGATATGATGGGTCCTAACGGAGCATCAGAGTTTATATCCAGACACAGTATTGATGGAAAATTTACCTTTGTTGATCAAAGGTAAGTTAATGCTCATGGAGTTAATGCAAGTGTTGTTTTATTCAGAAATTTAACGAAATAACATGTAAACAAAAAAGGACTTGTATTTCTTCCATTCAGACATTGACAGTGAAAACCAGAGCCTGATCTGAGCATAAATCTATTTCATGTTTCTATTACAGAGTATCACCAGTACTAGGATATCAACCCCAGGAGCTCCTAGGCAAATCAGCCTTCGACTTCTATCACCCGGAAGATAAAAATATATTAAAAGAAACTTTTGACCAAGGTAAAAGATAACTTTTCAAAGAACTTAGAGAAATTTAAAAGTTTTTTTTTATCTTTGTCATATAGTTTAATATAAGGTGAATAGAACTTCAGCTGTTTTCACTTCTACAGCAAATTTTTCAAGAAATTTGGAAAAAGATGCATTTATAGCAATTCATCTATGTTTCATTAAAAAAGTGTTAAATTTTCAAAATTTACAAAAATTTGCAAAGAACAATTCCATTAATAAGCATATATGTAATTATTTGTTTCTTGAATATGCACACATACAAGTAAATAAGAATATTTATAAAGTTTGTTGTCCTTCATATTGTTTTGACCAAGAGACTTGTACTTATTGCATTTAGTTCTCAAACTGAAAGGCCAAGTGATGTCCATGATGTACAGATTTAGAGCGTCTAACCACGAGTATGTCTGGCTGCGTACTAGTAGTTTTAGCTTTCAGAATCCCTATACCGATGAAGTAGAGTATATTGTATGTACCAACACCTCAGCAAAGTAAGTATTATTTCGATGTGTTCTTACAAAATTTTACGAATATTTCAAAATTCATAATCATGAAAGATTTTTATGAAGTAAATTATTTCGCGATAAGGTTCACCCCCGATCACTTTTGTCTTTTTATATGCAATTTACCAACTCAAGACATGGAAAATTTGTCATCACATGGCAGTACAAGCCACAGTTTAGAGCGTTACAATATCATTTCATTGTTTTGAGTAGGTAAAATGTTACATAAAAAGTGGTCTGAGTGAACATTGTATTGAAAAGGTCTATTTTCTTATTACTGAAAAATTTTAAAGCCCCTGTAACACCTACACGTTCTCTCAAGATGCTTTTACCACTTGTACGTCCTAGAAGTCTTAGAAAATTTTCATGAACGTAGTGAGAACATGGCATTTTTCACTCAAAAGGGCTTTCTGAAGTAATAATTGAAGACCACAATAGGTTTGCAATATGACCTTTTGCGTTCTTGACACATTTTTAGACAGTCCTTCCCGTCTTAAACACGTTTAGTAAAGTTTATACTACGATTAGCCCGAAGTTCATACTACGATGAAGACATCTGCAGTTTGATAGTACAGCATTAATGCGACGTCCTTGAAGTCCTTTCGGCATTTGTGTTACGATCGTGGCACATTCAATGGATAAATTGTTTGGTCAAGGTCTGTTTTGACTTTTTTGAGCTCTCAAACTGAGAATGTGGTAAGGATGGCAAAGGACGTGTAGGTTTCCATATACATGTAATTATATGTAAAAGCTTTAGAAGTCCATACTACGACTGCTGCATTTGCAACATGTTTCTATTACGTCAATGAAGTTCTCAATACGTCTGCAAGTAGTCCTTACCATCATCAGCTCATTCTCACTACGACTGTTTTGAACAGTTCAAAACAGTCATGGTGGATCGGCGTTCAGTCACGTTAGTCGGGGTCCTTACCACATCTCAACAAGTTCTCAGTACGTTCCTGGCATCCTGACTTCATTCAGGCCACGTTTCGTGCAATTTTAGAGGTTGTAGTACGAGCACTATGCCAGAACATGTAGGTGTGACAGGGGCTCTAGGTATAAAGTAGCATAAAAAGTTTGAATAATGAAATAACTCATATTACTTAAGGATCTGGGCTTTCTCAGGGACTATTACCTAGAAATAAGACTGACCCCCAACCACAGAATTAAGATTTTAATTAATATTGATATTAAAATAATGAAATTAATCATAATATTTTAGGAGTGTACAACAAGGATCTGGAGCTTCCTCAGGTACTTTGACCTCTGACCCCCAACCACAGGACCCTAACGTACCTATGTCCTCTTACAACACAAACCGTCCTCTACAAAATGACATGGGAATGCCGGGCACCAGTAAACCACCAGAGTTTAGGGACTCCTACAGTCACCAGGACTATAGTGCAGTTCTCACAGGTATAGTTTGTCTAGGGGCATGTTTAGGGCAGCTCTTTAAAAGGGGCAGTTCTGTAAAAAGGACAGTCCTCTTCACACAGTCCTTTGAAACGGGATATGGATATTTTTACTTTTCATAAAGTCCTGATGATCGTTAATCTATAGGAATCGGGGCCCGATTGATACATGTATCTGTATGATAATTAATTGGACATGAAGTTATCTAAGCTATAGCTATAGTAGTGTCAAACCTTTGCCATTTAGGATTAGCTTGTTATTGAAATAAATTCAGACAGCAGAGTGAAATGAACTTGTCCAGACCCTGTTTAACGTAGCATTTGCCCAGGACTTTTTGTGTCGCCTGCGAAGCATAGCGACACTTAGGGATCACTTTGTCCGTTGTCCGTCTGTCCGTCCATCTGTCTGTCTGTCTGTCTGTCCGTCTGTCTGTCACACTTGGATGTCACACCCTATAAAAGTGATTCCTGAGTGTCGCTATGTTTCGCAGGCGACACATGCATTCCTTGGAATGATTTTTATCAAAGGTTGACCCTTTAAGTCAGTGCCCTTAAAAGGGAGATTTTGCAATGGAAACAAAAAGAAAGCATTCACACTTGCCATTCTAATAGAGAAGCCATGAGTTTCTGATGTCAAAATTAAAATCATTCAACTAAATACAAATTGCTATACATGTACATTATGCTGTATTTTACAGGACAACGTCCAGTAGGTAGACCTGAAATGTACAACTTCAACTCTAATCCTGCTCATATCAAGTATCCCCAACAAAGTGTAGCAAATAATATCCCTGTATCACAGACTACTGTAGCCGGGGTACGGAGGAGCCCAAACCCAGCAGGCTGGGCAGGACAAGGCCCCTATAACCAAGGACAGGTTAGTAATAGAAAATACATGTAATTAAAAATTACAATTCAAGCAGAACATTTTTATGGAATGGAAAAAATTCAAGGACATGATAAAATTGTATTATGCCCATTTCTCTGTTCAGTTAGAATAGATTATGCTTGAGGTGTTTCAGTTGAATTCAGTTATACATTGAGATTCACCCAGCCTTATTTTCACCTAAAGTAAATAGGACTGTCACACATGATTTGCCCAGCATTGAATTTGCCCCCCTTGCACATTTTTAAAGAAATCCTTTGTTAGTAATTTTAATCGTCCAGTCTTAAATTTGCCCTCATAACATTTAACAAAAAAGAACTAAAATAAAATGGAAGCGAAATTTTCCCTGTATACAGTATAAACCATTTTACATTTAAGTTTGATGAATATTCAGTTTTTTGAGTTGGCAAAGCCAACTCTCATTGCTATGGCTTTCAACTTTGCACTTGATAACCCTGCACGGACCAAACAACACACAATGTTACTGGCGCAGTAAGAAATAGGACCACTACGATTTGACAAAAGAACATATTAGACGACAGACGTTTAAGTTCAAGTTGTAAATATCGGGTTAAATGCATTATGAGAATGCAAAAAAATGCCACAAGGAACGATGCTACAGGAATAGCGATCACATGTTGATGTCAGTACATTAAAATATGGCGCATCTTTTTTCTTTGTACTTCCCTCCTCTGTATAAGGAGCACCCCATTTTTAGATAGATAGGTAAACGTATTGTATTTAGGATAAAAAAGACCTTAGATTTTTAAAAAAAAATTGTGGATGTGTAGAAGACTAAAGTAAAGTAGATCAATCAATCAATCAATCAATAATATTTATTTAAAGTCAGACATAATTTATAAAAATCAACATTAGCTCTGATGAGCTATTTACCGACTAGGAAAAAAGGTTTTTCAGTTTGATACTTAATAAACCTAAGATGTTGGTTTTAAGTTGGTCAAGAAGTTTCAAAAGCAAATATCTCCTAAAGTAAAAGTGATAGGACATTATACTTCATACGTACACCCATAACAATTGCAACAAATTTGTCATGATCAGATTGACCTTGAACTCTGACCTCAAAATCAGTTATTTGTTTAAGAAGTTCTATCATTTTATTTATTTATATATTTCCAGACTTTTTTTTTTTAGATTTGAGACAACTCTTGAATTGTGAGAATCACTCATTCAAGCCTTTGAGGCATAGATTTGGAGTTTGATCTGTGCCAGTTTTATACTTGTCTTCTGTATGTTCGTCTCAATGTTTATTGTTACTTTTTGCCAACTCACAGGACTTTCAGTCCTTTGATTTATGTTCATTATGATTACTCTGTTACAGGGTGGTGGAGACTTTGCCTCAAATCCTGCCTCTGGATATTCACAGATTAGTCCTAACAGTTCATCTCCAGGTAACTAAAGTACTAATAGGTTCTTAAGGAAACGGAAATTTACCTTTTATTTGTAAATGGCAAAAAATAATAACTAAAAAATTTAAATGGTAATGCAGAAGGAAAAGCACTATTCAAAGGCAGGGATTTTTCAGGGTATTTTACTTTGGGTCCAGGGTCCGTTAGAATTGGGAAAAATTGCGGCATTTCAATGAAATTGGGAATTTCCAACAGTTTAATTGATTCTCAATGGAATAAATCATAATTAACACAGAGATATAACTCCTTCTTATTCAAAGTGTCTTCAATAAAAGAAACAAAGTACTAGTAAAGCCATCTATACTCTAGATTGTGCTTCAAAGGACATCAAATTCTAGTATCTGGAACAGGCATATGTTCAGAGTCAGAGGGGCTACTTTAATGATCATGATCAATCAGGATTCAGATTCAAAGTCAGTGTTTGACGGGGACATTCCCACTGTCCGAGTCGCCCAATTCTGTTTACTGAACATGAACTATTTTCTGTTGTTTCTTTTATAGTCACTATCCAAAATTTTATTTTGAAGAACGTATCTATCCTCTATAAAGAAGATGTACTCCCTTTTGCCATTTTTTTTTGGTATCAGATTTGCTGTTTTGAGACAACATGGTCCTGGGTTCCAAATACTGGAGATACGATTTGATGACTAAAACGTAAACCTATACCGGATATAAGATTTATGACCAGTTTACATATCGATCGTTAGTGTCGTATTTCTGCTAGGTATTTCAGTCGACATTATTTTGCTCTTTATTGAAGAACACTTTAACAAAAAATAAAGAGGTTCAAATTGGGAAATTTCAATCAAAAATTGGGAAAATACAAGCCATTTTGGCGTTGGGAATGGGTCCCATAATCGGACCCAAAAACGGACTTAAAAAATCCCTGAAAGAACTAGCATTTTTAACCAAATAAAACATCATTTTTGGTGTACTCATAGGAAAATAGCAATATTTTACGCTCAGAAATTGTCCAACTCGTTTTTCTAAACAAGGGTCGCGTATGTTAAATAAAACGGCAATACCTATTCATACAGGTAGATATTCACTGATCATTCAGGCATAAATCTATGTGTACAACTATGATTATGGCTATTGCATTAATCAAACTTGACCAGTGTAGGTTTTAATGACTTAGCGCATGGAAAAGGTGATTTACCGTGCTATTTTCATATGTGTAGAGGGGAAACACAAAAATGATACCAAAATAAAATTTCATTTTCAAACAGTGCTCTATTAGTTGAATATTTCTCTCGATATTCATATGTGTCTATCTTAAAGCGTTTTCACATAAAATCAAAATTTCTGTTTTCTCAACTGGCTGTTAGTACTTTAGATATTAATGATGCTTTATAAGATGAGAAAAAAGAAAGCATTCTAACGATCATGGTAAAAACTGTATTGCAAAGCAAAGTTTTTGTGTATTGATAGCTTTACCTTCTCAATATTCACTGAGCACATTTATATTTTCATAATTATCTTTTCAGCAGGAGGTCCTACTTACACACAGTTAGGTGGATCCCAGAATCCACAAGGTAACTTCGCCCATGCTTCTCCCGGTGGATCTGGCCAGCCCATGTGGGCTCCGCAGTGGCAGGGTGGGGCAGCTGAAGCCCAGCAGAACCCCCAGGGTCAACAGGTACAATCTGCCGGGCCCCCTCAACCTGGCACACAGCAACAACAGAACGAGGAGTTCAGTGACATGTTCAGAATGTTAGAACCTGATATTTCAGGGATGTTCAATACTTTCCCTGAATGAAGAAATTTTCTTGTTAGAAGGAGGATTTTTTCTGAAGCTCAAGTTGGGGGGCTTGATAAATTCCCACTTGACTTTGACAATTTCTCATTTGCGAGGGGCAAATTTAAGTACAGTAGGACATGTCGAAAGATGGCTATAGGAGATTTATTTTTGAAATGTTTTGTAACTTGATTTTTTATGCAGCTATTTTATTTATGATGATTTTGAGTCATGCCTCGCCATGTTTATTTTTACTTTAGAGTAAAAAAAAAAGATTTTTCTAAAGTTTTATTCATGTTTTCAGAAGCTGTACTTTTAAAAACTATTTTAACACCTCCCTATTGCTATACATATATATTACAAATGGCTTTAAATGGTACATACATCCATTGTTACTTCTTTAATAGCATAAATTATTAAAAGTGATCATGTACCTATTTTTTTAAAGACCTCCTATAGTAATGAAGAGAAGACACAAATAGAATTTGTTTTAAATTTGTTCGGTAATACTCTCACTCATTCTCTCAACTGAACATAATTTGTTGTGTGTGGATCTTCAGGAGTAGAAATTAATATGTTAAAAAAAAGTTAATATATTGGAAAGGGTTTATTGTTTTTGAAGAAACAGAGATGAAAATTTTGTGTTTGCTAAATATGAAGAACTGAAGGTGTACTGAATGTTTGATACACTTAATGATTCCCTCAACTCTCTTGCCCTAGAATGTGATTTTTCATATACGTGTACATGTATATGGACTTGTGATTATTATAATCTTTAAAAACAGTTTATCGTTTTGATGCATCTTTTACTATATGTACAAAATAAAGTATGTTTATCTTCATTTGAAGCAGAAATCTTATGCATCATTTCTGAGACCACCAAGCAAAGAGAGTTTCGACTTGTATTTGACTTGTAATGTATGTGTATGATATTAGATGTGCAAGATGAATTGACTTTACGCTATACATTTGAGTTCATAAAACTCCTGTCTTGATTTGTTTTGAAAGCCGAATCAAAGAGTTAAAGTACTGTTTGTGATTTGCATGCGTTTTATTTTGGACCAATCATGTGGCCCTTTGTTATATTGTTTAGATCCATAGTGCAATGTTTGTTTACTTTTATACTTATTTATAGTATTAGAGATGTACTTGTACGGTAAAGTACATGTTCATTTTACTTTTAAAATGTTTTGTATGTAAAAAGTACACAATTATATGTGTAATTAATTTGCAGTTTGGATTTCCATGCTATATATATTTGTATGCGTACTGTGATCACACTGTATATGTTTATTTCATAGAAACAAATGTTTGATGATGTCATCGTTATTACGGTATGTCACTTTACCAAATCCTGAAATTATAAATAAGTCACTTTATTATCATTTACATAACGTTTTTATAATGCCAGTAAAGAAAACACTTCCAGCCCTTTAAGAAATATAATTCTACTTTGAATCAGGCACAAAATTTTCACTTATTTCAATTTTATTTCAAAGGATTCAGATATACAAGTGTAGAAAGATGTTTTCAAAATATATTTTATTTGTATTTTGTTTTTGAAAAAAAAAATCCCCAGATAGATTTTGAACACAATTTACTGTTTTATAAGATCTAGTCAGGATAAGAACTATTTAGTTCATTTAAGAGTAACATTTAAAATTCCCAGCATTTTGTATATATGAAAGATTTTAGATTTTTATGACATTATTTTGATTGACTAAGGTCAAAATTAAAGGATCTGTGCATTTAGGATTTCCTAATTAGGATAAAATACATACAAATACAACATGTAGAATTGTAGAAGATTAAGACGGATTAAGACACATTTTCTCGCTGTTTAGTATTTTAATTTAAATTTAAATGCATGTAGTGCATTTTTAGAGTATTATATTGAACGAGTTTAGTAGCAGTTTTGGAAGGATAAAATTAGTGCTTTATGTTGATCAATAATATTTTGGTGTTGAATTTCCGTTGTGAAATAAGCTACAAGATTATCAAGTTCAAGATCTGCAACATGTTTGTTTTGAGTGTTAGAGGAATGTCTGTTATGTTTTTAGTTTCATTGGAACTACATGTATGATAAAGTTACATAGATGATTCACACTTGAGCCTCTTGTTTGTTTACATGTAACCTTCATCATCTGAAAATATGTGCGTATATTTTGAAGGGACACTACATGTATTTGTCTTTTAGTTATTCTAACTTATTTCTACTTTCAATTTACTGCCGTGTTTTTTAATGCCATTTGTCTACCATAATATAGAAAAAGCTCTGCCCACACATGTGTCTGAAACTTGTGATAAGTTAATACTTTTCTGAACCCACAAAAACTGTTCTATTCATATTAAATGTTGACAGTTGAAATACATATATCTCACCTGTCCCTATTTTGATAAGGTTTGTTCACTTTAAACGAGTAAATTGTCGATGATATCATAAGCCTATTAGCAAGTTCAAAATTTGTTACACACTGGAGTTTTTTCTTTTTTAAGTAAAACAGAAATGTTGCAAAAAAAAAAATTAATTTGCATGTGTTATGATATTTCTGAAGAAATGATCTGATAAAATGGACATTTACATTTTCAGCATTTCATGCCATTACATTTTATCATATCATAAACTTAAACTTTGATGGGTCTGGTTCATTTATTTCAGAATCCATCTATTTCCTTCGTAGTATGATGTAGATCTGAACATGTATCCAAGTAATGGTTATTCTAATTTAGTTTTATGAAAATCAACTTGAGAAAAACTTATCAACAATTGTTATATAAGAAAAGGTTGTGCCATAAACAAATGTGCTTTGATCTTAATCAGTTTGCATGTTTTCTTACGGTGCTACTCTACATATATATTTTCTTCTAATTTATTGCAGAGCAAATAAAAACTCTTCAAATGGTGGAATACATATATTTAAAAAAAACACACACACTAACCCTGCTCAAAATTTGTAGACTATTTTGACTCATAAAGTTCGCAGGAAAATTAGCATTTTATAATTGTATGTCTTAATGTATATTTTAAAATATCATGTGTTTTTCATTTCGATTCATATGAGGTATGTTATTATCATAAATGTATCATACTCATAAAACATATATTTACCAAGTTTTGTTTATTAATCAAATTAACTCATTTCGAACTGCACATTGTACATGTAATATCTATCATCAATCATGTATCACTATTGTTTCAATCAGACAATAAATGAGATCAATATGGAAATGTCTTTGACATTAATTTCACAGCTGTACTGAAGGAGTCGTTGATTTGTCAATCGATAGAATATTCCATTGACTCCTCATCATTTTAGTTCGCTTCATTTTTAGGGATCCGTGACAAATGTATAGGGAGCTAATGTCATATCCTGATCGTCAGGGTCGGCATTAGTTTTGTGGACAAATGTTTACCTGGGCTATACACAGCCAATGTTGCCTCATATGAAATTCATGGGAAATTTTCATGAACTTTACATAAAACTTCACATAAAATTTATGTGAAATGAGCGGGAACATGAAATTTTTTATGTGAAATTCATGTGAAGTTTCTGACATGAATTTTATGTGAGTTCGATTTCACATGAAGGTCACAAAGAAAAATTCATGTGAAGAAAATTTATGTGAAATTCATGTAAAATATTTTTCACATAAAACTTGTGTGAAGTTTATGTGAATTTCATATGAACTTTCATGTGAGGCACAATTGGCTGTGTATCTCGTGAATTATAAGGGTTAGGGCTTTGATATTTCACATGACCTTGACTTTTTACTTTGTGACCTGACCTTCATTGAAAAACTTAAACCTGGGCTATACTGAATCTCATGTACTTTAAGGGTTAGGGCTTTGATATTTCAGGTGTATTTCTCATGACCAGACCTTTCATCTGGGACCTTGACTTTTGACCTAGTGACTGTGACCTTGGAGTTTGACCTACTTTTAAACTTTATCTTAGCAACATCACACTATTTTAAAAATTGCCATTTTTCTATCAAAAACCTACACAGTGAGCAATGTTGTCTTCTGACAAGTCTTACACAGAGATGATATGTACGGATCACTGTGTCCGGTGTCTGTCTGGTAGGTCAAAATTAATGTCAATGTATCACTGTGTCCGGTGTCTGTCTGGTAGGTCAAAATTAATGTCAATGTATCACTGTGTCCGATGTCTGTCTGGTAGGTCAAAATTAATGTCAATGTATCACTGTGTCCGATGTCTGTCTGGTAGGTCAAAATTAATGTCAATGTATCACTGTGTCCGATGTCTGTCTGGTAGGTCAAAATTAATGTCAATGTATCACTGTGTCCGGTGTCTGTCTGGTAGGTCAAAATTAATGTCAATGTATCACTGTCCGGTGTCTGTCTGGTAGGTCAAAATTAATGTCAATGTATCACTGTGTCCGGTGTCTGTCTGGTAGGTCAAAATTAATGTCAATGTATCACTGTGTCCGGTGTCTGTCTGGTAGGTCAAAATTAATGTCAATGTATCACTGTGTCCGGTGTTTGTCTGGTAGGTCAAAATTAATGTCAATGTATCACTGTGTCCGATGTCTGTCTGGTAGGTCAAAATTAATGTCAATGTATCACTGTGTCCGGTGTCTGTCTGGTAGGTCAAAATTAATGTCAATGTATCACTGTGTCCGGTGTCTGTCTGGTAGGTCAAAATTAATGTCAATGTATCACTGTGTCCGGTGTCTGTCTGGTAGGTCAAAATTAATGTCAATGTATCACTGTCCGGTGTCTGTCTGGTAGGTCAAAATTAATGTCAATGTATCACTGTGTCCGGTGTCTGTCTGGTAGGTCAAAATTAATGTCAATGTATCACTGTGTCCGGTGTCTGTCTGGTAGGTCAAAATTAATGTCAATGTATCACTGTGTCCGATGTCTGTCTGGTAGGTCAAAATTAATGTCAATGTATCACTGTGTCCGATGTCTGTCTGGTAGGTCAAAATTAATGTCAATGTATCACTGTGTCCGGTGTCTGTCTGGTAGGTCAAAATTAATGTCAATGTATCACTGTGTCCGGTGTCTGTCTGGTAGGTCAAAATTAATGTCAATGTATCACTGTGTCCGGTGTCTGTCTGGTAGGTCAAAATTAATGTCGATGTATCACTGTGTCCGGTGTCTGTCTGGTAGGTCAAAATTAATGTCGATGTATCACTGTGTCCGGTGTCTGTCTGGTAGGTCAAAATTAATGTCGATGTATCACTGTGTCCGGTGTCTGTCTGGTAGGTCAAAATTAATGTCAATGTATCACTGTGTCCGGTGTTTGTCTGGTAGGTCAAAATTAATGTCAATGTATCACTGTGTCCGATGTCTGTCTGGTAGGTCAAAATTAATGTCAATGTATCACTGTGTCCGATGTCTGTCTGGTAGGTCAAAATTAATGTCAATGTATCACTGTGTCCGATGTCTGTCTGGTAGGTCAAAATTAATGTCAATGTATCACTGTGTCCGGTGTCTGTCTGGTAGGTCAAAATTAATGTCAATGTATCACTGTTCGGTGTCTGTCTGGTAGGTCAAAATTAATGTCAATGTATCACTGTGTCCGGTGTCTGACTGGTAGGTCATAATTAATGTCAATGTATATAACTGCATTTCAGTACTGCAATTGTATCATTTCACTTCAGACATAGTTTGCTCATGACCTATTCAGTAAATACACCTATGGATTTTATAGGGTCAAGGACGAACATTTCCTCACAACACGTCCACTGTCTCCTACTACAATTAGGATAGCTTCAATATAGTTTTGTCTTGACAAAAAGAAACCTTTATTGATTTAATGCAAGATTGTTATGGTACCAGATATACATAAATTAATTTGCTCATCTTAAGTCTCGCTATATCTTGAACGCCATCAATAATGATTTACATATAAAGATTTGGCCAAGTCCTAAGGAGGGCAATTTGATTTTAAACAGTCTGTAGGTCAAAGTCAAACTAACTTGATGTTGGAACTCGAATGCACTAATTTATTCTCTGTTAAATTTTGTACTACATTAAGAATAAAGGGTTAGAAGTTTGTTATGAAGTGGAATGGGCATACATTAGATCAATGAAATGATGCAAATGCTGAGTATATAGAGTGAGCTGAAAGCTTCCCTGTGATTGTATCCAGCGCATGTACATGTTTTGAATTTTGGCTGCTTATGAAAAGCACTTTGGCTGGAAGCATCACTGATGAGGATTTACTATCCGAAACACGTGTCTGGTGCGTAATAGATTGGTTTGAAATTTTCTTCAAGAAGGTATAGAGTTGGAACACTTCAGTATTATTGTGATGTAGGAGAAATGTATTCTTTTTAAAATTGTGGCCCCTATTATTGTCAAAGTATGTATGTAGCAAAAAAGATACGACTTGAAAGCAATTAAGTTGCCTTGAAAAAAAAACTGGCCAACTTTTTGCAGTTATATCCAAATCACGTAAATCATTTGCTTGTTCGTACACGGGGACCCAGCTCTGCAGATACGAAGTCCGTATCCGGAGCCACTGCCTATTTCTAATTGTTTAATATCTTCTTCTTTCGAAAATAAACGCACGGTCACTATTGACCATTACGTGCCTTTTTTTGCGCAGCGGCGGGGGATTTAAAATAATGAAAAATCAAACAAAATTTTAAAACTATTTACAGTGATCTGTGTGGTTCTAGAAGAATGTTGCATTCAGGACAGGTATGGTGAGCTGTTCCCTGAAGGTGTCAAGTGAGTCTGAGGATGTTATGGTTGGTAACTGATTCCATTGTACTAATTTTCTGGGAAAGAGAGTCTTTACTACAGTAAATTTGTTGAAGTTGTGTGGGGTTTTTTTTTGTCTGTATCTGCTGTCTACTGGGTAAAGGAGGTTGTGGGGATATATTTTGACAAGACCATGGAGTACTTAATATGCTGCTGTAAGGTTGGCCATTCAAGGTGTTGAAGCATGTTAGTTACTTAGCTGGTGTTGTGGTATATCTATTTGTGACTCTGACATGTATATCTAGCTGTTCTGTGCTGTATTATTTCTAGTTGGTTTATTTGGGTCTAATGGTAGGGATCCCAGGTACAGCAGCTGTATTCAAGTTTGGGCCTAACTAGGGATTTATGTGCATGTTCTTTAACTTTAGCTTAGGAGAGGAGACTTTTAGATTACGTTTAAGAAAATTCAGTTGTTTGTTTGCGTTGGCTGTGATGTTTGAGATGTGTTTGTTCCATTTGAGGTCAGCATGAAGGGTTATTCCCAAAGGTGCCTGCAGATCTGATATGATCGTTTCCACCCCCCTCTTTCTTTCTCGGAATCATCGGCTAAAATGGCCGTGGAGTAAAGAAGGGAGATCTTTTACTGTTTGTGTGCGGTGTGAAAGAAAGTCTTGAATCCAACAATGATTTAGTGTTTCCCTGGATGCCATAATATTGTAATTTGTATAAGATTCTTTTGTGTGGAACTTTTTTCAAACGCTTTGGCAAAGTCCATCACAATAATGTCCGTCTGTACTATGTTGTTGTCGTTTGATTGGCAGCCTGAGTTCTTGAATGAACGAAATATTAAGTTGGGTCCCACATGATCTTGAATATTTAAAAGGATATTTTCCCATGTAATTTTCTTTTTATACCTTCATTTAGTTTCTTTGGCTTTTCAGAATTTTGAATATGAAATGAATGAATGTGAAACATTTGAAAAAAGGTCGGTGCGCGAAAAATATCGGGTGTGCTATCCAAATGAAGAAATCAAATATGGCGACTTCCATGGAGTGCATGCATGTAGAATATTTATCTTTTTAACACGCGGAAATAGCACAAACGATGAAAAGAAACAAACCCAAAAGTGTCCAGGTAGTAAAAGAGTGATATGGTTTCGAAGTCATTAATTACAGTATGGGCCTCTTCGATTGTTCAAAGCCTTTAAATTACATGTTATTTTTTCTGCTCAATATGCATATGTTTAGCAACCAAAACCCAAAGGTACCTATCTTTTTGCACTGACAAGTTTTTTTATTATTTGATCTGTTGCTTATTCTTCACAATGTTTTCAACATTCTGATGTCTGATTGGTCACATGACCAAATTTTACCCTACAGGGGGCGTGCCTCTAGATTTTTCACTGTGATTTTGTTTGCTCTGTCTTAAAATCTCCTTTTATATTGGGGTTTGAGGAGGTAATTCATCAATGGTTCCTTCAATGAATTCTAATAGTTTTGTCCTTGATTTCAATGTTAGATTCTATATATAAAGCTATTTCCATACAATATGCTCTATGATACACTCCAAGTTTATCCCCCAACTATTTGCGGAACTTCTCTATGCTTATCTCTAATTGAACCTAACTAACTAATTGTGTGACATCACGCCAACATAGAGAGTACCAGTGGCCTAAACTCCCAGGTTGATCTCCCTTCTAAAAGTAATCTCCCCCATATGACGCATTACGGATATTAGGGCTTGGACGATTATTTAAAACTCCAATTCATCAATGCATCGTGATATTTTATTTCACGATCCAAGTATCGATACACCCCGATGATACCTAAGTTAAGATTTACAAAAACATTGTGCTTGAACTTTCCGTATTTTCAAGTTCTCAAATTTAAATCCAACTTTCTTCAGTTTACATATAGATTAATAATAGTCAAATAACAAACCATTAATTTTTTTTTTCATCTCTACTCTAGACAGAAATCTAGTGTTGAATAAATATAACATGTTGAATTAAAAAAAGATACTTATATGATGAATATTAATACTATCAAATAGCTTTTTGAGAAGGTTTTATCAATTAACTTAGTATTGCGATATGTATCATATTGGATATAAGGTATCGTGATATGTATCGGATCGGCTGGGTGCAGTATCGTCCCAGCTCTAACAGATATCAAGTATCATCTTGATATTATGAGTCAGACCCTGCAATTTCTACATGAGCTTAATATGAGTACCTGTTATGAGAAGTAGTGTGCGAAGAAAGCTTACATTTGCCACAATAATTTGATTTGGTTTGTTAGATACCAATCTGATGTAATCAAAGTAGATGAATTAAACGATGTTTCTTGTCCAATAAGTGAAGAACATAACTTGAAATTCTGCTTTCTCCAACATGAACAATGCATGGAAGGTCTCTCATTACAGGTACAGTTGTACAACATCTGTCAGTGTCACAATAGGGGTAGTATTTAGCTCTACTGGTCAAAGACCAGTCGAGCTTATGCAATACTATGTTGTCGGCATCCATCAGTCCGTTTGTCTGTGTGACTGTCTGTTAACATTTTTTTTGTGATCGCAACTCCTCTTAAACCATTAATGATAGAAACCTAATTCTTCTTGCATTTAGTTTAGCATATAGTTTAGTTGTGCACCTGGTACATGTATTTCCTTAAGGCCTCTGCCCCCTAGGGTCTTCTAAAATGGGTGTGGAAATTTTCTCCTATATAACTCAATGTAATCTTGTGAACACCAAATCTCAGAATGTATAATTGTTAGAGAGATAATTCTTTTTGCATTATAATCAGTCTCAGGTGTAGTTGTGCACCGGATATTTTGTTTGAACCCTTGACTCCCAGGGTCTTCGAAAATTGGTGTGGTCATTTTCTCCTATAATACTCTATACACGTATAATCTTGTGAACACCAAATCTTAGATAGGATAATTGATAGAGAGATAATTCTTTTTGCATTAATATCAGTCTCTGCTCTATTTGTGCGCCTGATATTTTTTTTTGAGCCTCTGAACCCCAGGATTTTGAAATTTCGTGTGGTCGTTTTCTCCATATAAGTCTATGTAATCTTGTGAACACCAAATCTCAGAAAGTATAATTGATAGAGAAAGGATTCTTTTTGGCAATGCATTATAATCAGTCTCTGGTCTATTTGTGTGCCTGATAATCTTGGAAATGGGTGTGGTCATTTTCTCATATATAAATCTATGTAATCTTGTGAACAACAGTTCTCAGAAAGTATAATTGATGTAGAGGTAATTCTTTTTGCAATATTATGTGTCTGTGGTGTAGATGTGCACCTGATATTTTGTGTGAGTCCCTGATCCCCAGGGCATTTGAAAATTGGTGTGGTCATTTTGTCATGTATAAGTCTATGTAATCTTGTGAACACCAGGTATTAGAAAGAATAATTGACATAGAGTTGATTCTTGTTGCAATATTATATGTCTGTGGTTTAGATGGGCACCTGGTATTTTGGTGAGTCCCTGAGCCCCAGGGCCTTTGAAAATGGGTGTGGTCATTTTCTCATAAGTCTATGTAATCTTGTGAACACCAGGTATTAGAAAGTATAATTGACAGAGAGTTATTTCTTTTTGCAATATTATGTGTCTGTGGTGTAGATGTGCATCTGATATTTTGTGTAATTCCCCAACCCCCAGGGTCTTGTTAAATGGGTGTCACTTTAGTGAATTTAACTAAACAGCCAGTAGAACTTCTGTCTCATTAGAGACTTCTGGTTATTCAAAGCTTGAAAAATAGTTTTTAGTTCAATTTTCATCCGCCTGCGGTTAAAAAAAACCCCCACATTTTTCATATTGATTTATGCACAATGTGAGTTTTCTTTTCACACCCTGTATTTTCTGTCTTGGGTCATTAACTAATAATGTCTTACTGATTGAATAAAAAAAAATTAAAGACAAATTCAAGATTTATTCTACAGGTTTGGGATTCTTCTAGAAATAGCTATGAACTGATAATAGCATAATTTGGCTATAATAGCTTTATACTTAGAGAAATAATTTGAAGTAGTACATTTGTAAGATACCGTTTTGGAATTTTCATCTGAATTTCAAAATCGCAAATTCTCTTGACCATCTGAACCATGTTTACAAAAGAAATTGACGTGCATGACTTACTACAGTGTTCGTGAAGGTTCGTAGGACATTGGACACTTCCAGGTAAAAATTGTGTTGGTCTGATTAATGTTCTATCTGCGTTGCACCAAAATGTCCAGAAAGGTGCATGTGGGGAAGGGGACAAGGAGATTGCAACACATCGTATCATACAGTAAAGTGTCCCTTTATTTATTAATATTGAACCATTTCCTTTTCTTAAACACTCTACTTCGGCTTTAGCTTATTAGTTCGACCTGTACATTCAACAAGGAAAGTATTTTGTAGTCACCTCTTCTTCCAGACCCTTTACCTATTTTAGGTTTACCAACGTAAGTCACACCTTATTTTCGTCATATAATTTCCGGTCTGGTAAGTTATTGTTTAGTCTGATAAAGTTTTGAGCTTCACAGGACCAAATGTCATGTAAAGATTTTAGACTTTAGCGAACACTTCTTACTATCTTTGAATTTGAATGAGTCAAAATTTGATAATTTACATGTATGTTGGTCAAAACTTGAAATTTGTAAGTTGAACATGTATATCAACTTCTTTTATAAGTTTGATTTGACACATGGTCATAAAGATTTGCAATTTTGAGTTTATAAGAAAATTTAAAACTTGTTTAATTGCAGATGTCAATATTGATAATATACATGTATCTGTATGAATTGTTTAACCTCTTTTTTCAGAAATATCTTGTACCGGTATTCTTCACTGTCAACTAATTTGCATGTTAATTACAGGCCGTAGGTGAGATGGTCAAGAAAAGGAAATCTCTTATTGTCAAAGAAGCCATTATTGATGAATCTGAGGAAGAAAACATTGACGAATCTAATGAAGATGAAGAGGATGTAGAAGATGAAGTAGATGATTTAAGTGATGAAGATGGTTCTCTAGATGAGTCTGATGAAGATGAGAGTCCTCCCAAGAAAAAGAAGAAAGTGACGAGCAGAGATAAAAGCAAACCTCCGACCAATGAAGAGCTGAATGAACTCAAGGATACACAGACACTGTTTCATTCCAGCCTCTTCAGACTGCAGGTTATATTATTGTTAACATATCGGTAACACTTTTCCTTGATATATGTTTACAGTGATACCTGTAAGGATTCACATAACATGTTTAAGTTATGAGATGAAAAAGTAAACTTTATACATAACTTACATGTAACTAGGTAATTAGGATGTCATTTGGATCAAATTTTATTCAGCATATTTTTTCAAAGTGAACAATGAATTATGCATCCTTTACATGTAGTTTAATAAGCGTAGTTTGTACTAGACAGCTTTTATTTAAGACTGTGCTAAATTATTATGAGATTATTATTACTGTGCTAGATTATTATGAGAAATATGTGAAGTTCAGAATTTTCAGAATTTTGCTTGGTTTCCGATAAATTTGGTTGTACAAAATATGTTAGCTTTTGCTTACAAACTGAAAATTGCTCATTTTCTCAAAGGAAAGGATATATAATATATGAAATTAACTTTCTTTTCTCAGATATCTGAATTACTATCAGAGGTACAGATAAAGGCTAAGAGGAGGGCACAAATGGATGAGGCCATAAAGAAACTGATGTCTCTTATTACAAGCATACATGAAAAGAGTCAGCCTGATGTACTGTATATATTGATAAGCTTGTTTACTCAAGAAGCCTTAAAAAATCCTAAAAACATGAAGTAATGGACTGTGTTTGATAAGGCCCTATTCGGGTCACAAAATACCACTATGAAAACTTTTAATGATTTGAAATGTGCAAACTTCCTTTACCCATACATGGATTTTTCTGCCATTTTTGAATATTTACATTACAAGTAGGTTTTCCATGTTGAGCGCCCATTAGGCAACTAGAATTATATTCCAACAAATCGGGTTGCCTATTGTGATGACAAGTCCAAGTTTTTAACGTAGGGAGAATTTACCAACGTTAGAGTACCTTTGATCCTGTAATTCTCTGTATAAGTGATGTTCGTGCAAATAAGGGTGTCTAATACCTAGCAAAAATGTAACTATAAGAAATGCCCTATCATACTTTTGGTGTTCATGGGTGTATAATTCTGGTTGGCACACATGCAAAGTTTCCGAGAATCTTGAATTTGCACTTGACCAACGAGAATTATACACACATGAGCACCAAAAGTAAGACAGTCATTTCTTAATTAAAATGATAGGAAACATTGTTTCACGACATATATCTCTCAGATACCTGTAAATGGATTAGTAATCAGCCAAAGTCAAGTCTTCTATCTAAAAACATATCAGGGATGAAAAATGTAGAGACTAGATATACATATAGGGCCAAAATATACCCTTTTCATGTACATGTATAATCCTTTCATTAATTTTTGTATTTTTTGTCTGAATGAAATTTACGAAAAAAAAAAAAATGAATGTACTTTTTTCTTTCCAGAAAACATTGATTCGAACAAATGTCCAGATTCCTATGAGTGATCTTGCCAGCAAAGTTAACAGAACGTCTAAATTCATTCCTGCTGAAAAAGTGTTCGTAATAGGGAGCTATCTTACAGAGACGTGCGTTAAGCCCCATGTAAAAGTAGACTTGGCTGTTGTCATGCCCAAAGTAAGTGATAGTTTGACTTGTTGTATAACTTTTTACATACAATGCCTACAAACATGTACAGATTGTAAATGTTTTGATTTGAGCATAAAAGGTTTGTATAAAGAAACAGAATTTGATCGATATTCATTGAAACATTTTTAAAATAACTATTTACAGGAGATGGTCCATACAAAGGATTACTTAAACTTTAGGTACAGCAAGAAGAAGGCCCAGTATTTAGGTGTACTAGCGGCATATCTGAGAAGTAAACAATGTATCGAGCACATCAAGTTCTCATACCACCTTCACAACACACTGAAACCAATACTCTGTCTTAAAGTTAAAGGTAATTATTTGAATGTACTGTTAGAGGAAAGGTACTGATGTCAGGGTATTGATATTTACTGGTTGAAGGTAAATTCATGGAGAAAGAAACAGTCTTTTGCAATCTGTATGTATGTCTTTCTTCCTTTAGCTATATGTCAATATGTTAAGCCATGTGCCTGTTCAAAGCAGAAAGCATGCACAAAGACATAGAGATTTATTCCAGGCATAAAACTGTATTACTCATTATCATATTGTACATGACATTGTATTGAAAATGTACAAAAGGCTTTTGATCAGGACTTCAAATAATTGTTTTTCTTAGATAGAAAGGCATTACACTAATCTCAAAGGGAGAAGGAAACATTATGCTTCCTTCATTGATGGCATTCTTACTATTATGTTATGGTCTCTTGTACTTACATGTATGCATATAGGACGACAGAAATTTAATTTTTAGTTTTACGGATTTTATTTTTTCAAAATAGGGTAGGAGGTGCCACGATCATGATCTTTAAATTCAGCTTCTTGTTTATCATGTTTCCAAAGCCGCATTCTCTAAAACACTTTGCACGATAAAGATTAAGTTAGAATGAAAAGTAATAACCAGTAATTCAGATTAGCGTAAGAAAAAAATGTACAATTACTTCATTTCATTTTTTTTTTCCAATTGTGGTAACATAAGGGTTGGCGGATCCGTAAAACTAAGAATTATATTTCTTTCACCTAGTGTAATTTGCCTGTATTTATAGTGATCCTCTTGATATCAGCGAAAAAGCAATGGAATACTGATTGCACTACATGTATGATGACATTGTTTTTTTTTTAAATCGTAGGTGATGAAGGAAAACCAGTAGCATTCAATATCCATGTTGTTTTGGAGAAAGATACATTTAAACTGAATCGTTTCCATCCAAAGAAGAACAATGTACGGAAACAGTGGTTTAATGGAGAGCAGCAAACAGAAGAAGATGGCTTGGGTTTGATTCTTTTCTCTCTAACTTATCAAGAAATTTTCAAACCAAAAAGAGTGACAGTAATTGTAACAGATGATCAATACTTTATCTTGTTTCTTGTATAGCGTAATCTTTGGAGCTGCAATAAGACTTTATTCTTCAGGTGACATATGCTATATTGTAATGAATTTTTTAAGACAGATATGTTATTTATTTACAGTGTCTGACCAGCCACCCACTCCGTTCTATAATACATCAATCTTGAGGGATCTAACAACACAAACAACATGCTCCTGTCTACAGTCTGCATATAAAGATGCCCCAAATATCAGGGAGGGATTTTCTATGCTCAGAGTATGGCTCGATCAACGACAACTGTCAAGTGTATGTGAAAAATAATATTGTTTCCATATGACCATAGTCTCACATTTCTATGAATCCATAGTTTCACATTTTAAAGTCATTAGTTCCATGTAACCATAGTTTCACATTTCCATGAAACCATAGTTTCACATTTTAAATTTGTTAGTTCCATGTAACCTTAGTTTCACATTTCTATGAAATCATTTTCGCACATTTTAAGACTTTATTTTAAATTCCATAATGATCATATAACATTTGTATTTGCAAATACCAGTCCTTATCTTTATTTTATAATGAATCACTGATCTATACAAAATTTACATAATTATACAATAGACATAAATGATTTTGATTTTATTTACAGAGTTATGGTGGATTTACAAGTTTTCACATGTCGATGTACCTAGTGTATTTGATGTCAAAACGCAAAATTAACAAGTTCATGAGTAGTTACCAGATTGTCCGCAATACTCTGGATCATTTATGTAAGTACACCAAATACACTGGATCATTAATGTATGTACATTGCAATACTCTGGATCATTTATGTAAGTACACCATAAATGTAATTATTCAGACAAAAGTAGATGGTTCTTGTATAACTGTGATATATGCATCTACTTGTAAAAAATGACATGTTTCAAACAAGAACATCTCCATATGCAATAATCCATCAGTTATTCACTCGCGCTTGCCTATGTGCTTGATCAACCCGACAATTCTCTGTAGACGGTCAGTAACAATCCTAATAACTAATAATGTAGAGTCTACTGTATGCATTTCTGTAACTTTACTACGTGTGGGATAAGAAAATCTAGAATTTAAAAATCATTTGTTACAAATTTATGCTCAACAATTTTAAAAATGTCTTTTTATGTCTCTATAGCTAAGTCTGATTGGTGTAAGGAAGGAATCACACTTAATAACACTACATCAGACCCCCACCAACCCTGTATGGAGGATTTTCACCAGCATTTTGATGTTGTATTTGTTGACACTACTGGATATCTTAACCTGAGTGCTGAAATGAATTGTTCAACATTTCAAAGAGTAAGATTAGAATTCAGTTTATATCTTCAGGGTTTAAAGAACTACTAAATCATGACAGCATTTTCAAAAAAAAAAAAAAAAAAAAAGGCTAAAAAAGAACATGCATTGTACAAATTATACGTACAATTGAAAAGTATGATCAAACTTTGTCAGATAAATATTACAATGTACAGCTGACACTCGTTATCTCGAAGTCGATGGGCCCACTGAAAATACTTCGACATAAGCGGAGTTCGAGATAAACGTCAGTCGAATTTACGGTATATTTTCGAATGTATTGTACCACCTATAAGGCTAAAAGAATCGTTTTGCTATTGTATTTTATACAATAGATATCGCAGCTTAAAAGGCTACTCGTGCTGACAATGTAATGTTTACTTCACAACGTAGAATAGATTCTAGAAGTGCCATAAACGTATTCTTAATACTGAAATTTTACGAAGAGGCGCATTGAGAACGTCAGGTATTTTTATTCGTTGTGTGACCCCCCCCCCCCCCTTTCCGCGCCGATCGCATCGGCCCTGATATAATACAAGTTTGGTTGTCTTATCAATCTGTCATAAGCTGTTTACCCTCACGAGTTTTAGATCATTGTGTCAACAAAGTACAATGAAGACATTTGTTCGTACGCTATTTAATTTTTTCGTCTGCTAGATTTCAAAGTCGTATGTACATGTCTTCATTCTTCACTTAAATTTACTCGCATGCAATCAAGTTTAATCATCTTCCTCTTAGTGTATGAAATTTTATGTATGGATCATTTTGTAGATCATCAGTATAATCATTGTTGCTCAAATTGCTTTATTTCAGTCACGATAAATCTTGCAATTTTTTTTGGGGGGGGGGATTGAATTGGTTTGTTTATTTTTTTTAGCTGTCGCTTCTCATAAGAATTTCAACATAACAAACAATGCAATTTTAATGAATGAAACATGCACATATCATTGTTTCCGCAATGATATTATCTAATTAACTGTTATCCCCCTCGGTCGATCAAACAACGGCGAATCAGTCAACCTGCGCTACCGGTACCTATAATTGTTTGTTTACCATGCGATTTCACTATTGTTTGGTACGTTAATTGGTTTGTTTATACAAACATTAGGACTTCGACTTAACGAGTATAAAATACACGAAGAAAATAACTTGGGACTTCGAAATTACTTCGAGATAAGCGAAATTTCGAGATAATCGATTTCGAGATATCCGAAGTCAAATTGGTTAGAATATGAAGGAAAAAAGATGGGACCGCCCCTCGACTTCGAGATAAACGGAATTTCGAGATAACCGAGTTTGAGATAACGAGTGTCAGCTGTATATTTGAAGGAGTGAAAGATTTTGAATCACTGAATTTTTACAGTTACATTTATGTTAACTGAATTCATTCTAGTGAATCTATATGATTTTTAAAAATAAGAAAGCCTTAATTTTGTTATAATGAATTTATATTTGTTTTATTAGGTAAAGCATGAAGCTCAGTTAGCCATACAGAGTCTGGCAACACCCGGCCTGGACAGCTTCTCATCACTATTCATGACAAAAGTAGCTTTTGAGAGGAAATTTGATCATGTCTCTCAGTAAGTTTTCTTTTTCTATAGGATATACTTTGGTCGAACTCCTGTTAATTAGACTATGACAAGAGTCTGCTTACAGGAAAAACTATGACACAGGCAAGTTAACATGTACATTTGTAAGACTATGAAAAAGGTAAAATTACATGTATGACTATCACATGAGCCAGTTTACATGTAAGACTATGACACGGGCAAGTTTACATGTAAGACTATGACATAGGAAAGTTTACATGTAAGACTATGACACAGGCAAGTTTACATGTAAGACTATGACATAGGCATGTTTACATGTAAGACTATGACATAGGCAAGTTTACATGTAAGACTATGACATAGGCAAGTTTACATGTAAGACTATGACATAGGCAAGTTTACATGTAAGACTATGACATGGGCAAGTTTACATGTAAGACTATGACATAGGCAAGTTTACATGTAAGACTATGACATGGGCAAGTTTACATGTAAGACTATGACATAGGAAAGTTTACATGTAAGACTAAGACACGGGCAAGTTTACATGTAAGACTATGACATAGGCAAGTTTACATGTAAGACTATGACATGGGCAAGTTTACATGTAAGACTATGACATGGGCAAGTTTACATGTAAGACTATGACATAGGAAAGTTTACATGTAAGACTATGACATAGGCAAGTTTACATGTAAGACTATGACATGGGCAAGTTTACATGTAAGACTATGACATAGGCAAGTTTACATGTAAGACTATGACATGGGCAGGTTTACATGTAAGACTATGACACAGGCAAGTTTACATGTAAGACTATGACATAGGCATGTTTACATGTAAGACTATGACATAGGCAAGTTTACATGTAAGACTATGACATAGGCAAGTTTACATGTAAGACTATGACATGGGCAAGTTTACATGTAAGACTATGACACAGGCATGTTTACATGTAAGAATATGACACAGGCAAGTAAGACTATGACACAGGCAAGTTTACATGTAAGACTATGACACAGGCATGTTTACATGCAAGACTATGACACAGGCAAGTTTACATGTATGACACTGGCAAGTTTACATGTAAGACTATGACATAGGCAAGTTTACATGTATGACACTGGCAAGTTTACATGTAAGATTATGACACAGGCAAGTTTACATTTAGGATACTGGCAAGTTTACATGTAAGAAGTTTACATTTTTGACACTGGCAAGTTTACATGTAAGATTATGACATTGGCAAGTTTACATGAAAGATTATGGCAAAGGTAAATTAACATGTATGAGTACAACAAGAGCCAGTTAACATTTAGGACAATGAGATGAACAAGTACAAGTACAAGTAATACTGTGGCAAGACCAGTTCACTTGGAAGACTATATTAAAAGGCAGTTTTCATTTAAGACTATGCCATGACCAGTTTAGAACCATGACAATAGCCATTTTACATGTAAGATTATGAGCAAAGCAAGTTTATATGTACAGTTTGTCTTTTTACAGTATACAGACTGGCCCTTGGCTACAAAGTTGTATTACAAAGTTAGACCTTGAGGATCAATTAATGGACCATGGAGGTAATAAAGTCCTTACTGTATTGTCAAGTCTGGTCCAGTACCTAAAGCTAGCACTACAGGAACGTATAAAGCTACTGCAGCTACAGCTAATACCAGAAAACAGTGTAAGTAAACATTTAGGAATGAAATAAAAATCTCAATGTATTTTCTTGTCTGGTTCAGTACCTCAATCTTGCTTAACAGGAATGTATAAAGCTTATGCAGCTACAGCTAATACCAGAAGATCGTGTTACTAAACATTTTAAAGAAAAGTTATTACTTCAGTATTTATTTGTATTTGTTTTTGTCATTATATTCAACAACAATTGGTCACTTAATGGAAATATATCTGTGTTTTTGAAAAAAAAAGGTATGACACCGAATTGTTTTTTTTTTCGCAACAGAAATATAATACATTATTTTTATTTGAAATAAACAAGATTCTTTTAATAACTTCAACTTCATGTTTGTGTCATCAGAGTATAAGATAATTAAATTTGCAGAAAGAAGAAAAAATGTAAAACGAAGGATCATTCAGGAACATATATATGCACAACCAATGTAATTCCCTGAGATAAAACTATCAAAAGGAACATATTGCATTTCACATGTAAACACTTGTGACGTCACAATTCATTCTACAATTGTCTGTACATGATCAGGCATAATGATATACTGTAAAGCAATATTGTTGTTTCATACAATATCCTGTTGACTGATCAATTTATTGGAAAAAGTGTAAAACTTTTTTCCTTACATTTTCATGAGAATGAATAAAATGAAATCATCTCAAATTAATAGGAATGGGAGATATCTGAAAGTCCGTCATCTGAAGACAAAGGACAGATAACTGTTGGAATGTTGTTAAATCCAGAGTACGCAACAAACATTCTGGAAAAGGGACCCCCAGCTGACTCTCCTGAGGTAAACAAAAGTTATTTAAATATAATATAATCAACATGTGAAATAATTTGTGATTATATATTTCATAAAAACAGTTCAAACTGCTTTTAAGGGATGTGGTTCTTTATCATTTCTCAGAATAAGCTATATGAAGAGAAATATTTTCTTGAGGGAAAGAACTCTGATAAGGTCTGAAGCTATTTTATTATGCCCTTATATTGTTTTCACTTCTAACATAATCATGATAACAATTATCCATTCTCATCAAATCATTTGGAGCTGATCTCATGCTTAACCCAAGTAATTATCTCTAACTGCAGTATTAACTTGGGAAGCGATTTGAAAGAAGACTTTTGATATGCAATTGACCTTCTTCATATTACCAGTAGACATGCATTTTAGACACTCCAAGACCCGACATCATTTCTTTTGACGTTATTTCTAACTGTGACGTCATAAATCAGATAAGACATCACAGTTATGTCAAATCTTGTGATGTCGGGTCTTGGAATGTGTAAAATACAAGTCAGCTGCGGTAATGTGAAAATCGTCTATTATTTTACATTTAGTAAGAGAAAAAGTTTTTAGGGTAATAAAAGAAAGTAGTATATTACGGATATTGAATTCTAAAAGATGATTTCTTCTCTTCTAATAGGCTAAAGAATTCCGAGAATTCTGGGGTGAGAAATCGGAGTTAAGGCGCTTTAAGGATGGCAGTATATGTGAAGCTGTAGCATGGATGAATGATGGAAAGATATCTGAGAGGAGAAATGTGTGTCGGTCTGTTATAAGACATGTACTGTCAAGGTAAGGTCACGGTTACTTACATGTACTTTTCGGAGGGACTTAATCTTTTGAAAAGCTTTGCAAACAGGTAGAATACATGAAAGACTGTCATGAAATTATGAATAATCGCACCTTTGGACTTTAACATTATGTCCTCATAATTAATAGCATGTCAAACAATGCCTTCTCCTGTCAGTTGATTATTACGCCATAATGAGTAAATCCCCCAACAGGTGCGATGTCAGACATTTGGCTATTCTACAATTTAATGCTGATGTTTTGAGCAATTTATACGAGCAAATGCAGGATCAGAGGAAATTTGAAATGGTCAATTCTGTCATATTATGCACAGGCATTTCGCCAATCTGCATATAAGACTACGACAAGAGCCAATTTACATGTAAGACATTTTGCCTGTTACCACCTTTTATTGAAATCTCTGGAAATATGAAATTCATTTAGAATTTCTTTTTACACAGGCATTTTGAGATACCCCAGAAGAGTATAATGTACATCCACAATCAGCTTGACGTGTTACTACAGCAGAGAGCTGACCTGTCAGACAGTACAATTAGCTGTGATACTGGAGAGATGGAACATCAACAAATAATGAAGAGCTACGATAGCTTGTGTAAAATACTCCGTAACCTCAAAGATCTGCCTCTTACCATCAACTCTATACAAGGAACCTCACCTAGTCTTAGGTTCACAGAGGTAAATTTTTTCAGTACATGTAGTGTCAGAACATCTTTACTCCAATTTCACCAGGCATTGTATTTTGTAGATAGAATTTCAATAGACCACTTGCCAAATTTATGATGGATGACACTCTTTTTCATTTTTCAAATCTAAAGGAATCAAATAATGGAAAACAGCGCCAAAAGATGTTGACTCTAACATTTTGAGCACAAGAACAATGTCAGAAGTTAGCTTATTGAAAGGCATTAACATTAAAACCAAATACAAATTCAGCCTTATAAAGTTTTTGAATTTTTAAAAAGTGTTCATATTTTTCAGGTAGTACCTCCTTTACCGTCAGTGTGCAAGGTAGGGATATATAGAGGGGAGGGTGAGGATAAAAGGGAATTACCTTTACCGAAGAAATGTCCATTCTACACACCTTACCTGAAAGGTAAATATGTCTTCTTACCTTTCAGAAGAAATGCTTTATTTATGTGCGATGATGTTTATTTATTGCCTACAAAATATCAAGACCTGCAGCCTGTTTCACAAAAATTCTTGAAAGTAAGTTCAGGAATTTCTGTAACTTTTGATCGCTTAGTTCTACTTTCTAACTAGATTTAGCAAAGTTTTGTTTCTTAATTTATATTTGGTATGTAGAAATGATATTAAAAAATAAAACATGATACAATCTAAATAGAAATACTTTACAAAATTTTATTCTGTGATGAAAGTTACAAAAATTCTTGAATTTTTTTCACAAGAACTTTTGTGAAATTGGACACTGATATTTAACTATCTGGTTTCAAAGGTAGAAATATTTGCTGATGACTTTATATTTCATATGATTGCACATGATTTTTGTCGTTGCCCACTCAACAAGTGTCACATATAGCGATCACTTTGATGTGTGTCCTTCTGTCTATCCATCTGTCTGGTATTCACTCTCACATACAGTAAATGGCTATAATATGAATTATATATACATGTATTATACATGTACTTCCATCAAACATGCAGGGATGGTCACATCATAACAGTCAAGGTCACCTTCAAGGTCAAACATACAGTATGAAAGACAGCATACATATACTTGTTCTAAGTTTACTCTCTTGAGAAGTTAGAGGGCTTCACAGATGATATATAAAAAGCAAAATGACATTTAAAAATAGGTACTGTAACCCTGGTTATTTTCGCTGGGGGGTATTTTTTTTTTGCAAAATGACCGTTGCAACAGTGTGCTTAGGGGCAATTTTGGCGAAATTGGGAGTAGTCCCTTTAAAAAATCTTTATACTGAATGAAATTATTTTCGCAATATTAATACAATTGCAAAAAGCATGAAAATTACCCCTTGTGAAAATGTCCAGGCTGACAGTATTTGTATGTTTATCTTTCAGTGATCTGTCATTTAGAGGGTAGTGGTAAGTGGCCAGACAACCTCCAGGCATTCAGACATTTAAAGGCAGCATTCCACATCAAGTTAGGAGAAGTTCTCACTGACCAGCAATCATTACCTGTTCACATCACTCCAACACATGTGGATGTTAAGAAAGTAAGAGTTCCTCTGTCATTTTCTCTCCTTTGCATTCCTTCGGTTATTGAGTCTTTGTGGAAAACAGAGTTATCTCCCATGTGAGACGATATCTGACGTAAAACTGTTATGACGTCATGAAAATGGTATGATAAAGCCGATTTTATACAGTCATTTCCCAGTTTTAGGATCGTTTCCATAGAGTTTGATGACGTCACAATTAGTCTACGTCAGATACCATCCCAAATGGGCAGTAACTCTGTTTTTCTAAAATAAGGAATATACATGTATCTTATAGAGTAAAAGCTTTTCACATTTTGAGCAACTGGAATAATTAAAAAGAAAATCATCAGTAATTCTTTATTTTTTTTTGTATGACTCAAACATATGTACATACATGTATATTTTTTAAGATAATAGGGTGAATTACATGCATTTGAACAAAATTTTGATAAGTGTGTTTATGTACATGTACATTAGAGAGCTATTGATAGTAAAGTAAAAAAAAAAAAGTCTGAAAAAATTGCTTACAGAAATTCTGTTCAAGTACATGTATTTTGTAAAGGATGGCTTTGTATTCCGTGTTGAGCTGGCTTATACAAGGGAAATAGCGTTAATGAAGCTCTACAAGACCCCAGAAGGCATGGTAAAATACAAGGACACCTCAGAATCACTGAACTTAGAGAGGGAAATACAACATTTACCCCAGTTAACCAGCACATTACATGGGTATGTCATTTGATACTTTTGAAGGATGTTTTTCTAATTACAGAGTTTCATCTAGAATTTAATTTATTCTATTGATTTTGATCAGTACTTAATCTTGTTTTACACCAGAATATGAAACTTACTGACAGTAATGTCTCCTACATGTACATGTGTATAAATCAAGCATACATTCACTGTGCTAGGAAATTGGTCCTTACATGTAATACTTAGAAATACATTTATCATTCATGTATTCATATGTAAAATATAGAAACACATATACTTAAATGATTATAATAGGGGCTCATATATGATGCAGTTGTTTACATTACATTTACTTTGTTATTTCAGACTACAGCAGCAGCATAACTCCTTTGGTGCCGTAGCGAGACTTGCCAAACGGTGGATATCATCACAACTTCTCATTGACTACATCTTAGAGGAGGCCATAGAACTAATGACTGCGTACCTGTATATCACACCTGAACCATACTCTGTACCTGGGTAAGTTCTTTGTAGAACTAATGACTGCATACCTGTATTTCTCACCTGAACCATACTCTGTACCTGGATAAGTTCTTTATAGAACTAATGACTGCATACCTATATATCTCACCTGAACCATACTCTGTACCTGGGTAAGTTATTTGTAGAACTAATGACTGCGTACCTATATATCTCACCTGAACCATACTCTGTACCTGGGTATGTCAGTTTAGTGGGTTTATGCAAATTATTTTTATCAGGAATTTGGGATTGCTGTTTCAGTTATAAATTTACTCCCCTGCTTAGGATGGACCAATCATAGGTGTTGTTACAGATTGACCTACATGTATATATCGGAGCTTGAGTTGACCCTGATTTTATTAGATTCAAGTTCCAGATAAAAACACTCACAGAGATTTCGATAAAGGACTTTACAGTATTGAAAACCACAACAAGAATAACAGAGAAAAAGATAAAACTTACAATTCATTTAATATTATATGAATAAATACAAAAAATGTAACAATACATTGTATCATTTCAGATGCGCCATAGTAGGATTTCAGAGATGGTTACATTTATTGGCCAATCATGATTGGAAGATGTCACCACTGATGGTTAATCTCAACAATAAGTTCACAAGTAGGTTATTTACCTATAAGTTCTCAAAAGTCACCATTATATGTATAGAGAGTCTGTCCATTCATCAGTCTAGTTCTTAAGATTCATCAATTTAAAAGTTTCTCATTTTCATAAAGTTGTAATTTTTTATATGGGAGGAACAATACTATTTCTCTGTCTATATATTCTGTATTTAATGCGTATACATGTACATATTGTAAAAATCTATTTATGTACTTTTTGACTAAATTTTAGTACATGTATTGGGTAAACAGGGCTTCATGTCATGTGAATTCATTCATATCATGTCAATTTTACATTTTCAAAGTTCTGGTCTTCTAAAATATTCTAGAAAAGAAAGTTTTGAATTTTGACAGAAATGTGTCACCATATACATTTATTTCCTAGAATGATTACATTTTATCTTACTAATTTTCCAGGTGATGACTTTATTGAGATACCCTCCAGATTTCAGAAAGAGAGAACAACTTTACCTCTGATGTTTATAGCCACCCCTGAGGACAAAACTATGTCAATATGGACACGTAAAATGCCAACTGCACCATTACTGAATCGTATGATGTTACTTGCTCAGGAATCACTTCACGTCTTGTCAGAAAATGTCAGATCTGGAGTTATCAGAAGTATAGAGTACAAGGTGTGTATCACATTACATGTTTACTAACATTTTCCGAAGAATGCACTTTTCAATTGAATTAATCGCGTGAGTGAACGTTTAAAGTGATCTAGAGGAGTCAAATAAATTTCAGGTAGGATAAATTATCTAATAAATGCACAGTAAGGAAAGAATACGCTCATTTTTCTATAGACCATTTTCATATAGAGCAAGGGACCATATTTCGCCAGAGACCATATTTTGCCGTTTCATAGTTAATTGCTTCTCATTGGTTATCGGAAATCTACTTTGTTTTTCTATATTCTATCAAATATGACTGTAGCAGTCATGTCTTGATATATTGTAACATCTCCTGCACTAAATTTTGACAAAAAATACCACAAAATGGGGGAAATTTAATGAACACAACAAATTTTAGACGTAAATATAGGAAATACATATAAAAACTAAAAAAGAAAACATTTTATTTGGCATCGTTTCCTAGAAGTAGTGGTGACGAAAGATTTCCAGAATAGAAAATCACAATTTTGTCCGTTTTGTGTGTAACTAGGATACTTGTCAACAAAAAACGGCGAAATATGGTCACCCTCGAAAACATGGAAACGAAATATTTTGATGTTTTATAAGGAAACAATGAACAGTGTAAAATGAATTCTTTTTGTAGTATTTCAATCGAGAATGGAGTTAAATTAAATTTTAGCCAAAGCAATTATTGAATTCGCATCCAAGTATTTAAATTTCCTAAGAAATGTATGAAAAATACGGCAAAATATGGTCACTTGCTCTACCTGGTTTGAAGGACAAAAAAGTTCAAAATGAACCATTTGGCAGCTTTTTGCAAAGTAACATAATAAGCAAAAGTCATGATTATAAGACATTGTCATGGCAAAGTCAACGCCATTATTGTATGGTAAGAATCAAAACATCGTCAAATTGTGTGATGTCAGATTTCTGTATACTCTTAGAAGAAAAAATTAAAAAAACATCTATTGAGAAACTAGCTGATGTCACATGGTCATAGTTCATATGTAACTTCTTTTATATGCTTTTTGTCTCGACATATTTTGTGGATTTTTTTTTACAGCAAGTATTTCGTCCTCCGTTGGATCTATACGATGTGATACTACATTTAGACGTAAAGCAGTGTGCCAGACGTCACCAAGCATTAGATAGCCACACACAAGATGACGTAATATGTCCAACGTACGGAGTAAGGAAAACCCAGAAGAGGGAGGCCATGTTTATGCCTGTCACAGATTATGATCCAGTTCAGCTGTACTTGAGAGATCTTAAGGTATTTGTGGTAGTTATAATGGAGTGTTTGTGAAAGTTACATATGTGACAGGCATGAAAATGTGACAGGTCCGAGAATTGAACCTGAGACCTTCTGCAATCTTGGCAGATTCACTTTCTGTCAAAGAGAACTGGGAAAAATATCTCAACTGTCACACATACATGTATATTATGTAGAATAGTACATATACACATAGATATACAGCTGGTTAAAGTTACATAGCAAAATAATGTTTAGTCCACAGGAAGCCAGCCATTCAGACCTGCAGTTTATAATTGTCATAGATAAAATTTTGTAAGGGTATATTGATACAAATGTTTTGTCAGTGTTAATGTTTTGTCTTTTTATGAATATTTGAAATCGTACGAACAAGTTTAGGCTAAATTATTTTAAATATTTTTGTTGTAAATTATTTGGGAAAATAATAATTTATCGTCAGTTTTATGATATTTGTTATTACAGGAATCCTATGAACATTTAGCATTGTTTTTCCATGATAAATATGGAGGAAATCTAATAGCTGTTCTGTGGAAACCATCTGCATTTACTCCACAGGAATTCAAGGTAAAAGGTCTTCAAAAGCTATAACAGTTCAATTTAGAAGTTTAAAAGTGTTTAGCTTGTGAATGAAATGTTGGTGCTTTGATAGTTCACTAACATGCTCTTCTAATCAAGGATTTTCTGCATAGCTATCTTTAAACCACATGACTGTGATCTGCATGTACATGTAGGTGTAGATTTCTCATTTTTAGCTCACCTCGACTAAGTTGAGATGAGCTTATGCTATAACCCCGGCGTCTGCGTCCGCATCCACGTCCGGTTAAAGTTTTTGGGGTAACTCAGTATCTGACAAAGTACTGATGCTACAGTAACCAAACTTGCACAAGTGATTCATCTTGGGATGCTGAGGTGAACCCATGCATCGGATGCAGCATCTGACCTACATTTTCCGGTTGAATGACTTTGTCAATGTCTGGTTAAAGTTTTTGGGGTAGTTCAGTATCTGACAAAGTACTGATGCTACAGTAACCAAACTTGCACAAGTGATTCATCTTGGGATGCTGAGGTGAACCCATGCATCGGATGCAGCATCTGACCTACATTTTCCGCTTGAGTGATTTTGCCTTATAAGGCCAATATTGAGCAAAGTATAAGTGCTACATAAACCAAACTTGCATATTGGATGTATCTTTGATCAAACTTTCATAAAATGACCTTGACCTACTTTTTCCACTTGAGTGATTTTGCCTTTAAAGGCCAATATTGAGCAAAGTATAAGTGCTACATGTACCAAACTTGCATATTGGATGTATCTTTGATCAAACTTTCATAAAATGACCATGACCTACTTTTTTCGCCTGAGTGATTTTGCCTTTAAAGGCCAATATTGAGCAAAGTATAAGTGCTACATGTACCAAACTTGCATATTGGATGTATCTTTGATCAAACTTTCATAAAATGACCTTGACCTACTTTTTCCGCTTTAGTGATTTTGCCTTTAAAGGCCAATATTGAGCAAAGAATAAGTGCTACATGTACCAAACTTGCATATTGGATGTATCTTTGATCAAACTTTCATGAAATGACCTTGACCTACTTTTTTCCACTTGAGTGATTTTCTTAATATACATGTACTTAGAGATATGTTTAAATTGAACTTTGCTGCCGCGAGGTGAGCTTCGTAATCTTTGATTACACTATGTTTTTACAATACAGTGGTTACAACTTTAAAATTGTGTGGGGCTTGTATATTTTGCACATCCCCCTTAACAAATCTTGTCATACATCTTTCAGTAACATTTTCATAAAATTGAATAACTGTCAAAAGGGAAGTAGCTCTGCAATATAGATGGCCCTGATGTACAATTTGTTTTACAGGTATCTCATGTTCATGGCTGTACAGTACAGAACAAAAGTGGGGACATGGATGTACAGATGGTGCCAAATGTGGAGGCAATTATACGGGACTTTAAACTGATAGGTACTGGACTTGTACAATCAGTGGAGACTAAGACGGACAAGTGGAAAATATAAAATGTGCAAATGTAAAGGAATTTATAAATACATGTAGAATTTTATGTAAAATCAGTCTTTCTATTTGATATGAATGGAAAACTAGGAGAGAGAGATCCATGATTACTTGTACATCTGAGCAGAAAATTTCCTTAATTAAATCTGGTATGAAATCAGATAAGCACTACTGTTGTATTCATCTGTTTACACTATTTATAAACATTCAGGAATTAAAGTGAAGCTTGGCACATGTCTTTGCCACAAACAACTCAAGACTGAGCATAAGTTCTGCAACTTTTGACCTACATGTATATATTGAGAGTTTTGAGCTTTTCCAAAACTAGTTTTCTTGCCATGAAAATTTTGGTAAGTTCAAATGCACATGTTTTTATTAAAAGTCAAGGACTTTGTCTGACCTCTCTGTACATGTATACTGGTTTTGTTGGCAGATTGGGAAAACCAGTCTGTGCACCAGAATTGTTGTTTTGCATTGTGTGCCAACACATGGAATATGTCACACTCCAAGTGTGGAAAATTGGGCCTTACCTGAATAATACTGTAATATGTACAAGATATATAAAGACAAGACAAACATGTCTATTAAAGTTCTTTATTATTTTATTTGCCACTTTTAGCATAAAAATTACATGTTTTCTCTCAAAAATACCACTTTAAAACAGAAAACATCTAAGTAGAAATCATCAATATGACTGTAAAGTTACAAGTCTTCCTCCAAATACCGTTGTTAACAATATTAACAGGGTATGCAAGTATAAAAACAGGAATACAATATCAACAAATACAAATCAATCAAATAACTCAATGTCAATGGGTGAAATGAACAACAAAATATAAATGAAGTGAGAAATGAATATGGTGTAGAGTTACTTAACAAATGACTGATTCAATATTTCAAAACAATATCAACATTTTATCAAAACATACTGCCAACAACATTTTGAAAGGATTTGAGATAATCATTTATGTGTTATTGTACACCAGTACATATATGATATTTGACCTAATTTCCTGAACTCTCCTCTTAAATTAACTAAAGAATCATAGAGTTCAGTAATATGATGGGTTTTCTGTAAGAGGAAAGGGTAAAATAAGGCTAGACTAGTGTGAAATTGGGCACTGATTTTTAAAACAATACATGCATGTACTGTGTGCCCTATATAATAAGGTTTATTGGACTAGAAATGGGAAAGATTCAAAACATTTTTTTTTCTTAAATATTGTATTTGAAAGTTAGGTTTTGTTTTACTTCCAATGTAAAATCAGCTTTGAACCTGCAGCAAGAATAGATTAAAGCTATTTCAATCAAATTTTTTATCTGCTATATTTACTCAGTATCAAACAAGTATCTTTATACTATAATTGTTAACATTACTCAATCAAGAAGTCATAGAGCTCAAAATAGTGAAGAATAGACTTAGAAAACAGAAATATTACATGGAAAATGTATTAAATGAAACGATATGACACTTTGAATGTGGAATTCATTATCCTGATTCTGATGTTTTATTTTGTCGTACACTGGGAAATATTTACAAATCTTGCTGAATTGATTTCTTTTTCTCCACGTTTTCCTGATCCATCGAGTGCACCACTTCCTGATTGTCTTTGTTTGGGAGTACATCGTTATCTGGGAGTATATTGGGATCTATATGTAAAGTCTTAGTTTCACTTTCCTGATTTGACGATGTGTTAGCTGCCTTGTTGTTTACTTCCTCTACCGTTTCTACCTGAGCGTGAGGGGGGAGGGGAACAGCCGGTGTTTTGGGAGGGACCTCCCATGGGGGACCTGGTTTGACCGTCAGGCCGTAAGGATCATTGTCATGGTCAAGCATCTCACTTCCCTTGTGTAGCAAACTTCTGGATTTACCTGGAAAATTTTAAAATCAAATGAAGGTTTCTTTAACATTAGAAATGATACTAACCGCAAATCACTGATGATATAATATAATTTAATCCTTCAGCACAAAAAAGGTCTACATAGGGATTGATCAATCAAATACATACTAGTGACATGAAACCTCATTTTCATCATTCATAGTTCAACTGGCAAACTTAAATGTAACTTAGAGAAAGTACAAGTAATGAGCACCATTAAACCTTCAGATTGAGCAAAAATTTTGGAGAAAATGAGAAAATTTCTGACATTGCAATGACTTGGGCTGTTTCATTGAGGTTTGAAGCTTGTTCTTCCAAGGTAAAAACATTGAGACATAAATTTAGCACTTTCATGTTTGTTTTCTGCAATTGGAGGGTCAATTTTTGTTTCTATGAATAAAGAGCAATTGAAAATACAGACTGAGAATTGTTTAGTTTACCTGGGATTGGTATAGACTTGGCATCTAACATATCATCTGTTTTTAAGCTGAAGGGATTAAAGTTTGGAACCACCAAGAAGGCAAACGATAACAAGAGGACCATGATACAGGTAGATGTCTGTGGTTTGGACGTCTTCGATAGGATCAAAGCTTGTAACTTCTTCAGCTGGCTTAATAGGGAACTGCACAATTAAGAAAATAAAAATACATTTATGAGTAATTCCATTATGGTACTTGAACTATTTAAAGTGAGGAAAGTCTTCCTTTCTTCATTAATGAATAATGAATCATATCAAAATATAAAATGCAAGTAACTATGTACATGTGCAATTTAATACAAGTAGAAATTATGCAGAATACATTCTAGGTAACTTACATATTTTGCTTCTCGACAGTTTCCATTTTCTTTTTGAGCTGAGTATTTTCCTGAGTACAGGCTTTTACTCGTTTTTCAAGGCCTTCTACGTAATTCATCTTTCTTTTGCGACTCTCTTTGGCTGAAATCTGAAAGAGAAAACATTAAAACACTTTATCTTTCCAAGACAGCATTACAATGGATCCATCACAAATGAAATCTGGAGCATTTAAACAAAAGCAATTTATATCTGTGTTATGGGCTACAATTCCCTATTTATAGTTACACATATTTTGATGTTTGAGTATAGTACCTTATTTCTTATTTTTCTGCGGACAGCTTTAAGAATTCTTTCTTCCTCCTTAGTTAAAGGCATGTGTGTTGGTAATGTAACACCCTCCCGAGTCAAGAGATCCTTCTCTTCATCTGTCAACCTGAGCTCTGGGAACTAAAAATACAAAGGCTGCACGTCATATACTTTGTACTTCAAGCAATTTTGATTCAATACTCTTATACATGTAAAAATGTATATGAAGAAATTTTACTTGTTGAGTGCACGGTAAAATGGCGTGAAAATATACCTGTGAGGCAGAATCTGTTCCAGAAACATCCTTCATTGTAAATGGCAGAGTATCTGTTCCACTTGCAGACACTTTGATAATTTTGATAGTTTTTGTCCCTTGCACACTTGAATGACTTTCTGTGTCTGCAGTTCCAAAGTTTATAGCCACATCAGTATCAGTGATGTCATCACCCAAATTATTTAAGAAGTCAGTATCTTCCATTAATGCAGAAGTATCAACACCTTCCATGTCTAATTCATCAATATTGAAATTGTCAATATTAAATGTGTTCAAATTTGAATTGTCAACTTGATAGGATGATGATTGGTTGTCCATCTCAATACTGAGATTTGATTGGCTCCTTGGAGATTCTGACAAATAGCCACTTTGAGGGCTTTGCTGGGACTTCTCGTCAGACATACTCCTTGGTGAATATGACCCACTAGATATTCCACTGTCACTTATTGTACTTGGAGACTTTTGTGCAAAATAATCATGATCTATACAAGCATCTCTAGGAGATATCTGTCCATTTTGTTCTGTCTGTGTCAAGTTTGTAGGAATATCTGCTTCAAATAGCGCACTCTGTAAAATGTCATCATCTGGAAAAAGTCCCAAGTCACTCTGAAAGAAAATGAAATTATAATAATTACGAAATAAAGTAATTTATGGTAGCTAAAAAAGAAATTATTTTATGTTTAGGAATTTCTGCTTCAAACAATAAACTCTGCAGAACATAGTCCCGAGTCATTCTGAAAGAAAATGTCGTTGTAGAATTCTCATAAAATTAATGTAATTTGTGGTATTAAAATAAGAAAAAAAAAGAAAGAGATTTCTTTTTCTGTGAATCTTTTCGAATTCCTGCTAGATTTATAAGAAGTCTTTTTTGATAATGAATGTAGCACTTTTAACGTTAGTACCAAAATATCATGTGTTAGATCTTCCCAACTATCGCTATTAGATGCATCTGAACGTGCACTATCTTTTTCACCGTCACTGTCCGATGAACTATTGTAAAAAAGTGTATCCTGTTCAAAGGAATAATGTGCGGAATCGTTGAGCATAAAGTCTGCATCACACAGCGTGCTTAAAGGTGGATCTTCCATGGCTTTACTATATATTCTAAGTGTCACCATGCGTCAATAAAGTTCTCCAAGTTCACCAGATTACTTCTATCCTCATGGCAACATTTCAAGTTATGGTGTTTGCAATACAAGATGTGACTCATACAGCATGTGTTAGATACAAACTTAATCTGATGTGGTAAAAGTCTATTGGTCCAAAACATTCTGTCATGATGTCATTAAATACTATGTGGAGTAAATGATGCAATACTATTAGATTTGCAAATATAAACAAAATCAAATATGCTAACTTGACAAAAGTAAGAAATTTTGTTCATGTCATAAGGCTGAGATGAAGATTTGAGAATAGCTAGTTAGTTGATAAATATACAATGTTTGGTGAGACATAAATGTATAAAGACTGAAAGTGAAAAGCAATTTACACATGCAACATGTAAAACATAGTAGAGGAAAATTGTTTTGATTGAATGACTATCTAGAAGCAGACTTCCAACATCCTCCATACTTACAAAATCAATCGTAGGCAGATCTGAAACTTCTTCTTTTAACAGTCCTTCATTCTTATCAAACAGCATTTCTAGAACATCTATGGGGTCATTTTCCACCGCCATTTTCTTTGTTTACGGTGTCAAGTTTATTTTTGGATTTTCCCAGGCTAACAGCTCACAACGTAATGTGTCATCGACGACCACGTCACCCTGTAAAGTGTTGGAATGAAAAAAATCATTCAGTTCCACGTGGAACTTGGCGTAAATATAAAATGGGCGTTCACGCACAGGCGCGTTATTTCCTTGTTTATTTACTACGTTACCATGTAGGAAATATAACATTCTTTTCATTTATCATTTTATACACCCGATCTACCTCTCTTTGTAGGTGTTCAACTCTTAAAGTTATGATATGAAATGGCGTGAGATTAGACGATTTACCTGAAATATCAATTTGTTTCAAATTGCACAAAATTTCGATTTCCAGGACCTAAAAATAGCTCTTACAACATCTTGGAAATGACGTGGAGGCGGAAATTGTTAAGGAGAATATAACTCTAAATTTCATTTGCTTATTTCATGGAGTTATCTATTCCTGTTTCGATTTTTTGTGTGGAAGATCAATATATTTTATTTCGTTGTTTAAACAAAGAGAACTAGATGACTTTGCAATATCCCCTTTCCTAACATTTGTTGAATAAATATAAACAAATGGAAATAGTGCCAGCAGATTCAGCTTGGAAGAGGGGGGGGGGGGGCGTGTAGCAACATGATATGCATGTTTTTTTTTTGTTTTTTTTTGTTTTTTTTTTAAGCACAAAACGTTTCCTTATTTTAATACTAATTCTATGTAAGGTCTAGGGACCAAATATTCATCTTCGTTTATGCTTAACGATTTTAAAATTGTCTGCAACCGAAAAGATACCGGTTATGTACACCAGGGACGTATATACATGTAAGTTTTTATATACGTCCCTGTGTATACTATAGCCTTACAAGCAAACATTACTATTCTGAAAATATTTCAAGGTCATATGGTTTCATTTCAAGGTAATTTCACTGAAACTTGCAGAAATTAAATTTCAGCGTTTTTCTTGAATTTTATCTTTTGAAATAATGGGGAACCCATCATATGAATATAAATATGCATTAAAGAGTGTATAGATCTACTGTCATTAGCAGATTTTAGATATTACGTCTCTCATCGACAGTTTGTCAAAAACTTGAAAAATTATCACGTTTTATTCTATTTTTAGACTGGGCTATTTTTTTTACGAAAATACTATATATGCATAAAGCAATAGATGATTACTACTCGTTTTCTTTTTGATATTATGTGCACCGATAGATAAGCTCTCTTTTTGGCTTAGATACTATAACTTGCATCATATACATGTTTGTATGTACATGTAACTAGGTATACATGTATGTGATATTTGAATAAAAAACGCCGAGAAAAAGAAAAATTGTTAATAGAAATTTCAGTAATGGATATCTGAATATCATCAGGACAAATAAAATCGTACTTTCAGTGTTAATGCGATAAATAAGAAGATAGACATATATTCTTGAACATGGCAGATGAGTCGGCACCAAATGCCAATTGCTCTCGTTTGTATATATGTATAGTCTTTTGTGCTTGGTGTTTTGATGTCGCATTTGGTGTTCCTTGTCCTTTTTTTGTCTCTTGCTATTGATGTCTTCTCTGTGTTTTTACTTGGGGGGGGGGGGGGGGGGGGGGGGGGGGGGGAGTGTTCTGATGTTTTGACGTGGAAGCTGCAGTCGAGTCTTGTTGGAGATACCCTACTTTCTTTTGCTCATGTTATCACTGGCGAAGCTACCATAGATACTTATATGCTCAAACATACACATACTACTCACCAAAAAGATAAAAGAGAAATAAAATAAAACACTCCTTTCTTAGACACATAGAAAATATCAATTTCATTACAGAGATTTAGGCAGCGCCCATTATGGAGTCCTGTTGTCCCTGTTGGTTAGTGCGCATGCAATGCTGAATATGGCTATACAAAACTACGTGTTTATGAGTCTAGTACCATGCTTAATGTTCTTTCGTGATAACTTTGTTTTGTTTGGTAAATGATTTACGGATTTCAATTTAGAAAATCAAATTCAAGGAATTGTGCTCCCCCGCTTTTGGGTGTTTGTTTTTAAAGAAATACTTACAGATCCCCGCCACATCAAGTTTTGATAATATATCTCATGTGTTTGTTAAACTCCAAAGTCAAGTTAAACATTCATACCAATTTAAGGGATAGGTCTTGTTACAAGGAATCAATACATGTAAAATATGAAAGCCATATCAATTACCGCTCAACAGTAAATTACCCAAGGTTTAAGGTTTTTTTTAAAGTAGGACAAAGGTCAAGGTCACAATGTCAAAAAATTTGGTTTCTGCGGAAAGGTCCAGTTACAAGGAATACACATGTGAATTATGAAAACCGTATCACTTACCATTCAAAAGTTATGCCCAAGGTTATAGTTTGATATAAGTAGGTCAAACTCCAAGGTCAAGGTCATGAGGTCAAATGTTTTGGTATCTGCGAAAAGGTCTTGTCACAAGTAATACGTATGTGAAATATGAAAGCCCGATCACTTACAATATAACATTTATGTCAAAGGTTAAACTTTTTTGAAGTAGGTCAAAGGTCAAGGTGATGAGGTCAAAAATTTTGCTATCCACAGATAGGTCTGGTCATAATGAATACACATGTAAAATATCAAAGCCCTAATACACCACAGGAGCTCGATGCCAACAACCTTCAATGACACCCGCCCCTTCACATCTCTCTATATATAATCAAAGGAAAGTAGAGGCAGATATACTTGTGGATCGTTGGCATCGAGCGATCCTGTGGAATATGAAAGCCCTATCATTAACCATTCAAACGTTATGCTCAAGTTTAAAGTTCTTGTGACTGAGAGACAGACAGACATACAGACAGACGAACCAGTTTTAATTTCCCCGCGCTTTCGCGATTTCAAGCAGAGGACAAGAATGGTATAATTAGCACCAATGACTTTGTTAGCTCGAGGACCAAAAACGGGGTTACCAACTCTGGGGTATGAATTTGATTTTGTAATGATCGAGATGCGGGTCATCAAATGATTCATATCCTGTTTTTTCTGTGGTTTTGTATAAAGTCAAATTCGCAAAAAGGGTGCACAATATATATAAGCACCCATATAAATCCGACATCTTGCTTTAAGATTGTGTTGTTAAAAGAAGGACAATGCTATGTACTATTCATGATCTGTTTGTGTTATATTCTATTGTGTCAGACGCACGTCTCTTTCTCTAATGACGGAGGTATTCCAAATCGTTACCCTTTTGAAATGTAAAGTAAGGATTAGTATTTCACAACCTTGACAGTTGTACAATTTCTAGTAAAACGCTCTAAATTTTACTTCGCACTTTTAAGACTGATTAACCTATTCCGCTTTTATCTATCAATCTTATCTTATACCACAGTCTGCTCGTTCTGTGACACTCTTCACAAGAAAAATTCCGCGTTGTGTCTCGGCCATTTTCAACAAACATGATTAAACTCACTTTGTTCGCAATCATCTCAGTTGCAATAGTTCAGGTAAACTTTTATTGTTTATCTTTTGATTTGTTTCATTAATTAAACGTCAGAAAAGAAAATTTCTGCTATTTTACACGAAGTTTCCTCTACTCGTCTCTACATATAGCCATTTGAATAAAAAAAATACCATTCTGCACAGAACTGCAGAGTTCGGTACACGTTTTTTTTTTGGCTCACCTGAGCGAAGCTCAAGTGAGCTATTGTCATAGCGCGCCGTCCGTCGTCCGTCCGGCGTAAACTTTTAACATTTTCGACATCTCCTCTGCAACCGCTTTACGGAATTTCACGAAACCTTACAAGAAGCAAGAACTCAATGTCCTCTGCGAAGTTTGTGTTTTTCGTGCCGATCGGTCAACAAATATGGCCGCTCAGGGCTCTGATTGGCTGACACATTTTTGACATCTCCTTTGCAACCGCTGCACGGAATTTCATAAAACCTTACAGGAACCAAGTACTCAAGGTCCTCTACCAAGTTTGTGTTTTTCGAGTCGATCGTTTCACAAATATGGCCACCGAGGGCTCTGATTGGCTGACACATTTTTGACATCTCTTCTGCTACCGCTGCACAGAATTTTATGAAACCTTACAGGAACCAAGTACTCAAGGTCCTCTACCAAGTTTGTGTTTTTCGTGCCGATCGGTCAACAAATATGGCCACCAAGGGCTCTGATTGGATGACACATTTTGGAAATCTCCTTTGCAACCGCTGTACATAATTTCACGAACCCTTACAGGAACCAAGTACTCAAGGTCCTCTACCAAGTTTGTGTTTTTCGCGCCGATCGTTTCGCAAATATGGCCACCGTGGGCTCCGATTGACTGACACATTTTTGACATCTCCTCTGCAAACGCTGCACAGAATTTAATGAAACCTTACAGGAAGCAAGTGCTCAAGGTCCTCTGCCAAGTTTGTGTTTTTCGTGCCGATCGGTCAACAAATATGGCCGCCGAGGGCTCTGATTAGATAACACATTTTGGAATTCTCCTTTGCAACCGCTGCACAGAATTTCATGAAACCTTACAGAAAGTAAGTACTCAAGGTCCTTTACCAAGTTTGTGTTTTTTTTCAGGCCGACCAGTCAAAAAAATATGGCCGCCGAGGACTCTGATTGGATGACACATCTCCTCTGAAACAGCTACACAGAATTTAAGGAAACCTTACTGGAAGCAAGTAATCAAGGTCCTCTACCAAATTGTCAACTATCATTCTTTTGTTTGCAACTCAGGTGAGCGATGTGGTCCCCCTTGAGCCTCTTGTTTTAAAGTTATCTTTGGATAGAAACATTTACATAGATGTTCCCAAGAAAAAAAATCGGAGTATTTGGGTGTGATAGTAGAGGATACAATGTACCTGTAAGTTGGTATCTTGATTTTGAGGAAGGCTAGGTTTTCAATTGTTCTTAAAATCAAACATATCACTATATATTTACAAATTATATATAGAATGTATGACCAGTGACATTTTGTGCATGTCCTTTAAGCTGCCATTGTAGTTAGTGTTTCATATGGCGAATAAACTACCACAGCGTACATGTAATACTCTCTATGTAGGGGTTCCTCCTCCAAGACAAAATTGTATGCACATCAGATTCTGATTGTCCCAATACCCACTGTTGTGGAGCAGACATCCACGGACGACACTGTCATGCTTATCAGAACAGCTCCCAGCCCTGTCATCTGACTGGCCACACACACCATCTCTATCCTTGTAACTGTAAACCAGGTAGCTCATTCTATTTCCTAAGTATTCTATCTCTCCACATAGCCATTTGTGTGTTTTTTTTTCTTTAAATCCGATAATATATCATCGGTGTCTTGATATTTCAAATATCATCCAAGATTCTCAAGAGATGGAGAACTTCAGAGGAAGGTAATATGAATTCTGTCGATCATCAATAAAAAATAATTTATGACGGTAACAATGATTCAGTAACCATTTTCTTCGTCGTCATCACGATTCCATCGGAGTGTCAGCGCGGCGTGTGGTCTCCTCAATATTGGTAATATTAAAGTATTTAGCAACCCGTTTTGGGGGGATAGTAAATCATGTGATATACATATATGTTTTTTAAATTAATACAGGATACACGTGTGAAGCGTTACACTTGTCATCCACGGACGCCACCGATGACCCACTCCATGCCGTGGACGTACAGCTGAGCAAGGCGGGATATGGTTTTTGTAAATCCGCTCACAGCTAAAACTAGATCTCCTTAGTTATATGCATATACATCAATTAAATAAAGCTTTAGACAAAACAATGATTTATTTGTTCAAAGTGTAAGTATAATATCATAAACTAAGGCACATGTGATTATCTTCTGACTTTTCTCTCACACCATCTTCATAAATTATTCGCGGATCCTTTACGTCCTAACCGTCATTATCTTCGGCGTTAGGACGTATCGGATCCGTGGTTTATGAAGAACTGATGCTCTCACACAAAGTTCCAGATCCTATTCTACTTGTTCTATAAGATTTGAAATGAAATATGACCAACAAAAATACATAGCGCTTTCAATAATGAAAAAAGTGACTAAAATTCAACACATGAACAAAAGAACGATGCATCAACATATCACAAATAAAACAAAATAACATAAAATTTATGCAATTCAAACATTTGATTATATAATATCATAGATTTTATTTTTAGTTATGTCAAACAGCGAGTTTCCTCCTCTTCCTCCGTGCGTATTTATTGTCCCCAGAGGACTGTCCCCCGCACGATACACAACAATTCCTCGAAAAGTTCACCAGGCGACAAAAGTCAAGTAATTTTACAACGCTGCAATATTTAGATTTGTCGATGCAGGCTGAAATGGAAGCAAAATTATATGTCTGAATGGATCAAAACCAAGACACAAAAAATCTCTATTTCGGTCTATACGAAATTTATATGAAATATATTTTGAAGAGTCAGAATGGAAATTTCAGTCAGAGTCTTACTCCCGTTTATTTGGAATGCTTAGAACAATCTCGTAGTCAATAAAATTGTGCAAACCTTCACTGCATGGTTTTACATGACAGTTTTTAGTTGTTATGGGTCGCTTTAAGGGATCACACAGTCTTCCTGCAGGTAACCCAGTCTTTGACCATATACAATTCAGCATGCGAGATTTGAAACCCTTGGTTCCACATTTTCCTATGCACTAATTAAAAAATGAAAAACGAAAACGAGTTTTCAATTTATACTAGTAGATAGTATATCTTTTTATCAGTTATTATCTAACTATCGGAATGTGGCTATCTCGATTTAGTCAATAAAGTATATGCCATAATGTCAAACGGTTATCTACTAATGAAATATTGTTCTAATCATTTAAAAATACTTTTTGAAGATGACATCGCCTAAACACTGACGTCGATAAGAGTGACCACAGACTATGACCTACCTCTGTCCACTTGGACACATTCCATAAGGCCATACAATTATCATTGACGCATTCTTTCTCCGAGGGTGGCATGGCCCCTAGCTGATCACACTCTGAGGTATTGAGAGTTATATTGCTGTGTTGCATGACACAGTCTACGTCACGGCTCTGGTAAGAGAACATGTTGCGTACGCATGTCTGTAGAGAACACTGAAATGAGAACAAAGGACAAACTGAATATTAATGATTTTCACTATCGGTTTCCTATAAAAGATACCGATTACTGAATAAATATTTGTAGACTGTAGAGTAACCCTCAACGACCCTTGATTTATTCTTTAGTTACACCGAAGTCCCCTTTACGATTTGTCCTACTAAAATCTCCGAATCCTTGTCATCTCTTCGTAAGGCAACTTGGTACCCTAGCAGATATCGTCGGAAACCCATGGTCTCTTCTCCTCTGAGCTACGTATGATCGCAGTGATATAGACGGTTGGTTTCCGACGATGCCTCGGAGAGAAATGTAAAATATCTGAAAGAATGAAAACTATTAACAGATTTTTACCTCTGACCAATTGCTTGTTTTCCATTCAACACAAGGATGAGTATTACAGCTCTGAATAAGAGTAGGTTCCATGTATCCTGCTTTTGTACAGTACCGTACCGGAAATACTTCATAATAGTCCTGAGTTATAATTTCACAGCTAACATTTCTAGATTGGAGTCCTCCCCCACACGTAGCGGAGCAAGGGTTCCAGGGTCCTTCAACAAGACGCAACGGTCGTCGCCTTCTGGACACGGGGTCTCTTTGTGTGAGACTTCCTAAACCCAAGTCACGTTGTATCAATTTTGCGGGACCGGAACCGGAAATAAAACGTTTCCGCATCAAAGTTGCGGAAAATATGTCATATACATTACTATATGAAATGGTGGAACTTGCCATTAATGATCCCACTTTGCAGGAATAAATCCCATCGTCAACGATCGGCAAACTCCGCTTTATTTTCAAATGCATTTTATTATTTACTTTGATTCTTTTGCCTATCGTGGGTTCAATAAGAACGCCATTTTTATACCACTGTATATGATACGGATTTAGTCCTCTAGTTGGACATTTCAGAACAATAGTTGTGTCTGGGAGGATGTCTGCATTCATCCCTATCGTTAATTTTACTTTCTTCATTTTGTCTAACTGGAAAAACTTGATGTCCAGCGCTTTGATCTTCGGTTTTGGACACTTCCGGTTGTTGCACATCTTCGTTGCTTCTGGCTTTAGAGAAAGGTCACATTCTTTCAATGTCACGTTCATGGTTAAGCCAAGGGATAACACTCTGGTGCAAAACACATCCCGAATGGTGATACCTGATCCACACGTCGCTGTACACTACAAAACACAAGTCACAAAACAGTTAGTATCAAATCACAATTTCAGTTTAGTTTTAATGTAAATGGTTTTCACAAAGTTTATCAATGGATTTTATAAAGCAAATTTCAAGCTATCGATTTATTTAAAAATGTACAACGGTGTACACAATGTTCAAATTTTGGAAAATTTCAGTCTCTTTTGCTAATATTAATTAAGAAACCCTACCTCAGACCAATTTCCGACTGACCATTCCGCTTTACACTCCTCCCGGAAGCAGATCCGTGCCCGTGCGGGTACTGGCTGCTCACACATGTAATCCGGAAGTCGAATAACATTCTGGTAACCGGAAGCAAATTCTTGTATACATTCAACGCCTCTAATCATGGTGCCACTTCCGCAAGTTACAGAGCATGCTCCAAAATCACTAACTTTCCATCTGAGAAAAAATAATCAGTTTTTATGTGCATTGCTACAAAAAATGTATCGAAGAAAGAATTCTCTCCAAGAAGGATTAAATAGTACGAAGGCCCTCACCTTTGTGGACAAATGATGTCATTACATATTCTCCTGGCGATAGGCGGAGGACTTTTGTCACCACATAAGAAGTCTTCCATGACTGTACCGTTTTCCTTATGGACACATCTGACTATAGTCTCCTGGACACCTTTGAAATCAAGTATACGATGTTGATTAGAATCTGAACATATTTAAGGTGATTTTAATGAATTTGTTAGAAGTTTTTCATTTAAAAGCTTAATTGATAATTGCAGTGTTGTTCCAACAAATGCATTTTCGATCGGTCTGTGCATAGTCTTTAAGGAGTAGCCCTCATATATTTGGAATAAAGCTTTATAATAGGTTTCATCATGCAGTTACCAAGAATCTTTACAGGAAAAAACTGCCATTAAAATGTGATTACCTCCTAAACAGCTACGACTACAGGCGGTGAAGCCAATGGCCCTGTACTCGTACTGGTCATAACATGGCTCTGAATCACATAATAAACTCTCTACTGGCTTGTCGCCTGTAAGAAAAACAACACTCTCAATTTCTACTGTTTGTTATCAAAACTCTTAGATTGATACGAATCTTAAAGTATTGTAGATTTTAATGTAAAGAATAAAAAGAATTGAATATTGGAAAAAAATTGAGTTGAAGAAATCTCAAGACAATGAATTGTATACATTACCGCTACATTCTGAATCTGCGAGGTCCGTCAGCGAATCCTTGTTCGAAAATGGCAGGTACACTTTACAGCGGACAAATCGCCACTTTGTACCTTGTCCACAAGATGCACTGCAAGGTCCCCATTTACTTACTACAAATCTATAGGGGAAAAACATAGGAATAATGTATCCAGAAAAACAAAATGTCTGGGAAATGTATAGAATCGTATAATCTTTTATCACCTAGTTCTTATGAGATGCTTTCTTTAACAACGTGTTCTCAGTAATGGGATGTTTTCAAAGAAGATGTGTAGATGTACCTCATCTCTTGTATTTTGTATCTAATCTTCAATATTCTCTTCACAGTTTTTGTTTCTTTTGTTCTCTTTTAAAATTATGTCTTAAAGCTAATAACAATGCAAGGTTGGTTGCACATATATATATGTTTCTCTGTGCATGGTCATTGCAACGTTGTCCTCTTTAAAAAAAAATTGTCCCTCTTCTTTAACTTTGTCGACAATCTATATTTCCTACGAGACTATGTATAAAATTATATTTTTGAAGATTAAGGAAGGATTTACCGAGGAGACGTGATGTATTCTTTTGCAAATCTGCCATCAGTGATAACCGACTGTTTATCTGATGTTCTTTCGTCTTTGTCACCAGTCATGACTTCTTGAATATCTATAACAACCCAAAGCCAGGAAAAAATCAGGAACATTTTTCATACTGTATGAATACCATGAAAAATATTTTCATATCTTAATTCATCTTTCTTACAGTTTAAGCTTCACATGCAAGTTGCATAATAAATTCCCAATTTTTACCAAATGAATTGCATGGAAGCTCTGATTAAATTATCTCGTTTTAAATTTTGACCCTAACATGCACGTTGCGTAACTGTCTTAATTAATCTAACATTACGTTAATTAACTAATGAACATTAATTAAATGCATGCACATACCTTGACGGTAAAATTCAGCATAACCGGCATCTTGCAATAGAACATAAAAAAAAAAATGCATCAGCACTTAAAAAAGCAATTATCAAAATGCAAAATTATCGCGGTTTAAGCAAATGCATGCTATGACGCACGTACATAAAAACTACTAGATTCAAGCGCATTCTTAAGAAGAAAATTATAAACAAAAAGAAGAGGAAGTTCAAAAAGTAAACTGTACATAATGTCCTAGAAAACATGCAGAATAATGGATTTACGTAGATTGATGTTCATTAATCGAAATAAAAAGCATGCACACTGGTTCTAGTGTATGGTTTTTATGTCATCTGATTATATTTAGTTTTAATAGATGACACAGAAATCTTATTATGGGAGAACTCAGTTTATATACATTATAAATAATACTGCATAGTATATACCATTTTGGTCAAAACAGGGAATGTGAGTTGAGCAGTTTTTGAGAGTTCTGGGTCGGACCTTCTTATCACAGTACTCATCCCCAACATGGCGACAAACAACATCCCTTGTCTGTATGCCGCTACCACACGTGACTCCACACTGAGAAGAAAGTGTTTTAAAAAATTCAGTTTTTTAATGATCTGAGGTCACAGAAATACACAACAATTCCAACGAAACGAAACGAAAGCAATTATAACAAAAGAAATGTCTAATATTATTATTAAAATCTATTATTTTGACAAATGACAGTGACAAACGAATGACATTCCAAAGTCAACGCCTAGCTGGCGCTCATTGGTATTTCAAGTTCTGTTTCATGCTCTGGTTTTTCTGCTTTGATCGTCTGTTTGACCATTTGTTGTGTGTATTGTTTTGTGCCTCCTTGTCCCTGGTTGTTTTTAAGTTATTTTTTTGCATCATGCGGGTGTGTTACGCTGCGGTCAATACAGTGTAGAATTGCTGGAGATCCCTTCGATATCTCTAAACTGTAACAGCACTCACCGGCGTCCACTGTCCGGCGTACCATGTCGGGCAGATTTGATTATTACATGACTTCCGCCTGGACGGCGCATGCTTGGAGCAGAATTCGCCATCGACGATCTGCTGCGTGCCATCTAGGAATGTTTGTACACACCTTACGATCCGCCATGAGAACCCTCCCCCACATGTCTGAGTACAATCTCGCCAAGGTCCAACCATCCATCGAAACAAAACAGTCCTAATAAATTCCACATATCATTCATGAAATTCAATAATACTGTTGCAGTATTAAAAAAAATATTAGAATAACGAAAAAATGAGGTTACACCGTACTGGAATTTCAAGATTTTGAAAATATCCAGATATATTATGAAATACATTACGTGTTATAACAAACGCGATGATGACATTCAATGGTGTGGGAATCCGGTTTACGGTCCAAGCAGCTCTCTTCACGCACGATCACATTTGTCAATTTGTCCCTGCATACTACCACTAGCACTTGGAATCCTGTTTAAAACACAGATAATATACATTTTTCATATCCCATTCTGACATATTTACAATAGAAAAAAGTGATAATTGTGTTTACAAAGTAGCCGAACCAATGTATATATGAATAAAGATGTTACCTACACCACAGGTGGCCGAGCATTGGCTGTAGCCCGCGGTATCCCACATGTATCTGTGGATTCCAGTTGTTGTGTCACGCTCACAGGTATCTGTTCCTCCGCATATCCCACATTTGTCCATCCTTTTTGTTGAACCTAATACGTGATCGCAACCAACCGGCTGAAAATTCGAAATGCTTGGTTTACAAATGTTTTCAGAGAGGTTGCAACATTATGATTCGATTTCTCAATATAAGTATGAGGTCGCCAACTGAATGAGCAAGAAGTAATCTATACAAGTATTTATTGTATTCTATATTATTATTTATAAGAGAACGATTATATACCCAACATTTTCCATTGATGCACATGTCCAGACTGTTGTTTCCACACCGAGTTCCATCGAGAACCTTGGGAGCAAAGAGATGGACGAGCTTCTCTCCCACTGGCTGACAGTACAGGGCGCACGGACTGGTGGTATCTAGGTAAGGGATCCACGTTATGTACCTTCCCGAGTAGGGTTCAGAGTCGTGGGCAGAACACTGCGACGCGCGAAAGTCCACGGCAAGGTCACACGGCTGGAGGGAAGAAAAAAAAATTATGGTTGTACATGTACATGAAAAACTAGTGATGAAAATGGAACATTGTTATTTTCTTTTATTGACGACGCCTTTGAGTACATGTACATAAAATGTGTCAATATGACAACCCAAATGCCTTTGAAATGGAAAGGGTAGGAGTAAAAGAAAGGAAGGTAAATGTGATTAGTCTGATACTTTTTAACCCCCCCCCCCGAACAAGTCCATTGCAATGACCAAGCACATGATTAAATGAAACCGCAAAAGAAAATATCCCAAACAAATTATAGAGTAAGACAACTGATAACATTCAAAAATCGAGTGAAGATGGCGCCACTGATTTTCGAAACATGAAATGAATGAAAAAAAATCATTTTGTAGCTTTTTCTCTTGAAATAACTTCCTCATGTGGAGACTTTCCAAACTTTTAATATCTCTTCATTGAAGATGTCAGAATTCCAGAACGAATTTTACGATTTTTTTTTCCTTTCAAATCGTTCAAAAATTTTAAATGCCTCGAAAGGCCTGTCTTGTTATACACATTATTTACAGTAAGAGCCGATAAAATGTGAACTGGATAGTATGTTTTCTCGTATTATTTTGTTTTCTTTTCTGTGTATATTGAGGCCTTGTGATTTATGTCAAGAATTTGATCTGACTTTATACAAGGTGTTCTGAACGCCCTAGAATTTCCTCTTGATAGATGTTTGCCTCTAATTAGAGACCGAGATGCCATTAACCCCGGCCAGTTGCTGTTATACTTTGATATATACTGACACTCAGGTATATGAAGGGAATCATTATAATCCCCTTGATGTGCCTGACACGGGGGTTTGGCAGACAATTTGTTAGGGTACGTCTACTTAGTCATGCCAATATGAGACACACAAGTAGCCTTAAGTCACTATAAGTGGGGTATAGAGTACAGGTGATGGGCATCAAGGTAACACATTACTGCAAGTGATAACCAATTGCGGGTATACAGTCTATACTAATAGAACTGATTACTGGTGTATGTCTGGGTCTTTGACTTTATTCAATTTTTCAATCAAAAACAATTGAAAACAAAACCAGAATTGCTAAAATAAAAAAAGTCCCCCAAACATAAAACCAGGAATAAAAAACAAACAACCAACCCCCCCCCCCCTCCTAACCAAGATAGGTGATTTTGTATTTTCGTGAAACAAACCTCATTATTGCAAGTAGCATAACGAATTGTCTCCCCCTGACAAGATTTTGCGAATCGTCTGCTCCTGATACATCTTCTCAACTGAAAGGTGGCGCCACCATCGCACGTTCGGGAACATTCGCTCCACCCTGTCCATATCGACCAATAATCTGCATGTACTTGGAAAATCTGAAATAAAAAGGACGTGCTGGTATTTTGGGAATCTGGAAAAGAAGCTTCATGCAAATTGACTAAGTATTTTTATGTAAAAATGTTCGTTCCCACCTACATAGTTTTGATGAACTTTATCAGCAAGATTACGACAGCTTGCAAATGTTTTGCAGGTGAAATAAAAACAAAAATCAGTACGTAATGATTGGCATGTCTATCTAAGCATCCAAAATAACCACAGCGGACTAGACAGAAAAGGTTGAAGACAATCAAGGTTGAAGACCTCGGACCAACGAGCTCCATGCCCTCTTTTTAGTGCACTGAAACTGAATGCATGTTGTTTCTTTACCAGTATATGAATTAAGATATTATATTTAGAAAGTACTTAGAACTATATTATTTCAACGTTTTTATCACTATTTTTGTTTTGCAGCAGATTCAATGTCTTCCGAAGAGAAGGAATGGTTCAATAAAAACACAAACACTCAAATACACAAATTTTCGGCCCCTTTCAGACGGAAGGAACGTTACCAAAAATATACAATTTATTCCCTCTGAAAGAACATTTGAATCTGCTGTAATTTTGCTGACATTCCTGAAACGACGATGCAAAACATCAAGAAGCAGAGAATTTGTGGTATTTGAGTGTTTATGTTTTTTATTTGTGTTTCCTTTTAATTTCATTGTATCTGTAAGTTGAACTGATTGATTTTTTTCCACAATACTTGTAATGCATTTTAAGAGATTGAATACAAATTTAGGTCATTAATGAATAGATATGATGACAAATAAATTTGAAGAGTTATTCTGATTTTTTAATCACAAAGACGATACTTAAATCAGAGACACGCGATTCATAGAGTATATATATTAAAACCTATGAGTAAAATGCTATGTTCTCTTGAATACATCGGGAAGAACAGTAAAATTTAAGATATTCTATATCTTAGGATCATGTGCCTGCATGTCCTTGAAATGTATGTGTTGAAAACAACTTGCATTGCTTTAAAATAAAAGGCATATTTCATTTCGGATCAGACAAAAGTACATCTGGACGATTTGTTAGTTAGCAAAAAAAAAAAAAAAAAAAAAAAAAAAAAAAAATTGGGCTTTGACAGAGTCAATTTTATAGTCCCCCTTGTCGATTTTCAATATCTCAGGTAAGCCAGTCTTGCTATCTATCATTTTATGCGGAATTGATGTAAATATTGCGAGAATGTTTTAGTTGATGAAGAAACAAAGCCTATCATCAAAAGATAAGCGCGAATGTTAGCCAGATTCTTACACTGATAACTTCTTTCAAAGTTCATAGAGTAATCAATCATTTCGTCTTTTTACATGTAGATATTTTTTTGCAATAAGTACAAATGATAGTCTTATTACATAATTCATTTATTAAAAGAAAATGATTAAAGCGTATTGCATCTGGAGAGTATAGTTTTACTTACAATGTGCCCAATCTCACACACTTGGAATCGGAGTCGGATGTTTTATTTCTTTAATTAAGATCTGTCTTTCTAAGTACATTATTTACGTTTTCCTTTGAAAATTGTCGGAAGCTTGAAGAACATTATCTTTCTGAACTATCTTTTTGTGATATTCTAACGTTAATTTGTTAAAGCAAAGACCTCACAGCTGTAGAAGAAGCCGTACGCTGCATAAGCGGATCTAGAAAAAAAAATCCAGGGTAGGGGTGTTCTAGCAATCCAAGCAAGGGGGGGGGTGTTCAAGCCTTTCATTTTGAAAAAAAACCTAAAAAACGGGGAAAAATCAGCATTGATTTTGGCTAATTCGAGGTAAGTTGGTTGTTCCTAACTCCTTACAGTAGATTCGCGCTTGAGCTGGAAAGTGTAGCTTCTTTACTTGATTAATCCATTTCGTAAAATTACGAGAAAAGCGATAGGTTGGTCTGAAAACAAAACACATCTTATATTTCACACCCAGGTAAGAAAAACCTGACAGGGTATTGGCTGATATCTAAGTAAACCTCTCTACAGCGTCAGCTGGATCTGATAACAACACATACATACATACAATGTATGTAAGCTATAGAGACCGATCTCCTGATTATATCGTAGATTTTTGGTTACTGTGATCAAAAGAATAGATTTATGCATGTCTTAAGTAAGAATCTCCTATAAACAATTCACATGTGCCAAAGTATAAAAATATGCATAGCAAATCCATTGTAATTCCATGGAATCTGTGAAATGGCAAATAAAGTATTTTGAATTGACTGTGATATAAGATCGCTGTTGTTGGTAATTAATTTAGTATTCATCTTTGTTGTTCTTTGATATTCACTAAGTTCACCTAAAAGTAGAAACTTGATTATAACATTATCATTAATTTATCAACTGGAATTGAAATTACATAATAAGAAATTGGATCTTGGAAGCAATGCTCAACCAGAATGAATAGTCTTCAAGAAAGACAAAAGAGCTTCGAACGGCTGCAATCAAGTGAAAAAAGAAAGGTCTACGATATTACCTAATTTGATGCATAACATTGAAAAAATTTACAGTATGCCAGCGTGAAAGCCATAACAAACACTCATAAAATAAATACGCCGAAACCGTAAGCGAAATACACCAAACCCCACGGCAAAATTCACAATATCTTTAAGCAAAATTCACGAAAGACCACCGCAAAATCCACGATAGCCTTAAGCAAAATTCATCAAGTAAAAAAGCAAAATCCATCAAATTAAAAAAAGCAAAATTAAATGAAGCCAATGACAAACTCTGTTTAAGCCAATAGTAAAATCAACTGAGGCTATACGCAAACTCTGTCAAATTAGGCCGATAGTAAAAATCAACTGCAGCCAAATGCAAAGTCTGTCAAAGCCGATAGTTAAAAGCAGCCCAATCAAACATTGGTCTAAGTCCACATCAAATACTCACCAAAACCCGAATCAATGCATAACATCAATCAGAGGAACACAGTGATTTTAAAGCGAACAACAAACTAACTTAATACCATATATAACTGAACCAAACAAAGTCCAAAACGGAACAAGAATACTGGCAAACGCTTACAGCAAAACTGACCAAAACTTAGAATAAAAACGGTTCAAGACCACAGGGAAACAGCCAAATTTGCCAATGTTCTCATTGGAACTGAACAAGCCAACAATAAAATCCATAAAATCCATCAATCCATAAAAATCTTTAAAATCCCAAATCCATTAATACCATATATAACAGAACCAAACAAAGTCCCAAATTGGCAAACGCCTACAGCAAAACTGACCAAAATTTAAAATAAAGCCAAATTTGCCAATGTTCTCAGCGGAACTGAACAAACCAACAATAAAATCCACGAAAAGCCACACTTGGAGAACCATTCAAACACAAATGTCAACACAAAGGTCGAGAAATTCGACACACTTAACATATCAACACGGCACTACAGTACAGAACACAAAAGTGATAATTTTCTGGGCAAGATTGCGTGTCCAAAAGGATTACTCTTGGAGAGACATTCTTACATGTACCTCTTTTGGGCTCCAATGCAATATAGATGATATAACGTTTTTAGACAAAGGACCAGTCCTGATGCTTCAGATCTCCCTAAAAAATTAATGATGAAAGCGTGTCGCCATTCGTCTGAATCATTTTGGCTTGGAGTAACACATCTATAAATATCCGAAACAAATCTGGTGGACTGTATTGACAATTTTTGTTCCCAACGCTAGTCTCTGGCAGTAGAGCTGTGACATTTCGTGTCTCTTGAACTGTTACTGCCGAAACTTACTCTGATGATCTATATGATTGATTCTTACAACGTGGATACTGTACCAGAAGAAACGACCAACGACATGGTTTTCGTGTAGCAAAGTTGATTAAAATGTATCTATTATATGTATAATTTGAATTAAATAGAAATTAAATAAAAATTTCGCTGAAGAGAGGTAATTTTAAATGAAAAAGACTACTGCCTCAAAGTTTACACATCACAAGGGACCTTTGAGGTGTGTTATTTCTTTTGATCTTAAAACTAAGACCATCTGTAAGCGTGATGTAACATAAATATAGGGTAAATTACTGTTTACTTTGTTCTAATTTTTCTTGTCTCTCAATTCGAGCACACCTATAGATTCATGTCACTTCATAACAAACTGGAAACTTTGTGTATACAAGATTTCATTCAACAAAATACTTTTCCGTTAAACTACATGTCATAGGTGTCAAATATGCCTAACAAAAGTAAGTTTCAAAGTGTCATTTTGGAGTACCCACCGAGAGGTTAAACTTGATGAAAATTTGTCATGCAATTCGAGACATTATCATTTTAAAGAACCATCAATCAAAACTTAAAAGATCGATACAATTGTTCTCGAAACCGCAATTTTAATTTAAATCTGTACTTGACATGATAAAACGGAAGCCTCATATCCCCATCTATAGAGGGAGACCATCATAGGTCAAATTTAGTGCACTATAACATGCATGTTTCATGACTGTGTCCTACTCCATTTCAATTTTTGAACTGACTTTTGCGATCTTCAATCTTATAGTGTTCGCCGCCCTTGATCTCTGATATATATAGGTCATATTTTTCTCTTACCTATAAATATTGCACAAAAAATTCATCATTGTAAGAAAGTATGGCAAAAATTCTAAGAATAGGAACTTTAACGTAAGAACTGTGGGATTCTCAGACTGTTTCGTTATCCCAGAAATTCCCATTCTGTTTTTTGTTAAAATTGTATTAGTTCCATTCGGCTTTCCTATACCTCGTGTGGTGTTTACCTATTAACAAACACATTAACAAGTTTAATATTACAAAGTGAGCAGAATTACATCATTTGTGTTTTATATCACTTCTCTTTGGGTTGAATCGCACAGTGTATAAATGGAAATCAAAGGGCGTTTTCAAAATTATTGCTTTAACCTTTGCTTTAGCTGTTCCATTCTATTATCAGAATTTGACATTTGGAAAAAAGAGTCACAAGAATAAAATATTGTTCAATCGGTTTAGAAATCAATGGTTTCTTTTCAAGAGGCAATATTCAAGATATTTCTCACAGCTTTTACGCCTGTCAAATCCTATATAGCAGTTATAAAAACACGTTTCAACGTAATTGCAATCCATTTCGTATATACAACATTGAAGAAGACTAGATTATTATATTGTATATATTGACCTTCAGTCAAACTCCTCTAAAGCTTCATTCAGATAGTTCTTTAAGTAGGAATAAATCCATTAGCAATGTTTAAACGAAGAACACTTGAATTCTTTTTAAACAAACACCCCTCCGCGATGTGAAATTGAAAAATCACGGATCAGCGTACAAACAAATAGAAATGGGAATTTAAAAAGTTAAATATATATCTAATCTGAGACATGACTTGAAATTTCTCTTTCTTGAGATAATAAATGAACTGGGTGAAGTGGTCAGGTGTTTGAATAAGTAAATGAATATCATATATATTTGAAAGCATCTTACCAGAGTTGTTACGATGAAAAGATAGGCTGCTAATCGTATCCAACGTCTCATTTTTCATAAGGCAATTAAAAATCCATCTTTAGAATCATCTTTAAAATGTACCGAGCCATCTCTTGAGCTTTACCAATCAGGGGATTCGAGTCGCTGGCGTTGCTACATTTTAGTGACACCCGTAAACTATGATGGCGGTAATGGTCCTACCATATAGATGGCACAATAAATCTGACCCTCACAAAAGAGTTCCCCGTGATAAACAGCGGTCCGGCCTTCTCAGACCGTTCATACCCTCGGTGCCCCAAATAACTTGTAATCAACCCGATAGGTCTTTTTGTGAAGAGGGTATTAAATGTTTGTTAAACGGCCTTATCGTCATAAAAGTCACCATATAAATTAGTGAAACTCCCATATATTGATGACAGACGTTAATTAATCTTGTATAGGTAGATAGTCCCCTAAGTATCCTATAGTATCCCTACGTATGTTAGAGACGACTTTCATCCGCAAAACATGTTCCTGTTGTCAAGCATTCATCGCCTGTTTTGTTTTCTCTTGACTGATAAACTCCCAAAAAATTGAAACATATTTTACCGTATAAAGTTCTATATCGATCGGTAGCTTCGATAAGCTCCATTAAGAAATTATTCACATTAAAAAAAAATTAAGTTAACCATCAGCATTCCTTATTTTTTTTCTTCCATCTGGCCGATTCTAATGTTCAGTGACTCATGGTTCCGAGCAAGTCAGAGACTGTATATATCTTTGGCACAAACAGTAGATCTTCTAGATTGACAAGAAATGTTAACATTGATGAGAGATTACACTTCTTTCATAACCCATTGCGTTTCAGTCACTTTCAATGCCCACTTTTCAGGTGCGCAGTGTTTACTGTTGCAAGGTTGCTTTAAAAATGAATATCACAGTCGATTTCACGGCCTTTTTTACAAGGAGACTTGCTTACTCTCTATATCTCTTTTTTTCGTACAACATGCAATTAGATTGAATAAATGTATGAATAATACACATGAAATAGATTTATCAATAGACGAATTAAAAGGCTTTTATGATGTATGTTTTATAAATCTATAGATAAAAAGATAGACGAAAAGTATCAATAGTTAAGTATAGGTCCACGTAAGAATCAGGCAGGGGTGATACATAAAAAATTTTTGCAAAACTTTTTATTTCTGTTTTGAGACATATATGCGGTACAAATCAAACATATGATATTCATTTCTCAAGGTAGCGATGGTGAAGCGAGACATTCGTCTCATAATCCATAAAGGATTAGGCATGGTCCATTTGATATTCAGGGGGGGGGGGGGGGGGGGGGCTTGGGTTTTTTGTCGGAGCAAGATTATTTTTTTCGCCCCGGACCGGAGCAAAATTATTTCTTTCTGGCAAAGTTGGTGCAAGGAAATTTTTTTAACAAAGTAATATGCGCATATTAAGAATGTTTGTGTTTTATCAATAGAAATTATTTATATTTTTACTCAAAACTCTAAATATTAATATATTAGTTTATTTTTATGCTAGTATTCAATTCACTTTTAAAGAGAGAGATAAAAGATTTTTACAATAAAATTCTCAATATTTTATATAAGGTACATGTATATAACATGTATAAGAGGGTCTGAGGGGAAGGTCTCTTAGACAATTTTTTTAAATGTTACTAAGAATTGTAAATTGGTGAATAACTGAAGTTCTCCTTCCAAGCTTACAAGAACATGACTCTATGGGATACAATCAACATGTATTAACAGCAATTCATAAATATTGATAATATCAAGCTTTTAAGGAAGCCCTTTTTCATTCACATACAAAAATATTGTAAAACTTTTGATATCTTGAAATATCTGAACTTAAAATGCTATTAGTGATTAATGTTTTGATAGAAAACTATGGCGAGCGAAGCGAGCCAAAAATTTTTGATACAATTTGAAAACTGCGGCGAGCGAAGCGAGCCGGAAAATTTTCCAGAATTTTAGCAAAATTTTATGGTAATTCTTCAATTTCAGATTATTTGTAAGAGCAAGATTATTTTTTTCTGTCACACCATAAGCAAATTTATTTTTTTCATCAAAATTAAGAGCAAAATTATTTTTTTCGAAAAAAACCCAAGCCCCCCCCCCCCAGAATATCAAATGGACCGTGCCTTATGGTGGAATTTTTTTCTCTATATAATTCAACCAGATTTGCTACCCTATATTAATAACTTTCGTCACCATCCATGTATGAGGAAAATTCCTTCAGAATATTCATATGGAGACTGATCTGAACACATTTCAAGAGAAAAAAGTTCTGCAAAAATTTTAAGGTTTTTCAACTGCCCGGACCTTTACTTAAAGAAAAGTGTATCATAGATGAAATAAATAGATATGATAAGTGTATCATAGATGATATCAATAGATAAAGATAAGTGTATCATAGATGATATCAATAGCTAAAGATATGTGTATCATAAATGATAATTCAGAAAAGTAGATAAGTATAGAATAAATAAACAAAACACATAAGGATATTGGTATAGATCAATAAATAGAATGATGAAATCGAATTTCTTTTGTAAATCTACAATGTAGGCTCTTGTCAGGCTGAGAAAGGCGGTCAGATTGTAAAAAAAGATCAGCACCCTTCGATTTCAATCAAGGCAAGCAAAGGCAAAACCAGGAACACCAACAAGCGAAAAAATAATAAAATGATAATTATAAATGAATGAAATGAAAAATAATTAAATATATAAATAGAATTAAAAATAAAATGAAATAAAATATGAAAGATAGAAATTCACAATTTTTGAATTGAATTACGATCGTAGTCTTCATATATGCGACAAACGTTGTTAATTGAAATATATGTAGTTCTTTACAAAGCCTCACCAAACCCCCAGAACAACCCCCTCCCCCCTCAAAATACAAAAATGATTTTGTTTCTTTATAAATAGCGAACATTTAAACATAAAACTCTTGCTACAATCTCAGACATTTACAATTACAACTGAATTTTCTGCTAAAGATAAACTTCTTTCTCCAAAATAGTTGAAATTTCTTTCCAGTCCCTATCTATTTCCTAACAAAATTGTTTCTAAAGTATCTTCTTAATGGGTTAAATTTAAATGACCCTGTTTATTTCTTCTTTTGATAAGAATTACCTTGATCATGAACCTTAAAGGTTTCTTTACTTCGGGCCAAACTACAAATTGATGATGCGGACTTGCACAGTAAAAACAGGTACTCATGCATACGTTGAAAGTTAAACCTTAAGATTGCAAGCGCGGATCTAGAGGGGGATGCAAGAACTCCCCCTGAAATTAAAAAAAATGTTGTTTTTCCCGTTTTTTACGTATACTAATTTTCAAATCATAGGTTGAACCCCCTCTGTTTGAACCCCCCCCCTGGAAAAAAAATTAGATCCGCCAATGGATCGTCATGGTTTTAATATAATATATATATATATATATATATATATATAGTGATAATAAAATATTTTCAAACTGTAAAGAATGTTATAGAGCGTTTACATGATTTGATGTATGAACGATTTGTTCAATTGATCGGAAAGGAAAATAAAATTCTCTCTTTCTCCATTGATACGTCTTCTGGCACCCAGCTGTTCTTGTAAACTCTCAGGTTATAAAACGCCTTCTTTAATGCCATGCTACGTAAATCAAACGCTCAAATAACAATGATTTACTAAATTCACTCGGTGCATCACAATGTTTTGTTGAATGCGCCGTTGTTGTTTGGTTTTATTATAATCCCCTCAAATCAATCTTTCAAAAGGAGATTTCAGCGAAGAAATTCCATGATATTCAAATGCAGAAAATAACAGTTTCCCCGACAACACAGAAAATAAAATTGGGGATACACTTAGACATAACTTAAGACATAAAATACCTTTTTTGTTTTTTGTTTCTGTTAAAAAACATTGCACTTATCGGAATTTTTTAAATATTCATTTTCCTTTTGAGTGTATCTGAAATCATTCTCTTATATTAAGAGCAAGTTAGGAACTTCCGAGACCTAAAAGATTATTGAGTATAGATGTTTTTGGAATTCTGAAGTCTCCTCAGTTGCTGTCTGCAGCACAGTTCGGCAATTACTTTTTCTTTATGGTGAAGACTAAATAGAGGTTAAAGGAAAACAGTTAACGATCTACATACAGTGTAATATGCATTCCGATAAAATCAAATAATGGCCTACTTCCATGCCTTCTTTTCGACAACGCATACTATAGAATAGAATGCAATATTAAAAATACATTGCAATTCGGTCTTAGAAGAAGCGACTCGGTGCATGTACTTTTTCTTTGCCATTTTCATACCAAATACATGGCTGGAATTGTCCTTATTTACGATGGTCGTCTAGATAAATCAGGCCGCATGGTCATATTCTAATTTTTCTTCCATGACAGTGAGCAACTTTCTGGACAGAACTATTTCCAAATACTGGCACTTATATGTACAAGACATGCATGTTTCGGGTAACGAATCCTCATCAGTGACACTTAAGATCCAACGTTAGGATTATTTATACTTTCATTTTCAATTCAATCCAATTTCAGAATTGTCTCTTCTAACAGGAATTAATCTTGACCATCGTGAAGAGTATGTTCAGTGTATCTGTCTCCTCAGCGTGATAAGCAAGAACAATAGTTTCATAATTTATTGGAACCTTGAAACATAAAGTTCATTGGTATGACAAAGGACTTCATGTTTGAAATTTTCAAACTTCGAAAATAATAGATACGAATGCAACAAGTGTAATCGAAATTAAACAAACTAAACAATGCAGCCAGTGGGGATTAAACAACACTTCGGAATGTTGTTCATTCCGGGGTTCGCAACCGTTCCGATGAGAATTCTCACGATTTGGCCTTGCCTTCTCGACTTTGAGACTGTTAGGTACTTCTTGATGTTGACATCCAACTATTATAAATCAAACAAAAATCATATACATATACTGTCCGAATAATTTCAAACAAATGTCAATTTTAATCAAACAAATATCGATCGAACAAATATTAAATCTGATACTTACTGTCCTAATAATTTTCAATTAAATATCAATAGTTTGTGATCGACTGAAAAGACATAGTATTTACAATGTTAAACGTCTTTAAATTCAAAAGCATCATTTAAAACCTGATAAATTTACAGCATGGACCAGACATGCACGTTTCGGGTACTAAACCCTCGTCAGTGATCCTCAGTCTAAACATTGTAATATGGCCAAAAAGTATGAAACGTATTATGTCCAAAATGTACCAAAAGACGTAGCAGAATGGGTGGGATATGATGCTACAGGACCCACGTTTTAGAAATTTCAAGAGATTTTGTAAGAGAAAATTTCAAATGCGTTGAAGAGACAGACGATCAACCGAAGTTGATCGAACTTGGCTACATGTGCCTTCGGGGACTCTTGGTCCACCAGCAGTGACACTCACCAAGTAGTTGAAATGTTAAACGTCTTTAAATTCAATAGCATCATTTAAAACCTGATAAATTTACAGCATGGACCAGACATGCACGTTTCGGGTACTAAACCCTCGTCAGTGATCCTCAGTCTAAACATTGTAATATGGCCAAAAAGTATGAGAATATATACCAATATGTCATATCGTTAGAACTTAAAATGAAACTAACAATGAATGTTCTCTCCTGATAAAAAAACGCATTCCTACTCTCCCCAGATATATACATATCATTCCATTTGATGTTTCACCAATTCTTATACCTTTTGTTGGAAAGCATCTTATTTCACAAGTTTTTAAAGCTCTCTGATTGAAAAGATTATGTTCACAGACTATGAAAAGTATGATAAATCTTTGCTCTGCATAGCAATTGGTCACGTGGTTTTTCAGAATGTGCGATTTGAATAACAGAATAGATTAACTCATCTGGTCCGTTATGTTATGTCAAACGTTCGGACGCATTCATTTGCCAAATTTGCTTATCTCTCTCCCCCCCCCCCCCTTACTTGAACATTTTTACAATTTGATGAACATGTAACGGATAACAGAATCAAATGAATATAAAAATGATATTCTTTTATGAACTTCGGTATGCCTTTTGCCTTGCTATTTGGAAAAGTAGCGGTTAAATCTTCTTAGAACAGGTCCGACAGGAAACATTCCTGCAAGTAAGATTACATGTAAGATTCAGATTTTACAACGGAACATATTTGTGGGTCGTGTAGCACCATATCCCACCATCCAGCTACTTCTTTCGGTACATTTTAGATATAATAACTTTCACACTTTTTGGCCATATTGCCTTGTTTAGATTGAGGATCACTGACGAGGGTTAAGTACCCGAAACGTGCATGTCTGGTCCATGCTGAAAATTTATCTATTCTTAAATGATGTTATTAAATTTGGGTATCTCCCTAATTACATAGTTGACCATAGTTCTGTCCTTAGCAGGTTTTTTTGGCAGACATTTTATGTCAGGTTTAGACTTTCGCTTATCATAATTTCATGTCATTTGGATTTCCACTTTTTCGGCCTCGAGCATCACTGATGATAAATAACTTGTTGAAATGCGCATATGGTGCACTTAATAGAACATACTTTTCAATACTGACAATTCAATATGTTACTAGATAGTAAATACCAATTCTAATATGACTTGAAAATTTCTCCCTATATGTACCATAGAACTCGCCTGATGTAAAATCTCCAACAAACTTTCAGTGCGCTAAGCTCCGCCCATTCACGTGCTATATTAGAATAGAAATAACAACTAGCTAGCCGTGATTCATTGTCCACTAATTCCACTCGTCACATGAACCAATCAAATTATCACATCGCCGCTTCGCGGCTCGGTGATAATTTGATTGGTTCATGTGACTCGTGGAATTACTGGACAATAAACCACAGCTAGTTAGTTGTTATTTCTTAAATCGATGGTCGAGGTGGAATTTTTAAATTTAATGTTACTTCAACATATACGATCCCCTCTTTTCTTCAATATTTCTATGTAAAGGAACTGTTCTTTGTTATCGTTCAAACATTTTTTGTAACAAAGAAGGTATATAATATGGTGTATATATTGCAATTGCCCTTTACCCTGACAGACAACTTATGATATAATGTCCTTTTATTTGACTGTACTATATTTCAGACTTATCAGTGACAGTTCCTCTGGAAATCTTTGTCCTGTATTATCACTAGAGGGAACACTGCCATCTGGTCATCTTATACCGACGTTTACCTGAAACCGTTCACTTCAAGACTTGTATTGTTTCAACAGGAATATGAAGATTTTATTAGTTTGTGTAGCGATTGCAGTCAGTGAGGTAAATTAATTTCCTTTTTTTTTTTAAATTATTAACTCTAATAAAGATTAAGAATTCCTATATCTGTAAAACACTATAGAACAAAAAGTATTCCCGTCAAAAGTCATTAGCCTTTTTATTAATTTTCATCGGATCAAAAGATATAAATGTATCTACAAAAGGAATGGACTAAAAATGATAAGAATGTCTGTTTACTATCAGCCTTAGATATATCCTACTTCGGAAATGAGTGAGTGCATAAAAGTAAAACAATAAACCAAATATCGAATGCAAACAATTATTCTCTTTCTCAAAATATGTCGATATTTAGTTTTAAAAAATTATGAATCGCAAGCAATATATAGTCTTTATTGCCTTCAGCACATACATGCTCATAGCACAAATAAGTCCCCTACCGGCATTAATCCATGTCCTTCAACTCTGCCTTGACCTTTACTTACACCAAAAGATGAATCCAACATCAAAATAAGTTCAATATGTGTATTAGAAAAAGGTCTGGAAAACAGGAAAATGTAATAAAATTTGCTATGAGGCCATACTTTTTGTGAGAACAAATAAATCAAACCTAACTTCAACTTATTCTTTATCATACTACATGTATAATGTTTCTGCATACCGAAAACCAGCTCAATATCTACAACAACAGACATGAAAGACTGGAAACTGAGACGTTCATGAAAGCCAAGTTTAGGGACCATAACTCCTGGAGAAATGAGTCAATCAAATTGAAACACGAACTTGATTTGTATCACACTGAGATATATTCACATACCAAAAACGATTTCAATATTTGCAATACCATGGAAGAAAAGTCCGGAAAACTGAGAATTTCATGAAATTTGCTAGTCCAAGGGCCATAACTCTTGTGAGAATAGGTCAATCGAAACCAAACTCGAACATGATCTGTATAACACTAAGATGTAATCACATATAATCACAGTCATATAAAAAAATATTTCAATATCTACAACAACAGCCGAGAAAAGTCCGGAAAACTGAGAATTTCATGAAATTTGTCCAAGGGTCATAACTCTTGTAAAAATAAGTCAATCGGAACCAAACTCAAAGTTGAGCTTTATAACACTAAAATGTATTCACATATAAAAGATTATTTCAATATCTGCAATACCTTGGAAGAAAAGTCCGGAAAACTGAGGATTTCATGAAATTTGCTAAGTCCAAGGACCATAACTCTTGTAAAAATAGGTGAATCGAAACCAAACTCGAAATTGATCTGTATCACATTGAGATAAACTCACATGCCAAAAATCAGTTCAATATATGCAACGACAGGGAAAGAAAGTCTGAAAAACTAAAGACGGACGGACAGACGGACAGACAAACGGGGTGGAAACTATAAGTCCCCTCCAGCGTGCCGGTAGGGGACTAAACATTAAGTCTATAAGTCGTACTAACATTACACGAATAACCGTTTTTATCGATTCATTGAATCCGATGTACTTGTATCTAATGCAAGCAATTGCTTTCCTTCTAGTTTAAAAATCTTAACGCTGTATATCCGTTTGTAATTCTACAGGCTTTCTTATTTTCGGATGACTGTAAATCTGACGCTGATTGTGCCAGCGGATGCTGTGTCCCCGGCACCTTCGCCAAACATTGTTCAACTCGCTTCCTGTCATACCTGAATAAATGTCACCTGAGTGGTAAAGAGCTTGGTAACTGCGGCTGCAGCCCTGGTAAGTTTACCTGTGTAAATATCACCTGCGTGTCAAAGAGCTTGGTAACTGCGGCTGTAGCCATGGTAAGTTTACCTGAGTAGATGTCACCTGAGTGGTAAAGAGCTTGGTAACTGCGGCGATAGCCCTATTAAGTTTACCTGAATCGATGTTACCTGAGTGGTAAAGAGCTTGGTAACTGCGGCTGTAGCCCTGGTACTAGTAAGTTAACCTGAGTAGATGTCACCCGATTGGTAAAGAACTTGGTAACTGTGGCTGTAGTCCTTGCAAGTTTACACGAGTAGATGTCACCTGCATGAGTGGTAAAGAGCTTGGTAACTGCGGGTGTAGCCCTGGTAAGTTTACCCGAGTAGATGTCACCTGAGTGGTAAAGATGTAAAACGTCTTGAAATTTAATAGCATCATTAAAGAACAGATTAATTTACAGCATGGACCAGACATGCACCTTTCGGGTACTTAACCGTCGTCATTCTTAATTTAAACAATGTAATATGATCAGAGCTTGGTAACTGGGGCTGTAGCTCTGGTAAGTTTACCTGAGTAAATGTCACCTGAGTGGTAAAGAGCTTGGTAACTGCGGCTGTAGCCATGGTAAGTTTACCTGAGTAAATGTCACCTGAGTGGTAAAGAGCTTGGTAACTGCGGCTGTAGCCATGGTATGTACCTGAGTAAATATCACCTGAGTGGTAAAGAGCTTGGTAACTGCGGCTGTAGCCATGGTAAGTTTACCTGAGTAAATGTCACCTGAGTGGTAAAGAGCTTGGTAACTGCGGCTGTAGCCATGGTAAGTTTACCTGGGTTGATGTCGCCTGAGTGGTAAAGAGCTTGGTAACTGCGGCTGTAGCCATGGTAAGTTTACCTGGGTTGATGTCGCCTGAGTGGTAAAGAGCTTGGTAACTGCGGCTGTAGCCATGGTAAGTTTACCTGGGTTGATGTCGCCATTAGAATAGATGAGGAGGAAATCCCCACATAACGACACTTAAAGTGACACTCAGACGCTAAAAATGACGGAGACATAGGAAAGAGTATTCTGTTATAATTTTTATGTGTTTCGTATGATAGTGATACTACTTAATTAAAAAAGTAAAATACTTATATAGAAAGTACTAATGTATAATGACTGTAGCATTGAGTATTAAGGAACGTTGATGTCATGTCATGTCAAGTCCATGCTGCAAATATACTAGCATCTGTTTTTAAATGATGCTATGTATTTGAAGACGTAAAATTTGATAGAATTTTCTAATATTTACAGGTCTTCACTGTGAAAAAGCTGAAAACATTGCTGGCGTAGCCGTTGAGCACGATCCATCATTCGTATATGGATTATGCGAACATGGTGTCTCCAATTCAACGGGCAGTCCCCTTGGTGTAGCGGTAGAAGGAGGGCGCTAAGGAGATTATTCGAATAAATTTATGTTCATATGAAATAAATATACTTGTTTAATATCAGAAGTTCTTTTTTCATTATATAAATCATGCATTATTTTTAGGTAGAAGTTTTTTCTCATCATGAAAATAAAACAAAAAAGACAAGAAAATGAACGTAGTTGACAATCTTGAAAAATTATTTAAAACGAGTCGCTTCCCTTCTGAGGCCAGTTTGACAAGGAGTAAAAGATAGCACTTCCGTGATTGGATAATATTCATTAATACTGATATGAAAGAAAAGTACTGCTTGTAAAGATAAAATTATTAATCTCTGTCATGGTGATTAGCGTGTGTTTCAAATCTATTTTTTTTCACTGAGTAATTGAGGACAAATATGGAAAAACCATATCCCTATCAAGAAGAACAAAATCGTTAATCGAAAAATCATCTAACCAAGGGCATACAAAACCAAGATATAACCAGAACTAAAGCAAAGGAACAGAAATAAAAAAACATCTACCATATGATCCCTGCGAAGGAGTGAGATCAGGTGTCCAGTAAGAGTGAGCATCTCCTGCTTGCATACAACACCCGCCACTTCAATTCGGTAGAAAGGTCACAATCGGTAACTACCACAAAGGAAGACAAGCGACAAGCGTATAAATTGGTATGTCATGGCACTAAAGGTCTACGTAAGTATATCATTTATATCTCTGGACAAGGGGATGTCATAGTGTGCTACCATTTCCTCATATCGACCATAGAACTTCCTCAGTGACGATGTTAGTCGGTCACAAATGTATCCTTGACCTAATAAGAGGCCTAATAGGAATAACCCGTCCCCAACTCATCTATGAGAAATAAGTACTAGCTTTATCACGGTCGCATATCACATAATACGCAAATGTTTTTTTATTGCAATAAAAATAATACGCAAATGATATGTTCCATGGAAATCCTCTTTGATTCAACAAGGTAAATACTGTCTAAATGTACTTTATATGAATTAATTTAGGCTTATCATACGACCATTATTATCAATTATATGATAGTAATCTATTCTTGTCAAGAATAGACGTATATTCATAGAACATTAAAACGGAAAATTTTGTACCTGTCCATGTATGTTATCATAACATGTTGTGAGCATCTAAAATTTTCTGTTAAAGTGTTCTCTGAATATAGCTCTATTCTTGACCAGACTATTTTACCATCATATAAATAATAGTCATATGAAATAATGGACCTAAAATAATTCATATAAAGTAGATATGGACAGTATTTACTCGATGGAGATTCCCATGGAATATATCAACGTGATATGCAATAATCTCTATACCTTAATTGACTTAAAATATTAGAGTGGTCTTTCTTTTGTTACATTTCCAGAGTCAGCGAATGTTGAGTGGAATGTTGGATAATAAATTTGACTAGAGTTATAATCCATCGACCCTTAACAATGTTGTACATGCCAATATATATAGGATTTCAAATGAATTTTCATTTCATACGATGTATTATGAACCTAGTTGTGTGTTTTATGTCCCCGAGCCTTGGCGAGGGGATATAAAACGCACAACGAGTTTCATAATACATCTTATGAAATGAATCTTTTTATCACATGTTAGATGGCACTATTTGAGCTAAGCCAATCACAGGCTCTCAATTGGCTCGTTTTATTTGTGAAGTATCTGTGAAGAAACCATCTTCATGGTCGTCATGGACTCAACATCCTACCAAAGCTGAACAGAAAAAATAACCTATACAAATTGCCTAAAAATGTGTATTTCTAACGTGTAATCAACGTTTCCGAGAACTTGAGAGGCGAACCACGCCGTGATCTAGAAGTCGTCTGCTACGCCATGAGAAGTTGTGTCCCCATCGTATAGATATTATGTGCGTAAGAGAAAAATATTTCAATTTTGAATAGTATTTTAATGCAAGAATTAATTCAACAACAACAATTTTAATCATTGATACTGACTCCAGGTCTGAATTTAACAGTTGATCGTTATTTGAAAGGTCACACTTGTCAAGGTTTATGTGATTAGGTTCCAAACTTGACCAATCGCATTCAAGCAGAGCAAAATGTAACTTGATATCATATATTTATGAAATGGCTTTATGAAACTGCATAACGGGTGTATCACGTGATAATGAAATATATGTTCTATTGTAAAATTTTAGTGCAGCATATGTTATGTCTCATCAGGGATGCCCGAGTTAGAAAAAGGGGAAACCCAAACGAATTAGAATTATGAAAGAGCGAAAGTCTAAATGTGACCTAACATTTCTGCCATAGAACCTGCTAAGGACAGAGCTATGTCATCAGGGAGATATCCCTAAGTTTTAGGAAATGTTCAGTGATTTTTGTGACGAATGAATTAACAAATATATTACAAGTCAAGTGCGGAAACAGTACTGTGAAACTAGGCGAACGGTATCCTCGGGGACTAGACAATCCACTAGCACAGATACCAGTGGTTGAAATTGTTAATATTGAAATATATGTTCTGTTGTAAAATAACAGTACACTATATAATTATTTCAACAAGTTATGTCTCATCAGTAATACTTGAGACCGAATAAGAGGAAAAAGAGGAAGTCCAAATAATACAGAATTATGTAGAGCGAAAGTCTAAATCTGACCAAAAATTTCTGCCAATGAATCTGCTAAGGACAAAGCAATGTCATCAGGGAGATACACCTTAGTTGTAGGAAATTTAAATTACATTTTTGTGACGGAGAATGTACAAATATATTTCAAGTCAAGTGCCGAAACAATCCACCAGCATAGATACAAAGTGATTGAAATTGTCAATATTGAAATTTCTGTTCTATCATAAAGTTTCAGTGCACCAATTACACATAATTGAATTGACCATAATCCTGGCAGATAACAGGAGATGTTTAAATTACTATCCCCATGCACCATATTTCATTTACATTTTGAATGTCTTCGTAGACATCTATTACATATATGTTTTCAAGTTTTGTGGACACCGCGATTCTTTTGATTTTGGAATACTGGTATGTGATTTTCAGAAGTAAGATGCATTCCCTACAATATTTAATGAATTGAAGGAAATATATATGTAGAAGGGATAATGATTATTTAGTTCGTTAGCAGATATTATTAATCTATTATCTAGATAGGACAAAAGTAGAACAATGACATAAGACGAACTTTTATGAAACCGTAGGTAAGATCTTTGCAATACACGTTCCTCTTAAATATTCATATAGTAAAAGTTTCACCTGTGGTTTTGCTGGCTCTTTGAATTCAACTTTCAGCTTTCAAATTTCGAATATATGATACGCGTTAGATTTGTAGGGCAGTTTTGAATCTGTCGACTTATAAGTCCTTAACTTAAGCTGAAACATTGTGATCACAGGGATTTATAGCGCTTTCTGGTTGTACACCAAGCAACCGGGAAGAGCGATATGATTGTGATATCTAGAATAGAGGGACCTATTGTCATTCACAAGTACTATTCAAATCGTTAAAATAAACCAAGTGCTCCATCTCCTCAGATTAGCCTTCACAGATTCACAGATTTTGGCCATATGACATTGTTTGAGGATCTTGCATGTCTGGTCCATCCTGTAAATTTATCTGCTGTAAAATGATGCTATTGAATTTGAAGACGTTTAACATTTGAACCACTTGGCGAGTGTCACTGCCGGTGGACGAGGAGTCCCAGAGGGCACATGTAGCCAAGTTCGATCAATTTCTTAAAACGCATTTGAAAATTTCTGTTTACAAAACTTTCTCAAATTTCTGAAACATGGGTCCTGTAGCATCATATCCCAGTCATCTTGCTACGTCTTTCCATATATTTAGGACATAATTTCACAGATTTTGGCCATATTACATTGTTTGAGGATCACAGACAAGGGTTAAATACCCGAAACGTACATGTCTGATCCTTGCTGTAAATGTATCTACTCTAAAAGATGCTAATGAATTTGAAGACGTTAAACATTGTCCCAATACTTTACATCAGACGTAAGTATGTTTCGTATAACGAATCTTCATAAGTTTAATCAACTTCTTCAATTCAATCTTCATCAGTGATACTGTCTGTCAAAATAATACGGAAGTGTTCCAACGCTTTACGTACCTTCTTGAAGAAAAATTCAAACTAATCTATTATGCACCAGACATGTGTTTCGGATAGTAAATCCTCAGGAGTGATGCTTCCAGCCAAAGTGATTTTCGTAAGCAGCCAAAATTCATTTCAATAGCGCCCTCTGGTTTTATTTTTTGAACTCAAATTTGTTAATTTACTTTACAGAGAGTGCGCGGCTCCAAATTTCATGTAGGGTCGATTCAGTAGTACATCCAAATAAAATTCATGTTCAAAATAGCCATGGAGGGATGGTGCTAAGTTGTTAAATAACCTCCTTTAATTTTGATAATATTTTTGGATGAAATCAGTCAAGTTTTCGAAATAGCAAAATAATATATATGTTGTATAATTTATAAAGTGCCAAAACGAAGCATCTTTCAGGCGACAGAGCTGGAAAGAAGAAAATGAAATACACTTAACAAACATCCAGTCAAGGGGAACGAGTTTAACTGTTCAACACTACAAAAGTAATGCAGAAATCTATTTTATTTCAAAATTTTTCAAAAGAAAGTGGCTCAAAATTTTATGTTAGAACTATGTGACTAAGAACTATTGCAAAATTGCACTTTTGTGTTTTCTATTTTCTCCGTATATTTTATCCTCTTATACGTCACAAGGCGAACTATGTCTCAATTGTTAAATAGACCATTTCATGAAAATAAAAAAAAATACTCTAAGGTTTAAACCTGATTGTCATATATATTATCGTCATACCTTATTAAGCATTCGGTCATTTCAGTACAGTCTACTCAAAATGACGTTAACTGAATAAAAATGTTACATTCTAATTTCCTTTATTTGATCGAAAATCTTCATGCGAAAAGGATTTCTCGGTCAGATGCTTAAAATCATCATGTCGGACATCCACAAATATCACACATATTAGAAAAAATGAGGGATATCAGATTAGGCACCAAGGAAGTAACATACTATCATTGTACATATGGACTAGAAATGAAACAGGTTATGACACGGATCTAATTGTTGACATGATTTGTACATTTAATCAACTCGAAAAAAGAAGTCGTACAATCAAGAACTTCATAATAATGAAATAGAGAAAAAACTGTTTAACACTAAGCATAATTTACTGTCATATCTTAGGACCTCTTTGAAAATGTTTATTCTTTCATCAGGAATGTCGTACTTTTACATGTTTTAAAAATCGTCGCAATGGAAACTAAGCATTTAAGCAACTCATCGTAAGACCTCTGAAACAATATAGACTATATTTCCCAGCGGAGTGTAGAACCCAGATTAATTAGCAGTATTGAAATATGTTTTATTGTAATAACTTATTGCACCATTTGCGCATTTTAACAAATTATGTATCTTAAGTGAAAATAGGGATGTAACGATACATTAGATCCGATACGATACGATACGTATCACGATACAAGGCTCATGATATGATACGTATCACGATACACTTTTCCATCCAATCCAACACTCACATATTCCTTGAATCAAAACTTAACATGCTTGCATCAATTAAGTGTCAACAGCATAAAGTGATGGGAATATAGTATAAAGCTACTGGCTTTATACAATGTGGGTTATAAGTAAATGATACTGAAGAAAGGAGGGGATCTCTAACAACACCTAGTTGCAGCACCAACAGCAAATTCAAACACACCCACTGTAAAAACACAAAGAAGACACACACAGAAAGAGACTTAATGGTACAAGGAACGTCAAAACACAGAAAATCAAACACAAATGACTACACATAAACCATCGAGACCAATATGCAATCGATGCTGACTTAGAACGGCCATCTGCCACGTCAGTAGCAGACGGTGTGGTTATCCTGGATTACACAACTCTTCCACTTTTCCGATTTTCAAGAGGTCTCGAAGAACGTACAATTGTGGTGTAAAACATATTCCTCACTGTCAGATGACCACAAGCAAGACCGCAAATCGCAGGGGCCCAAGCAACATAGATGAATATGTAAATGGATATAAAAAGAGGGCGTACGTAATACAATCCGTGCTCTGCCGACCCGAGCTCATACATGTTATCATCCAGGGAGTCCGACTGACATTCAGAGAGGACTGGTGGTCGGGGCCCTGTCTTCGATAAAGAGGCCATATTTCATTGTTTACATTGAGGATCACTGACGAGGGTTAAGTACCCGAAACGTGCATGTCTGGTCCATGCTGTAAATTTATCTGCTCTAAAATGATGCTATTGAATTTGAAGACGTTTAACATTTGCACTACTTGGTGAGTGTCACTGCTGGTGGACCAGGAGTCCCCGAGGGCACATGTAGCCAAGTTCGATCAACTTCGGTTGATCGTCTGTCTCTTCAACGCATTCGGAAATTTCTGTTACCAAATTTCTTGAAATTTCTAAAACATGGGTCCTATAGCATCATATCCCACCTATCCTGCTACACCTTTCGGTACATTTTTTAAACATAATAATTTTCACACTCTTTGGCCATATTTCATTGTTTAGATTGAGGTTCACTGACGAGGGTTAAGTACCCGAAACGTGCATGTCTGGTCCATGCTGTAAATTTCTCTGTTCTTAAATGATGCTATCGAATATGAAGACGTTTAATATTTGGAAAGGGCCCGTCATGGAGTCCCGTCGTCACAGTCAGTCAGGGTGCAAGTATTAAGAATGCGCTGGTACAAGACTGTAGATTGGTCAAGCACCAAGCCTAGTTCCCGTTTGGTGACATTAGGATATTTTCCACGGTATAAAAGGCGTTTGATAATTCTGACGAATGTTGATCATGTCACCATAAAACGCAGGTTGCGAAATATCCAAAGTAATTTACTCTGTTGCTTGTACGGGTCCGAATTTCAAAAGAAGTTGACAATTTTTTTGTAAAATTTCCAGAAAGTCTTTACTAGTTTGTGAAAGCGAAAACCTTGACCTAAAAGTTTTTTGGTAATTTGTAAATTTCTACCATGAAAACCCAAAACATCTGTACATGCTATAGCATACCGGATGAACTGCGAAATGTAGATACCATATGACGGTAATCTAGGAACATCACCGTCAAGCCAGGGAAAACGAGACCGAAAGATAGGAAATCCAAATAGTAAATATGTGAAGAGCGAAATTCTAAACATAACCTTAAATGTACGCATCAGAATGCTTAACGCATTAGAATACTCTCAATCAGTAAGTTTCTAAATAATTTCATGAACTCGATAGTTTTGTAATTTCTTTGTTTCCTATGTTCTAAAACATTCTACTGAAAGATCTTTTGTACAAGTGTTGAGTCTACACTATATTCCTTGCTCCGGTTTTCTTGACATTTTTTCTGTACATTCATAGCATAGAATGTCTTTCGGATTTGTTTTTTTTTCAGTTTTGGCCTGGAGCATCACTGATGATATATTCATTGTTGAAGAGTGAACATTCTGGAAGAGGAAAACCTTTTAACCTGTGTATATCTAAGCGTTGACTGACTTTGTCGCTGACTGACTTTGTCGCTGACTGACTTTGTCACTATTTTATGAAATGGTACATCTCATTGACAACCAGTGAATGATAGACAAACCAAACGCCTGAATCAGAATAAGCAAATTAAACCTTAAAACCTCAACAAAAATATTTGGAAACATTAACCAGATTTGACATTTTCTACCCAGCTTAGGTGACGGTTGTTACTGGTATAGAGAAGATGCTTACTCTTCTGAACATCTAATCTCACCCCTACACTATCAGGGATTCACTTTGCTCCTCTAAATAATGTTTGTTTCTTTTATTTCGTTTTGCATTTTCCCTGGTATGACATGCATTCTCATTGATAATGCTTTTTGTATTCTGACATGGGATTTGTGTTCAGCTTCGCTCGTTCAATTACATAAACGATTTATTGAAAGAATTCCTATACTACTGTAGATTTATTACCAAATAATCATCATTTTTCATTATTTCCTGTATTTCTTATGTTAATAAATGAATCGTTTCTGCTACTGTAGTTTATTCCATGACACGTTGTATGTTTTACATCTGCATATTATCTTATATTCTGCACGTCGAATATAAGCTATAATTGTAATGACATTTTGCACAATTACAGTTTTGTATTTCCTTAATGAATTATCATCATAGAGCTTTGTTATATGATGTTTGCACATTTCACTTTCGTTGTTTCCGGCAAGGTAAAATGCACGTACACAATGATATAAATTGTACAAAAATCGTACTCAATTGTCAGGAAACGATTAATTTCTCGCATCTTAAAATAATCATGTACTGTATTATATTATCAACTTTTACGAGTAGTTAGGGATTTCACCTTATATACCAATAATATGACAAACGGTATACCATAGGTCTTTCATAACTTGTTATCACTGTTTTGTGTTTCCTTATCACATCATTTTGATTTGCAAGAGGAATCTTTTAAAGAAACATATTTAATATACCCATAAAGATCAATGTATATAGCAAAGAGTAATATAGAAGGTATTTCATCATAAACTTCATGTATTAGTAAATATCTTATCTCTGCTCGTGGACAGTTTAGCATCCTATGATATCATTCGTCTAGTTTAAGTTTAGAATTTCGCTCAACATACATGCATGCCCATGCTTTTTAATTATGCCTATTTGTGCCGTTAATATGTAGATGTTTCTATGTCATTTGGCGTTCATTTTACCATTTCCTTTTCATTCTGTGTGTGTTTGCTTTGTGTTTTACATTGGGTGTTTTGGGGTTTTTGCTGTTGGTGCTGCAACCGAGTGTTGTTAGAGATTCCCTCCTTTCATTCCATTCATTTTTCCTCCTTTCATTCCATTCATTTTTCCTCCTTCCATTCCATTCATTTTTCATTCAAACTGTTCCAATGGAAATTCTAATGGTTTTGTCTTGCCTTCTCGAATCTGAAACTGAATAACTGATAGGTACTTCATCTATTTCGCCTGGATTATTACTGATGATACTTTATTTGTAGATACATGCATGTTCAATGAAACTGCTACAATAGAATTTTTCGATACAGATAATTTCAACCACTATGTTGGTATCTCTGCTGGTGGACTGTTAGTCCCCGATGATATCGTTCGCCTAGTTTCAGTGTTTCGGCAATTGACTTGAAAACATTTTGTATATTTTCCGTCCTCAACTTTGGCAGTTTATTCTAAAACTAATTGTAATTTCTCTAAACGCTTTGCTGCCCTTGGCTGATTTTATGTCAAGTGTAGAATTTCGTATTTCATTTATTCATTACTGGGATTTATTATCTATTCGACTTCTAGCATTACTTGTTGAAACGGAAGTATGGTACAATGAACTTATTACAACAGAACATATATTTCAATATTGAAAATATATGCATACAGGTTTTATCACCCTTCCTTAACTCTAACCCTAGGTGATTCATATGTCTTAAATTCCATTTTGCTTATATAAGATATCAAAATTTGAGATTCATTTTATCACATGATTCTGCCAAAAATTGTTTATTTCCAACGTGAAATCAACGTTTCTGAGAACTAGAGGCGAACAACGCCGTGACCTAGAAGTTGTCTGCTACGCAATGAGAAGTAGTTCTACATCGGAAAGATTTTCTGTGCGTAAAGATACAAATATTTCAAATTTGTTAAGTACTTTAGTGCAATAATTATTCTATCAACAACAATTTTAATCACTGATATTGAATTTGCGTCAGACTTTAACATATGACCGATATTTGAAATGTCACACTTGTCATAGTGTAGGTGTTAAGCTCCCAACTCGACCAATCGCATTCAAGCAAAGCGATATGTAACGTGTTATCATAACATTTAATTATGAAATGAATTTATGGAACTGCATAACGGGTGTATCATGTGATAAGAATATTTTTGATATGAGTCTTAAACATCGAAAAGAATCACTTGATAGGTCGAATGTTCATATAACATCGGACAATACTTTGTTATCAGATGGTTCTCTGACATCATTAATGAAAGAACATGGAAATCAAATATAACAAGAACTTTTGAAACAACTATTTATTCAATAAGCTTTAAACGTATATTAATCTGAAAAATAAAAATGAAAATCTTTTATAAATGCATTGTGAATGAACTTTACCTATCCTTTGCATTACAGGAACTAAATATGATAAACTCAGTATGAAATTATGATGAAATCGAGTATTGTTATCACATAGTATGCGCCATTTGGATAAAATCTAGAGTCATTGGAGTCATTGATCTCCGACCATTACACAATTATACATGTAGGACACAGTAAACACTTCACATCATCTATAACCACAACGTTGGATCTGATTTTACAGTTCTCATCAGGAATGTAACACTGGAATCTCGGACATGGTAACGACACATTTGGCTTCAGGTCGGGTCGTATATCAGGAACTAACAGTGAAAATACTGAAATTAGAGGAATGGTATATGGATAAAATCTACAAAAGTCATGATAATCGAGACAATCATTTCAGTATTGTTGTGTAAACTTCTTGTTCTTTTTTAGTATGTCATTCAATTAAAAAGTTTTCTGTCGTCGTAAAATATAATTAATGACATCGTCTGTCTTAAACGTTTGGAATGACAAAAAACAATGGATCGTGTATGTATAAATTCGAAAACACATATAAACATTGAATAACAATGTTTTACAATTACCAAACTTTTTTTTCCAAAAAATTCTGTCTGCTTAAGAAAAATACCGAATATATTGAAGCTTTCTTACCTTGTCCCAATGTAAGAATTAACATTGTCTTCAGTATTTTTACTCGACATTTATTCTTGCCAACGCTGCATTCATTATGTATAATCTGACGTGGGACGCGCCCCTCAACGTCAAAATAGGTCGAGCGTACACTGACATATATGCAGTGCTCCTTCACGGTATACTATCAACAAATCCTTACCCATAAAATATATAGTGTGCCTCTCGAGCGAGAATGTATAGTTGAAAGGATTCGTTTTTTTAGACCAAGGCAATGGGTCTAAATCGCTTAACTGGGAAGTATGAAATAACGTTGTATGATGTTTTGAGATAGATCAAGGTATTTTCTAGGGAAGTCAAGAAAGTTGGTGGGCCTGGAAAAAAGAAAATCACTGCGTATAAAACCCCCGAATCTTACTTTTCATGCGTTAACCCTTAATTTTCTTGGTGTCAAATAGAGGTGTTCACACTAGACAGTGTCATGCATGTTGTATCAATCAGTCCTCTCCAGATTCATTTATAGACCATTTGGCACAATGAATTCTCTCAAATGGTTTACCTTAGATATTCATTTTGACGTAAACAATCTTACTTACCCTTTTCCGTATGAATGTCACACAATTTGACATCTTCTCTCCAAGGACGTTAAAGAAATTACATTCTGATTAAGACCTAATGCAAGCATCAAATACTGAGTTGGACTCATTCCTAGTTGGAGCTGTTGTGACGGGTGTTGCATGCAATCAGGAGACGCTGACTCTCCCCGGTCACCTGGTCTCACTTCGGAATTTTGTTCCTTCCGAGGTTCGCAACCGTTCCTGTTGGAAAATCTAATGATTTTACCTTGCCTTCTCGACTATGAGACTGAATAACTGATGGGTACTTCTGTAATGTTTATCATTATCATTATAATTCTACATTACAGAATTGACTACCATACGGATCTTTCCTTGGTTACATAATTCGTTGTTGTGTAAATTGGACTCACTGTGGCCATTTCAATGTAGCTTTGTTGGAGATCTTTTCCCTATTACGGATGGCCATATTCTAGAGTTTTCCATCTACTTTTAACTATCATTGAAATCCTCGTCTGGCATCATGTCTGGTCCACGTTGCCAATTTATCTGTTCTTAAATGATGCTATTCAATTTGAAGACGTTTACATAGCAGCAGGTTATGACCAATTATGTTAGAGATAGTCCATGTTAGCGATATACCTGTATACTTCTGACGACTTATATGTTAACCTCTGCATAATGATACCATTAAGTATGCTGTAAAATATCTAATTAAAAAGATTTTTTAGATGAAATACACGTATTATTGTTAAAATTTAGTAAACTATGACCTGTATGAGAAGGTTTGAGGAAATCTTAGATTTATCTTTATAGAGATTTTTGGTCATATTTGTTTGTTTGAATTAATGCAGTTTTAAAGGAAACTGGGTGTTGCTATCAATTGTTGAAGTTAGGTAAACGCGTGCCATCGCACGGGTTCCTCAGTTGCTATCCACCATCATTTATCTTTCTTTTTACATCCTAAGAGATATCCTCTTTAGTGGATGCTATTAAGTCAATTTACCAGAAAACAGTTTTACTCGTTCTAGACCTAGATTATGTAATGCTTACACACTAGATATTACATGTGTTTAACATCTTCAAATTCAATAGCATCATTTAAGCACAGATAAATTTGCAGCATGGACCAGACATGCACGTTTCGGGTACTTAACCCTAACATATTTGCCATTTTTGGTAGTGACGTCATATTTTTATCGCACCGTATAAATGCATTTATGAGGATTTATATTGAGTTGTCAATATCGACATATTACATCTTAGAGACCGCTGGGTAACCGGACATGAGGAAGGGTAGTGCTCACGTAATCCGTATTACAATGCCATTTACTTCTAACTTGTCAGATGGCCGTCCTTATTCGGAACCGGTTCTCATTGGTCTCGTTGGTTTATGCGTAGTCTTTTTAAAATGAGTTAAATGTAATGATTCGTCTTCCTTGTCACTTTGATGTCTCTTGTTGAGCTTGTACACTCTGTGTTTGGTATTCCTTGTCACTTTGGTGTCTCTTAATGTGCTTGTCCACTCTGTGTTTGGTATTCCTTGTCCCTTTCAAGTCTCTTGTTGTGCTTGCCCACTCTGTGTTTGGTATTCCTTGTCCCTTTGGTGTCTCTTGTTGTGCTTGTCCACTATGTATTTGGTATTCCTTGTCCCTTTGGTGTCTCTTGTTGTGCTTGTCCACTATGTATTTGGTATTCCTTGTCCCTTTGGTGTCTCTTGTTGTGATTGTCCACTCTGTGTTTGGTATTCCTTGTTCCTTTGGTGTCTCTTGTTGTGCATGTCCACTCTGCGTTTGATATTCCTTGTCCCTTTGATGTCTCTTGTTGTGTTTATCCAATCTGTGTCTGGTATTCCTTGTCCCTTTGGTGTCTCTTGTTGTGCTTGTCCAATCTGTGTTTGGTATTCCTTGTCCCTTTGGTGTCACTTGTTGTGCTTGTCCGCTCTGTGTCTGGTATTCCATGTCCCTTTGATGTGTCTTGTTGTGTTTGTCAAATCTGTGTTTGGTATGCCTCGTCACTTGGGTGTCTGTTAATGTGCTTGTCCACTCTGTGTTTGGTATTCCTTGTCCCTTTGATGTCTCTTGTTGTGTTTGTCCACTCTGTGTTTGGTATTCCTTGTTCCTTTGATGTCTCTTGTTGTGTTTTTCCACTCTGTGTTTGGTCTTCTTTGCCCCCTTGATGTCTCTTGTTGTACTTGTGAACTCTATGTTTGGTATTCCTTGTCCCTTTGATTTCTCTTGTTGTACTTGTCTACTCTGTGTTTGGTATTCCTTGTACCTTTGGGGTGTCTTGTTGTGCATGTCCATTCCGTGATTGGTATTCCTTGTCCCTCTTGTGTCTCTAGTTGTACTTGACCACAATATGTGTTTGGTCTTCCTTGTCACTTTGGTGTCTCTTGTGTACTTGTCCACTCTGTGTTTGGTATTCCTAGTCCCTTTGTTGTCTCTTGCTTTACTTGTCCATTCTGTGTTTGGTATTCCTCGTCCCTCTTGTGTCTCTTTTTGTACTTGTCCACTATACATTGTATGTGTTTGGTCTTCCATGTCACTTTCGTGTCTCTAGTTGTACTTGTCTTCTCTGTGTTTGGTATTCCTTGTACCTTTGGGGTGTCTTGTTGTGCATGTCCATTCCGTGATTGGTATTCCTTGTCCCTCTTGTGTCTCTAGTTGTACTTGACCACAATATGTGTTTGGTCTTCCTTGTCACTTTGGTGTCTCTTGTTGTACTTGTCCACTCTGTGTTTGGTATTCCTAGTCCCTTTGTTGTCTCTTGTTTTACTTGTCCATTCTGTGTTTGGTATTCCTCGTCCCTCTTGTGTCTCTTGTTGTACTTGTCCACTATACATTGTATGTGTTTGGTCTTCCATGTCACTTTCGTGTCTCTAGTTGTACTTGTCCTCTCTGTGTTTGATATTCCTTGTCCCTTTGATTTCTCTTGTTTTGCTTGTCCACTCTGTGTTTGGTCATCCTTATTCCTTTGGTGTCTCTTGTTGTACTTGTCCACTCTGTGTTTGGTCTTCCTTGACCCTTTGGTGCTCCTTATTGTGCTTGTCCTCTCTATGTTTGGTCTTCCTTGTCACTTTGGTGTCTCTTGTTGTGCTTGTCCTCTCAATGTTTGGTCTTCCTTGTCACTTTGGTGTCTCTTGTTGTGCTTGTCCACTCTATGTTTGGTCTTCCTTGTCCCTTTGGTGTCTCTTATTGTGCTTGTCCACTATATGTGTTTGGTATTCCTTGTCACTTTGATGTCTATTGTTGGCTTGTCCACTCTGTGTTTTAGCATTTAGCTGTTTCGGTTTTTGCTGAATCCGAGTCCTGTTGGAATTCTCCTCCTTTCTTTAACTTTAAAAGATAAGAATCTTCCCTTCTATGTCTAAATAAACGATGCTAAATATAGCGCATGTAAGAATTCCGAGTGACATCTCTATTACGACAAGTTCCATTTCGTACATGTACTTCATCATTTCGAGAAAATTATGTAGAAAATAGCAATGACGGCAAACTCATACTGAAAACCTGTGCCATATTTCCTTCTTTGAACAAAAGTCAATCTGTAAGATAATCACACAGACGAATGGTAGGATAAAGATTAGAATTAGGACTAAATGTAGGATCAAAACTGAACACAGTTGTCGGTGACACCACTGATCTTATAAAGAAATAGAGACTAGAAATGTTAATGTAAAATAAGTAATTTGTTTAATTTTTTGTCCAGAATTACCATTTTTGTCGATTTCCTTTTTATTCTTCTGAAGTACATTTTAGTCTTCTTTTCATTGTATTTTGATTAGAATGAAAAGGATTGAAACTTTGACATCTATGACTAGTTTTAAATTTCAGAAGTTGACGAAATCTTAGTTGAAACCGCTTAGCTCAATTTCTTACTTCTCTTTAAGCTGAGTTTAATCAGTAAAAGAACAGTATTTTTATGATTGACATTTATAGAATTAAACCTTTTATTATCAACTGACTGTTAGAATCTAGGAGAAAAAAAACCATCACAAAAATCAATAAGAAACGGAATTTAATAAGAATTATTACAAAAAATGTTAAACTTTACCCAGTACCTTTCTTCGAAAGTAAAGTATATCACAGTAAAACAAAAAGGATAATATCTGGGGAATCGCTCTGTTTGACTTTGCTCGTGAAAATGCTCCTTTTGAAAAGCACCACGTCGTTTTACATTTCTTCTCTCAAATCGTGTTGCATTCATTTGGATTCTCTCCGTCAAGAAGTTTTGATAATGATAAAATGGTGATGGAAACCAATATGCTCCAAGTCAAACACTTGGTCTTGGTCATTCTGGGGTTGAATAACCATCTCAGAGGGCAATAATTTCTGGGGAGATCCAGACCTCTTCTATAGAAAACCCCTCCCGCCTCCCCCACAACGCATAAGTAAGTCTGATTCTGAACAACTATGTTGTCGATGTAGAAATGTCTGAAATAAACAAAAGTAATGAATATTTATTAAGAAATATGACTGCAAGCCATGGGACCATGCCATATCCGTACAATCGTGCAAGTAAACTTTTTAAAAGCTTTATCGTTGTTTATAGAGAAGCAATACGGTAGGTCAATTGCCTTCATAAAATGTTAGATTTAATAAATGAAGAAACAGATGTGAAGTTAAATTTATTTCTATATAAATATAGGTATAAAGTGTCCAGATACCTTCTTATAAAGATCCTTATTGATGGACTGGAATGTAGGCCTTGACCTTGGATCGTGAGCCCAACATTTCTCTATCAGCATCTGAAGTGACAAATACAGAAAAGGGTATTCACCATATCCGTATTTTCTCTTCCTGCTAGCCAGTGTCATCAATATGATTAGCTTTATAAGATTACAGTGTCTGCGTCTGATCGTCTATTACAATCTTTGGGTGCAACGAAAAAGAGCATTAATCAAAACAAAGGGAAATAAAAGGAAGATGGATTTGTCAGATCTAGACACAAAACATATCTTTGCGAAACCGAATAACATTTTATTTAGGAAGTTTTTTTATTCACATCACATTGTATTTCTCATGGCTGATTTGAATATTTATAGATTTATGACAACACGGACGACCGGCAAGTAATATAATAAACATTAAAGAAGTACCGATCAGTTATTATGAATGTCGATTTCCTAGTATTCCGAAACTACCTACTTATTCACTAAAAAAATTTGAGTCATCGTTAGAGCCAGACCGCTTCATCGTTAGACGATGCAAGACGGCTTGCTAGTAAGCTATTCGTTCAGGGCTGTATTACAAAACGGCTGAAATCATCAATGAGGAAGTTTCTCGGCCGCTACGGGGATCTTATTAAATTATGTGATAACCCTCCTTGCGGAATGATCAGTGACATTCTGGATTGCTAATGAATGGTTGCCAACACCAACAAACAAGACATCTTTACCCGATATATACATCGATATGAACATCGGGACAATAATCGAATTTGACAAGTTTTCATGGAACTGTTGCGACTGGTGTTGTATGCAAACAGGAGACACTGACTTTCCCCGGGCACCTGGTCTCACTTCGCAATAATGTTTAATCCGGGGTTAGCAACTAACTGTTCCAAGGGAAATTCTAATATTTGTCTGGCTTCTTCTCGACTTTGAGACTAAATAATTGATGGATACTTCTATTAGTTCTTTAACCTATGAAATACAAAATAAGATTTCATTTTAGATAAAACGATAATAATTATGTATATTGATAACTATGAAAATTATCCCCTCCTTTGTATTACATTATATACCTGTAAAGTGCGTGTTTTGTTTCTGAAGCTAAGGGACTGTCGATGCCTACTACAAACAAGCCAGATGATCGTGTCTGGCGCATGTTGCTGGAATGGGTACTTTCCTGAGAGAAACTCGTAAACCAGGGTCCTGAAACATGAATGAAACAAAATGAATATAACATGAAATCAGAAAATATTATGGGACATTTTTCATCGATGTTCAAGCAGAATACAGAAAATCTAGTATATGCAGAACTATATTTTTTTCATATTGAAGAAAAGTTATTATATAGGATTACCCAAAAGCAAAGACATCCGATTCCATCGTGAATGGGACACATGGAATCAAAGACGGTGGCACTATATTCATCGTAGAAAGAACTTCCGGTGCTATGTAGGCGAGTTCTCCTTTGTATAAACACACATTGTCATCCCTGTATGGATAGGAAGTATTTTTCTTTTAAACAAAACACATCAATTCCCCTTTTGAAGTAGCATATATATGTAGACTTATTCAGCTCTTTATTCGAGGCACACAGAAACGTGTGTGCATATCTTCCAATTTTGAATATAATTTAAGATGAATAGAAAACTAGTACGTGGGTGTGTTTTCCGGTCTAAAGTATGAAAAAAGCTCATATTATTGATACTTCATTCATGATAAAAAATGCAAGATATGTAAACTATACATTTGTTCTGATATTGCTTTTACAAATGGAAGAAGATATTATTAGTTATACAGTGTTTTACAGGGGGGATACAGAAATATATTGGGTCGATGAAAAAAGTTGTATCGGGCGAGGCGAAGCCGAGCCCAATACAACTTTTTTCATCGACCCAATATATTTTTGTATCCCCCCTGTAAACCACTGTATAACGAATTTATCCCACCGATGACTTTTGACTTGTGTATGTAACGTCAACATATTATATATGCACAGCCAATGCAAGTCCCTGGGATGTTACTATTGAAAGGAACGTGCTGCAATTCGTTTATTAACACTCGTGACGTCACAATGCATAAGATCTAAAGAAACATTCCGCAACAGCTGTTCTAACTTGCAAACTGAACCCGCGGCGAGATGAATTTTGACGTCACCCTTTTACCAAGAAAAAACAATTTCAGAAAACAAGAATGAAACAGACAACTATGGTGCATATATAAAGAATAAATGTCATAATTTGTGTTTTGTTACGGGTATGCAACACACTTCAAGTGCATTTATCGCATGAAATGCGATAACGCGCATTACATGTACGATAAATGCACTTGCTGTGTGTTGCATACCCGTAACAAAACACAAATTAAGACACTTATTCTCTATATTTAAAGCATCTCGGTGACGTCAATATCATGAAGCGTTTTAGTAGAAGCAGGATATTAAAATGATATCCTGTCAGTAAAATGATACAACATAATATTCGGTCCTTCTCGACCAATCAGATTGCAAGAAATTGCCAGAGGTGGGATAATCTTTGATGTACCGTTCATATTTCCTGTCTGTAATGGCGTAATCCATAACACTGATACGAACATTTGGACAAAGGAAGACATTCCTGGTATTTAGTTTACGATGGATTATGTCCCTTGAATGCAAATAGCCCATACCGAATCCAACCTACAACGAAAAAAATTTTTTTTTTTAATATTTCATTGTATAATTCATATTTGATTAAATGGTTAGACTATTCAAATTTGTGTTACATCTCACATTTTCAACTCCAAGAATGTAGGAGAAAGTGTTATACAAAGTAAATCATTTCACCAAGTAACCCATAAAATGACTTGTTGGTATTGCTTGTAATTTTGGTTTGAGTGTTCTATTTTATTTTGTGCCTTTGTCAGCTTTTGACCTTGTGTGTGTCTTGGAATACTCATTCTGGATTAATTCTACTCAATCAGAATATAAATTGGAAGGTTTTTTATACGAGTTTCAATTCCATGACCATAGCACTCATGCTCATAGTACGACAACATTGAATTGTTTATTTATATTTATTTGAATATATTTTTGGCGCCACATTAATTCAACTGAATCGCGCCACCTATAATGAATCACGTGCTTACTCTTTGACTTTGTGGATATCATTCATATACTGTAAACCGTCTTTCATTCGGGGCGTCTTAAGTTCGCGAACACGAGTAAAGTGACTGATTCGCGGCGTTTTATTTTCGCGACACCGTATATAAGTAACTTTCTACACATGTGTTAGGACGTATCCACGGCGTTTATATTCGCGAATCGAAGGACGTCGCGAATATTGCGAAAATAAAACGCTCGCGAATAAAAGACGGTTTACAGTAAATCGTACTTTTCTTCATGTTTCAATGATTTTATGTCAGTTTTTCCGCTTGTCCCCTTTTCTCATCCCATGTGTCCCGCTGTAGTCATTGTTGGGCAGCCCTTATCTTTTTTTTATGCTTTGAATATTTCAAGGTTTTGTTAGTCTACTGATTGTGATTACAAAGAATCCTTATTTTGTCTTCATCTTTGATTTTCGCTCACTGATTGAACCTTGCGGTATTACTGGATTCATACGGTTTTAGAATCAATTACGTTTTTTCTTATTCTGGTTTTCATTCAAAAGAACTGATCAAAATGAGATTGGATAAAATGTCACATTTTTAAAATAATTATGTAAAGGCACATTGATTCCAGAAATGACAATGGTTATGGGTTGTGTAAGAAAATAAGAGACATAAAGTTACCTCAGGTACATTGACCTCGCTAATGAAAAGAGGAAATGCGATGTCCTTAATCAAATTAAACATAATTCAATTTTCTTAACTTTAAACTTCAATGAGAGTTTGATTACTTTTTATTGATGTAACTCAGCTCTGTTTGTAACCTTTGTGATATCTTTTCCAGCTTAGGTAACATATTGATTTTAGGGAATTTATCTTTGAAGTCATAAATTATTACCACAAAAACGAAGCGGTACCGATATCGTCAACTGGTAATTACAAAGTATCCTGGAAATTGGATTTTTCCCAGTACTTATACATGGGAAAAACTACTAACTCTGTCTTTTGCTCTAGAAAAAGTCCAGACCATAAAAAGTACACTAGATTACTTCTTCAGAGTACATGAGGAGATGTAAAAGTAATGACAATGGTGATAGTTTGTCCCAGTGCAATAATATAGCTCTTTGTCGCTTTTTCTTTTTACTTTTGTGGACCTGCCGGCATATAACTCCCTGAGGACATAACTCTTTCCTTAGCTGACTCTTTGGTAGACGTATGGGTCATATATGGAATTTCACTCATCATATATTCAGAAATTAAATGAATTTCCTCGATCAATCAGGCTATATTATTTGTAGCAGATGATTCACTAAAACATTACCATAGAAAGTATATTTAAATATTGATAATTTTAGGGGTTTTTTTGCATTTAATTTCCCGTATCGACAACGATTTTTTGGTTGTTTGAGCTATATTCACTTCATTGGTGAATAGTGAAAGAATCTAGATGTAAAAGTATATCCTTTGTTTATCAATGATATAAAACAATTGCAGTATGATTTGCATAATAACATTGATGACCAGGTAATCTTTGAAACATCGATATAAAATAGCTGATACCGTCTGAGGATACCTTATAGACAATGCTGATACCGTAAGGTTGATTTTTGCTCTATCTCCTGCAAGTTTTTGCAGAGTGTTCGATAGGACATTGAACCACAATATCTAAGCACGAATCCAACTCTGATCAATAATTATGAAAAATTAATAGAAATAAGGAGTAGTTGGGGGAATTATTGAAATAAGAAATTCCTATACCGGTAGTAAAACAGTGATATTCACTAATAAACCATTCTCTTTCTTGAGTTAAACATATGGCATCACTTTACGATCTTTATGACTTATTATTATTTTACATTTCATCTTTTTTAGTCTACCATACTTGTCCTCCTACTTATTTATGAGGTAGTTATCACAAGCACAGAAACAGGGCGATTTCAGTCTAGTAACACAAAAGCAGCAGGGCGAAGGCGTCAAACCTTTGATTATCCGTAAATAACATTATCAGTAACCCTCATCCGCCTTTTCTTCCCTATTTGACTGTAATCTTACCTGTCGTATAAGATCTACTCTGGCTTGAAGAGGCATCTTTTCTCCCTTAATGTGAATGTGTTCATGCATGGAGATCCCGTCTTGAAAACTGAAAGGAGAGAAAATTAACGCACAATGAGTGACCGAAAAATGGTCTCCATGTAAAGAGAGGCCGTTTGATATTGGACAAGATTGAGCGATGCGAATAGTCGTTTTATAATGTCTATGTGAGATGTTGATGTTTACTGATAAATGTAAACTCTGATTGTGGCTGGATTTGATTTAGATTTATTTTTTTGCGTCTCTCGTTTGGTTTGTCATATCTTTGTGTTTTTACATATTGTATGATCGACGTTGCCGGCGAAATGGAGTCTTTTGGAAGGTATTAAATATGATTTTTGTGTCGCTATCTACAAGGGATTTCGTTTTCATGTAGAGCAAGTCCATATCATCTAAGTCATTGTTCGACTTTATTTCTATGTTTTGATCTTCGTGTTTCAACAGTGTCAATATTGATTTTTTTTAATATTTCATTATTTCATAGCACTATATATAAGCATTTCAACGAGTAATGTCTCATAAGTGATACTCGAAACAGACGACATCCATATAATATTAATTCATGAAGAGCAAACAGTCTAAATTGACCTAAACTTTCTGCCAAAGAACCTGCTAAGGATAGACCTATGCATTGAGGGAGATATCCCTTAGTTTCAGGAAAGTTTCATAGAATTATATGACAGAGAATTTACAAATATATTTCAAGTCAAGTACCGAAACACTGTAAAACTAGGCGAAAACGATATACTCGGGTACTACACAAGCCATCAGCACTGGTACCAACCGGTTTATTCATTTTCAAATTAATTATAAAATGAAGTTTGAATGAATTTTTATCTATATTCGACCTTTTGTCTGATTTAACTGACCATATATGGTAATAGGACCCTCTTAATTGGTAAAAACAACACCCATTGTCTTTTGCATGTGGGCATTCCGGAAATATATTTCATTTAAAATGTGGGCATTCCGGGAAGACAACTACCAACCTAGTAGTTGATATTGTCAACTTTGAAATATATGTTCTATTTTATAATTTCATTGCACTATATGCGCATTTCATTAAGTATTGTCTCATCAGTGATGCTCAAGGCTCGAAGTAGAGAAGACGTAAATAATATTTATTTGTGAAAAGTGTTTTTCCATGTTTGTTTGTGTTGTGGTTGTTTTCAAAGTCTGTTTGTTTGTTTTTTTATTTAGTTGCTCTGCGTGTTGTTAAACTTTTTTCTATGAAGCGTCTGTGTTCCGCTGTGGTCACTTGTCGTCTCGTTAAAAATATTTTCCATATCTCATTTGTTATTTAGAGAATATGTAGATGATTGAATGTTACCTGGAAATTATTGACATGTTCCCCTCATCCATGCATACACCCATAAATAGGGCCACATGTTCATGTCGGACCCAGTGTAGACGTGTTACTACATTCCATATATCTGCCGAGTCGGCGGGACTGAGATTCCGGAAGTGATGGATACTAACATCTCCATGCCAACGACCTCTGAAAGTGAATGTTTGTAAAAAAGATGGACTGATTAAAAGTATTTTTTCTTCACTTACGGTTTTACATTCAATAATTAAGGGTCGCAGGTGTATTGAAAAGTCATGCCAGAAACTAATCACAATGTAATTAGCGTACCAAGGTCGGCTTCAGTTTTCCATTGTTCTCTTATATTGTACTCTTTCATACAATGGACATTTTGATTTCTTTTTTTTAAATTTACATAGTGAAAATTGTAAAAGGTGGTAATTTTTGTAAAATTCACATTTATAATTGTAAAGCCTGAAAATTCCAATTCCACGTCTTATTTTATATTCTTCATGTATTGTTCTAGCTATTTTGCTCGCGTACAACAATTCACCTGTATATAGAGCAATTCCTTCCGCTTCGGAGACAGTCACCAAAATCGAGGTCTTTTAAAGGGATTGAGCAGTCCTCGAACCGTTCTGTTTTATCCATGCTACAGAAATAGAAAAGCCATAAAAGTGAATGTCGAGAACTTGATGCAACATGGCTATAAAATAAAAATATCAATCCATGTCCTTCATAAGTGTTTTATAGAACCGTATATGTTATTTTTTACCTATAGCGCGATGTGTTTTACAAAAAATCTCCTGGTTCATGAATTAGTGGAAGATTGACGCTAAAACCTGTGTTGTTATTTGTACTGCTTGTTTTTTTTTAATTCGCAATCATTCTTTGTTTGGTATTTACTGCTTTTCTTGTTAAATATTTGTTGCAATTTCTTTCCTTTTTCCTTTCATGTCTCATTGATGTAATTTGTTTTTAATTTAGCTCATTTGCTCTTATTTCCTTTCATTTAATATCCTTTTCAATATGCTTTAATTTCTTCATTTTTAACGTTATTTGTTCAATCATTTTTTCATTTCCAGTGAATTGTTTTCATTTAATGTCATTTGTTTATTTTTCTGTTATTGTTTTTTTCAATTTAATATCATTTGTTTTTCTCTTCTGTCAATTCTTTTCGTCGTGTCTTTTCCTTTGTTGCCATTTGTGTCTTATTTGTTATGATATTTATTTCATCTGTCTGGATTTGTATTTGTCTTTTTATTTTTTTATACTTGGTGAGATTTGTTGTTATTTATGTTTTATACGGTTTGATTTGTATTTCATTTGTTTTGATTCGTGTTTCATTGCTGTTTTTGAGAAACATTTATTTCATTGTCATATTTTCTAGTATTTTGTGTGTACATTTTGCAATTTGTGTTTTATTTGATGAGTCTTTTTTGTTTGCACTTATAGTGAAAGCTATGTATAATTAAGCTGAAATTCTGCGTATATTTCATGTTTAAAATTATCTTGCTCATTGTTTTGTCCCGTCATTTTTTAAGGAGTTAATTTCTCTCTCTTCCCTGTTCTCACTAGGATCTTCAAAGTAATGCATGACTCTGTTTTATGTATAAAAGGATGAGATCTTCAACACGACGTACCAGTGATTATAGCGAGACACACACCCTTACACATAAGGGAACAAACAGACGAAGGCAACGAGAACAGTAACACTAAATCAGAATAACAAACAGACGGAGACAACGAGAACAGTAACACTAAATCACTGAAACATGAAGAATAACAAACAGATGGAGACAACGAGAACAGTACCTCCAATCATCGAAACATGAAGAATAACAAACAGACGGAGACAACAAGAACAGTAACACCAAATCATCGAAACATGAAGAATAACAAACAGACGGAGACAACGACAACAGTAACACCAAATCATTGAAACATGAAGAATAACAAACAGACGGAGACAACGAGAACAGTAACACCAAATCATTGAAACATGAAGAATAACAAACAGACAGAGATTACGAGAACAGTAACACCAAATCATTGAAACATGAAACTTCCAAAATACATCCTTACTGCTTTCTACCAATTTAGGAGGCATGATGGATTAATTTGAAGGTATTCGACCGTTCCATTATGAGTTTACGAACTACGCTTTCTTCCATCTTTTGAATGCTTCCGTTTTGGATAACCCATCTTTGCTACATGTAATTGCTTGTCGTGGATCTTATAAAAGGCTATTCACACATATAATGAAGGACAATTATCGGGTTATCAACGTTAACGTAATTAATGTAATGAGATCCACGTGGTATATGCAGCCACCTCCTCAGTTTTCTAAGTTACATGTAGATACTTTACTAAAGTTCATATTATTTATCCCCTTGCTTCCAACCATTGGTAGGAGCCTGTAAATTCGTGAACATCTATTTGCAGATACTAGTTCTCGGCTTGTGGTGAAATAATGTAACGTTTTAGAATTCAAGAAAGGTGGAGAAGAAAGAAAGAAAGAATAAATTCAGTATCGTCGATTTTGTTCGTAATCTGAAATTAAAATCTTAAAAGGACATTACCAAAAAACCATTTACCTTGAATTAAAACGACTTCGTCTGAAATCTGTAACGTGAATATCTTCTGGTCCTGAAACATACAAGATACCAAAATCATTATGATTAAATTGTAAGCTAAAGATTATTTTCAATTGTCACGAAAACTTTACAGTATCATAATTGACTATGGATTTTGTACAAATGTATCTGGAACATGGCGTGCAGGTTGTGTTTTTCAAATGAAGTCGGTATCAAAAGTTCAGACTCATTTCCTTGCCATATACTGCCATCATCAGCGCATATAAAAGCGTAAAATGCTAGCTAGATCTAGTCTACATTAAGATAATTCCCAGTAATTGCTGTCATTCATTGTCAACTTCATCCGTCTGCATTCCGGAATTTTGTTTTCGATAATGATATATCTGTTATTTTCTAGAAGCACGTTTAGGTAACCAAGTACAGTGCATTCATAGGTTGAAGCCTAGTCGGAGTTTTATTACCCTTTGAAGTTGAAATCTATTTTCATCTGTCTCTTATTTTCATCTTTATTTAAACCAGGCAAAGCAATTTATTTTAAGTGTGCAAACATTGTTATATCCCAATCCTATTTAATTTTACCCGCTGACTGGTGTATTTTTGATCATTACCACAACAGCATAAGTTTAGGATCACTGTTTTTGTCAAAATTATGATATGGTTTCAACTATCACTTTTATTTTCAATTTCCATTCATCATGTTCCATGGGTCGGTGAATTCAACCACAAAACTCAAATTAGAATTCATAATGCATAATCAATTAGGATACCTAACAATATTTTCAATTTCCATTCAGTATGTTCCACGAGCCGATGACAAAGTTGGTCCGGTAGTATCATACCCATATCCCACCCATCATGCTTCGTCTTTCGGTATTTTTTAGACAAAGTGGGTCCTGTAGCACCATATCCCACCCATTCTGCTGCGTCTTTCGGTATTTTTGTTGGATAAAGTGGGTCCTGTAACATCATATTCCACCCATCCTATTTCGTCTTTCGGCATTTCTGGACATAATTTTCACAATCTTTGGCCATAGTTCAATGTTTGGCTCGAGAATCACTGACGAGGGATAAGTACCCGAAACGTGCATTTCTGGTCAATGCTACAAATTCATCTATTCTTAAGGTAGAATATCCCTCAGGTCAGAATTGTATTGTTCGGATTATCAAACTAATGTGGATTTAGGAAAAGAAACTATTAGAATTACATATTATCACCTCTAAAAAGGAACTTTTCTTACTTTTCCCTTATATAAGGGACCAATGTTAAATTTCAAACGGCTTCAGTTCTCGGTATTATTATGAAACCACAACTTATATTTTGTTTATATATCAGGTTTAACAAAAACTTTGAATATATGGAAACAAAAATGTTTTAAAAGTTGTTATTTAAGAAAAATGAACAACTTAGACCTGAGGGATGCTCTACCTAAATGATGCTATGAATTTGAAGGCGTGTAATATCTAACCAAACACTCAAATTAGAATTCGAAAATCTCAATCAATTAGCATACGTAACAAAGCAAAAATAAAACTAAACATTAGAAACATTCTGCAAAGGAGTACAAGAACTAACGCACGACTAACGTGTAACAGCAACTATAAAGCGTTTATTTAGCGTGTGTGCAACGTGTTTATAACGCATGTTAGCGCACGACAACGTGTACCCAGCGCATTTTCAGCGATCTCGACGTACGCGGAACATATGCCCAACGATCGTATGAAGTTTTGATAGCATGTTGGAGCATTGTATGAGAATTTACAGTTACTTTGCGATGAAGTGGTTAACAATCGTTTATACGAGGCAACTCCATGCCAGAGGAAGAAAAAGAAAAATGTTGGATGTCTAATCCATTGCCTTGCATAGTTTATATACCTTTTTCCTCATCTGTCATCGCTTGTTTTGTCTTTATTTTGTAACATACAATATCAATTCATTTAAAATTATCATGATGTCACTATGTACAACGATTTCAGCTTTATATCATGACAAAACTTTCTTGTATTTTTTGTAATTAGGCATTTAACAATTTGTAAAAAGGAATTAAACAATACCAAAATTGATAATTGATCAATAGTTTCTTTTACTTTTGATGTGATTCAACTTGAATTTCAAAATCATTTTTTCCAGTATTGAATTTGTCTAATGGAAGTGATATGGTCGCTTCTCGAACGTTTCGTACACGCCGTTAACGCCAGGCAGTCTTTACACGTTACAAACACTTTGCGCGAACGCTAGACTATCGTCAACCTTAATTTACGAGCGTGTTCGGAACGTGCATGAGCGTGTGAGTAACGTTCATCCAAGATCATCCAACGTGTTAGCCAGCGACCTTACACGATGGCACATGCTGCGGTTAAACGCTGTAGCATGAAAGGATCTTAACCTAAAATATCTTTCAACATTTTGGACTAAGAGTTATATTTTCATTGCATGTACGGTATAAATCTTAAGTGTAGTGAACCGAAAATATGAGGTCAGTCATACAAAGATCTCTTAGAAAAATATTTGCAATATCTTTCTCCCCAGAAAATGTTCGGGAAAACTCATATATATTCACAAGACTTGGAAATACATACGTGTACTTAAAGTAAAGTAAGTTAAAGTAAACCAAAGAAATCGAGAGTAACTTTAAACAAATAGAGCAACAGGCGCGTATTTCTCCATTTGATAGCTGATCAATAATTTGTTTTATATGGGCAAAACTTAAGTGTTAACTTGAGTTCCATGACACATAAAATTTATCTTTGTCCTTAAAGTAGACTAACCGTTTTCATCCATTCGTTGTTTTTGGAAAGGCCATGACCATGATCTTTTCATGACGTCAACACTAAGATCTAACTCGCTAGCCGTTGGACTTCTTGCGGGACAACTGGCGGTGGCCTGAAGAGGTAAGCGCTTCTCTTCCGGTGTACGCTCTCTGCTCTCCGGAATCGGCGCATACCTTGTGTCCAAGGGAACCGCAAGAAACATATCACGTTTTTTCTTCTGATCATACAAGGTTGGCCTTGGTCTTCCTGGAGAATTCGAGTCATTTTCGCGTCTGTCTGAAATTGATTCACTCTTCTTATTATGAATAAACACATAGTTTGGATCGTCACTTTCTGTCACTACAATCCGATTATGATTAAACAAATGAGATCGAGTATTTGGTGCCTCTATTCTAGGCTGAGATCTGTGATTAGCTCCGTTTGCAACAAGTCCATTTGATTCCTGTACCCTAACATAGCTTCTCCCTACCACACATTCGTTAGATTCCTCGGGAAGATGTGAAAAATCAAAACCTTTAGCTCTCCTAAGTCTCATATGACCCAGATGGGGCCTCTTGTCTACTTTTCTCTTCAAACTTCGAGATGTAATTTTCCGACGAGAATTAAGCCATGCCGACATCCTTTTGAAAAAAGTTGAAGAGGTCGCATGTGAGTTTGTGGTTGGTTCCTCCGTGACGTCAGAATTTGAACTAATTGGTTCGACAAGAGTCTTTGTCTCTTCTTCTTCCTCTTCAGAAGCTTCATCGTTATCATGCACTTCCTGAATGCAAGTCCTCCTCTTACTTGCCTGTTCCTTTGCTTGAAGAACCTTTCGCCAATGTTGCTCACCTTAGAAAATAATAAAAATGGTGAATCTTCGTTAAAAGAATATGACATTTTACAATCTAAAAGCTTTAATTTATTTCTGAACGATCTTTTATCGTATATATGATATGAGTTCATACTCTACCTTTATTCTTGTTAATCTTCTTGCTGCTCTTTCTTCTGAATGACAGCCTGGAGAACCCTGATGGTTTTTCCATGTCTATGTTGATCCAGTATGATCCAGTATTAACACTTCATACTTGTTACTTAATGCGGTATTAAATCTGTGAATGAAAATCACAATTAGAGGAAACATGAAATATTTTGCTTTAACCTCTTAGATTGTTTTTTTTTCAATCAATTTTCAAGACTTCTTGATATTCTTAATTTCCGGTATTGATTCTGTGAATGAAAATCGCAATTAGATCAATAAAAATATGTTATAACTCCTTAAATTTCTTGATATTTCTTATACCTTATTTTTCATAGATCTCAAGAAAAATTAATTATTGAATCTACCTCCTATACACCTGATGTTTGTAGCTATTTATCCTCTGCCATCACTGTATCCCAGAATCATCCAAGTTTTATGGAGAGAACTATACTATATGATGATGAAACCTTATTGATATTTTATATCCCGTGTGACCATTGTAGATCTGTATCATCACAATTAGTTGCTGTAACGTACACTTCAATGTAACTGCATAGCTCACATTTATAACCTATCCATTCATTGCATCTCCTCCTCCGCCATCAGGCCACTAGCGTATTGTTTTACTCTGAAATCACGAAATGAAGGGTCTTGTAAATACATGGCTTGATTAAATAAATCTAATTGAAAGTTCCATAGTTTTTATTGCGACTGTTTCTCTTAGAATTCTTTCTATACGACACGGTTGCCAAGAATTTGTCATCTTGATGTATAGGGTTTAGACGAAGCGGCATGCCAAACTCTTTTATACTCAATAAAAAATCACGGAATTACATTATTTTCTAACATCAATATTTGCTGCAACAGTTATTGAAAATAATGAAGAATGAAATATTCATAGAAATCAATTCTGAGAAATAGCATGTCTGACGGGAAATGTTCCGATGTTATAGATGTTTAACTTCTAGATCAGTCATTCATACGGGGCGAATTAATAAACTTTGTGTAATATTTTGTCATAAATGTATTGTACTTTGCTACAGGATTGGTATTGGATGCAGACGATGCCGTTTACTACATCGCATTAGAATTATGACACAAAAAACCCATGTGGGCAAGTTTGTTGTATTGACCATGTGTATAGATTTCTATTCAAGATTATGGAGAGTTTAGTCGAATGTATTTAACGTTTTAAGACCAAGTTGATTCAAAATCATGTCGTAGCATAAAGCATAAAAAAGGATATCAGTTCACCATGGTACGGAAGCCAGTACGTGCCATGTTATATTTTTTTACTATCTCGTAGTTACGAGAAACGTACATACTCAGTAGACGGGGCTCCCATGAGTGAAGAAATCAGGCAATCGCTATGTGCTATTCGCACAAAAAAATATAACATGGCACAAACTGGCTTCCGTACCATGGATAAGCGATGAGAGAGTCTTGCAACTTGCTATCCAAATTGAAACCTCATTTCTTCACAAAGAGAGGTGCTCAAGTGACCACAAGTGTCACTGGCGTAGGACAAGGGGGGGCAGGGGGGGCACGTGCCCCCCCCCCCCACTTTTGAAAGTGGGGGGGCATAAGTATGTTTGTGCCCCCCCCACTTTTTGACGTAATTTTTGGTCATACAGATATAAAAAAAACTGCAAAATACCTTTAACTCAAACTATATAGAATATCATTACATGTATATGTTAATGATAGAGGACACAGACAGTATTTTCTGATTAGTCAATATTTTGCTTAAAAAAATTCCTGGCTCGCTACCGCTCGCCAGCCATTTATTCATGTACTTAAAATTTAGAATTGCACCAGAAATGTTAAAATGTGTGCATACAAAACATGAAAACCCAATATTTATTTTTAAATCTCTTCCTCTTCCTCCCCCCCCCCCCCCTTTTTTTTTTTTGCTTGTTAGAAATTTTGGGATGTTGTGCCCCTCCACTTTTTCAAGCAGAGCTACGCCATTGAGTGTCGTAGGATATCAAAACGAACAACTACAATTGTTTTCCGTAACTTCAACTTTGATTTTTGTTTCCTTGTCTTATCGTAGAGGTACTATTAATATTACGATTTTCCTAATGATAACCAATCTATTGTATATGAGTAATACATGTATCGATGACCACCAAAGTTTATGTTGTACTCAATGCTGTCTGTTTTATTTGTAATCGATTGCGCCCGGTGTGTTGTTATTGATGAAGTCAAAATTTCTTGTCAAAGATACGTTTATTTTTTATGTTCTCTAATATCGACAAGTGTTGTTAACCATGTTTATGAACAAAAATTTGAACCTGAAAGACAGCTGTTCATGAAACACATCAACAAATTCAAGAAAAAGATAATACTTGAAAAAGTAAGAAATAAGTTCACAAGAAATACCTCTTCGAGCTACCCCACAACATTGAACAGAAGATTTACTGTCTCCCTCCTATTTTATCTTATTGCAACTCGCCCTAGTTTCTTCCAAAAGGAATGCGTAAATTACGTAACGTGATTTCTTACTTTGAGGCCATAACCAACCCCTCATTTTGATAGGAAGTAGTGGAGGACTGATTTAAGGCGATAAAAACATGATGGCATCCTTTTAGAAAAAGCAGTAAACAGAACAGATCGTAAAAGCCATGAAAGCAACCAAGAAGAGGTTCTTTTATTAACATTCATAGAATTCTAGAATTATTTCTGGCTTTCTCAGTTCAAAGTAATACAACCATTGCTTCCTTTCTCCGAACGTCTTTGTAAATATATTACGTACCGTGGTCTAATTTTGACATCTCCGCCTCGCCCCACTATTATAACAACTTACCCCTACATTTCCCATAGTGGTCAAAAACCTAATAACTAATTATATCGTTTGTGTATGTTCCGCTGTGACCACCCCGATGACGCCATGACTGGGATCTCCTCCTTATCTTCCAAACAGAAACCTGAAGTACACATATCAGCACAAGTCCTACGCTGTTAATCCAGTACTCTCTGTTATTCATCAAGTCTGATGACACATTGTGCTAATGTTCTTGAGTTATTCATAACGGAAAAAGTTGAATAATTTCAGGATCAGTTATTACATGTACAACGTTGAATCGCTTTACGGGGTACATATGGACAAAAGTTATCGGCCATATTGGATTTGACGTGAAGCATACTTGAAAATCTGCCGTTATGCGGAATTAAGAGTTCTGAAATGCAGCTGTGCAGTTCGGTGCATGAATTTAAATGTTTTCTAATGTTAAAACATTAGTGTAATTTTCCGTACAAAAGATGGGAAAATGTAGCTATTGAGGTAGATAATACTTGGTATCAAAATAGTTAAAGTTGGAGCCATGACTCAGTGTAAGGAAGGATTTTCAATAATACACTACATAAAATCCAATATGGCAAATAACAGTTTGTCCATTCCCCTAAAAGTAGCTTCGGTTATTCGCTCTGATTTAAAAAAATATTTACCGATTTATAAATATTGATTTATACTTAATAAGTTTATTCTTTCTTTTTTTCTGATTTTAAGTCAAGCTACATGAATAACATAATGTCTTAATTTGATCGTATTGTGATGTCAACTTGAACTAGATTAGATTGTTTTAATACCAAAGAATATCTTTTACGTCATAGAAGAAAAGATAAAAAGAAAAATTAGGCGAAGAAAGGAATATTAATCAAGATTTATTATTCACATTTCTCGAAGTGTGCCGCAAATGTGTCTAAAAACAATCTCTCGGTAGATTTCAGTAATTTTTTGGATATCTAGGAAATGTCAAGTTCCCTCTGATTTCTTCAAGCAATGACAGAAATGTATTTCTCACGAGAATCGGTTATACCATCAATCCATTCTGTTGTTAGCTAACGAGGATAAATCTATCGTGTCACACAGTAAAGGATACAATTAAAGAATATCACTATCTCATCGAGGAACCCTGCAGCGTTGTCATCGGTTCATGGAATACAGGAAAGGACAGAATGCACTTTTACCAATTTTGTCCTTAACATTGTCATGTCCCTCTAGACAAACGTGTGACAAATTCAGGAGGATTTCTAATGATTATCTATTTAATATTGTATTGGTTAATCAATTTAAAAAAAAAACAACAACAAGAGCGAGTGAAAATACAACCAAAATGAATTAAAGTTTTAAATTCAACCCTACCCCTTTTGACAGTATTTACATTTTTTATAATTGAGAAGTTCATATAACTATGATCGGTTTAATCGAAACATTTTTAAAACTTGTCCTTTGTCCGTTAGCGAGGTACCAACATCTTTTATAAACTAAATCGATTCATTTGTCAACTTCCTATCTTAATGAAAAATTACACGTCTTCAATTTCATAGCATCATTTAAAACAGATAAATTTGCAGCATGGGACATGCATGTTTCAGGTACTTAACCCTCGTCATTGATCGTCAATCCGAACAATGAAATATGGTAAAAGACTATGAAAATTATGACAAAAAAAAGCAAAGTTTATTTTATGTCTGAATTAACGATTTTCCAGGTAACTCCCAGTCCATGACTTTTATATGTAGAATTGTCATGGATCATAATGGTTTCTTTTGTCTTTAGAATATTGTTTAGAACAGACACATATCATAAACTTTTATTCTCATAATATTCATCATATACCTTAATAAATGAAAGTTGCACTCTACTGCAATTGATTGTGGAAATCACGAGAACTTCGATCTGCACTGAACAAACGATGAAAAAGCTTCGAATTGGTATGGCACATACTACATATATACCAAATGATGACACATCGTTGTGTAATCGTTATTAGGGAAATAACAAAACGAATACCGATAAAGCATTTTAACACAATTCAAAATGTTATACATCTTATAACTTCTAACAAGACGAATACCGATAAAGAATTTTACCACAATTCAAAATGTTATTCATCTTATAATTTCTACTTTGCTATTTTCTAGATTCCATCCAAAATCATTATGACGAACCAAGGCTATCTCTAAAAAGTGCACGTGATATGCACTGCGCATGTCGACAACAACTCTAACAAAAGTGACACACATTTTGCTCCACAAAAAGGGCAGAGAATCAATTCTAAGTAATAACGAAACAAGAGCAACACTCGTTATAATGTCGTTAGCAAATTATATCCCCAGCAAAATATCCAGTCACCGACTAACCTGAAAGGCCCAAATTTGCATTTTGTATTGCTTTTCAGTTGCGATGTGTTAACCTATTGTGTAGCTGACTATTAACGTTGCATTTGATCACAGGATCGTTCCCAGGAGCTGCTTTCATGGTCATTGATTGCCTATACCTGATTACACAGCCTTCCCAGAACCTTATTTGATGGATGCATGAATGAGCCTTCAATATTTATGTATTTTGTTACATCTGTGGTGGATTATCTAGGAAGGGAACGGTCTGGAAAACGGAATAGCTGTCACATGACAACTCGATTGTCACTTGTGCTATAAAAATGATATTGCCTAATCACATTACATGCAGGAACAGAAATTATTTAACATTGAAGGTATTTTCATCTTATCTAGTCCACGTTGTTTTTGAATAAGATTGGGGAAAGTACTGATGAATAATAATGAGAAAACTATCCTACATAGATTTACTTGAGTACATAGATACTTTTGTTTCTAAGGAAAGACAGTTTTCATAACAGGTATATAAAAGTGTAAATTCGATTGGAATTGATATCATAAAAAATCCTGGAACTAATTATTACATAAAGTCTTGAGGTGATACCGATGCAAATATAATATAAATATAAATATAATATGATGATCAATATGAAAGTTATTTTGCACATCTATAGATAAAAGGTATTGACAAAATCCAGCGTGACCAACAGAAAAATTGCAATTACACAATATGGATAAAAGCAAACACCAATAAAAACCAAAAGAACAGACAAAACAAACGGGAAAATGTAGCTAACAAAACTAGATAGTCAACCATGTAAACAAAATTGATGGTCCAGAACCAATACAAGACCAGGTGCCCTGGAGGAGAAGAATAAGTATCTCCTGCCTACATGCTTCACATGTCATTCTAGCCTGGCAGAAAACTGACAAATGTATGAATCTCACAAAATATGTCATGTCATCAAAAAGCAGAACCTTCGAAGCCAAAAGTCCACGAGAAAAAAAGCGTCTGTAAGGACAAGTGTCTGATATGTAAATAAAGCCTTTGTTCAAATTCCTCAAGGACTTTCAAAAGTTTGTTTCAGGACATCTGTGAACAGAAATAACACATGGAATTGTCAATATTGAAATAAACGTTCTGTTACAAAATTTCAGTGCAGAATTCGCGCATTTCACCAATTTATGTCTCATCAATGATGCTAGCTGCCGACGAACAGGAAATCCAAGTAACATATAATTATAAAGAACAGAAGTCTTAACTTGACATAAAATTTCTGCCAAAGAATCTGCTTAGGACAGAGGTATGTCATCTATATAAGGTTTTCGTTAATTTTGTGATTAAGATGGAGAATTTACATATAAATTTCAATTCAAGAACCGAAACACTGTGTAAGTAGGCAAATGATATCATTGGGGACTAATGTTTAACGTCTTCAAATTCAATCCTCCAGCAGAGATATCATGGTAGTGATTGAAATTGCCAATGTTGAAATATATGTGCACCATATGCGCATTCCAACAAGTTATGTCTCATCAGTGATGCTTTTGGCCGAATAAAAGAAATCCAGATTCAATAATAATGATTGTATTTTTCAAGATACAATTCATAAATAAACATTTTTGCCGCAGATTTTTTAGAAACACTGTGAAACTAGGCGAACGGTATTTTCGAAATACATTTTTCCAAAATGTATTTTCCAGACACTATAGTGTATGAAAGCACATTTTTGAAACGTGCCCGAACAAAACTATGAAACTATTTTTAAGTGGCAATAAATATATATAATGATATTGGTATGTATTTACATAAAACCTCTCATAGGAGTTGATCAAACCAATGTTAATGAAGTTAGAATATGCTTGTAATACCGAAGTGGTCCAACTCTTTACCTTCTTGAAAAAAAATCAAACCAATTTGAATGCACCAAACACATGTTTCGGATAGTAAAATCCGCATCAGTGATACTTCCAGCCAGAGTAATTTTCTGACAAAGCCAAAATTCATTTCAGAAGCGCCCTCTGGTTTTATTTTTTTGAATTTAAATTTGTGTATTGTAATTATGGGCTGTTCATGTCATGTTGTGACACGCCTCACAAACATTTAGACGTAAACTACACCTTATCAAGATAAATATCAATAAGATGGTTTTCTTGTATGTATTTCTATTTAATTATGGATACTTTCAGGTTCTTAACAGATCCAGAAAGTACATTTATATTTGTTGCCTTAACCGTATATGCAGTAACAGAGAGAGAGAGAGAGCAATTATGCTATATTTTCCACGAACTGATGAATTACGTGACCAGAACCAATTTCAGGACGGAAGACAAAGGCGGATAGGCGTTGCGGTGTCTTAATAGCTATTGGAGAGGTTAATAAATATCATAACGACTGTGGTTGAAAGAAGAAAACGAAATAATATTCATGAAGAAATGATGCAAATCTACGGAAGCCAGTTCATGTAATTAAATTCTGTCTCGCTAGCTGAAATTTAAACGTCTAGAAGCTATATGACAAGCGAGATCGGATGCTACAAATATAGAAAAAAGAAGACACTTCCTTTTATGACGTACTAGTTACAATACAAAACACAAATTGTTGCTGTTCATACTAATTCTACATGAACAACAAAAAATCTACTAGTCTTTGTTTTTTATTATATTTTTTATACAAAGTATCTGTTTTATTTTTGTTAGTGCACTGCTTGAAGAGCTCATTCCTACTGTAAAGCTTAAGACCTTAATCATGTGTCATAGAAACATGGAAAGATAATAATTAAATTCATTGTTACCCCGATCAAAACAAAATGAGTACAACTTGTTCCCTAATTCATTACCATATTCTGCTGGTCTTTTTTTCTTGATAGCTGAATGGTAGATGGTTTACATCAAACAAAAATAATTGAAATTTCTATTATCCGATTTAGTTTCCCCATCAACAGCCTTTAATGAATGCTACAAAGGTTATCCCGACATTTACAGATGTCTTCTCACAAGATCAATCATTCCCTGCCAAATGCGTATGAAGTTGTAAGAATTTCTGACATTGGACTGATACTGCGAAAAGGAAGAACAATTATGTGTCGTCATAATGATGATGGCGTATTAAATGAAAATTGATTACATTCTTATGTTTTCTTAGCATTTATGTTCCCGTGCAAATGTCATATATTAAAAGTACTATCTATAGAAATATGAATGGCGTTTTTGCAAGACCATTCAGTAAACCAAAAGACGTTCAAATTTGATTTTGAATCGCAAAATGCCGCTGTACGGTTGCGTCTACTTACTCAATGGTTCATGAAATATTAAATTTCGTTATGAATAATTTGGAACTAAACTGGTTTCGGCGTACTTTACGAATGAATTGATCCTCCAAGAAACAACATTTCCAGATGACGCAAAACCATTTCCTGGTAAAATCGTAAAAGAGGACAATCTGATTTGATGACCTTTGCTTTAAGGAATCTAGTTATTATGCAACAGAATATTAGATTTCACTCACCATACAATCTACATGTAATTGGTGAATTGGTATCCCCAGGAATAAGTATTCTTTAGAAGAATTATCAGGAAGATTTATGGCAGACAATTGCCTCTCTGCTGTTTTCAAAGACATTTATTAGCTTGTGCTGACGGCTAAATCCGGAATTCTTCCTTATGCTATGCAGAGTTGAGCTAAGGTTTACAGCACTGACAAATCGCCGACCTCGTGAATGGTAACATTGCCCCAGACAAGACCATAAAGATTAATACTAATAGACGTACTAGTCTCTGACAGAGAAGACATCCCCTTCTCCAGATAAAAGATTTGAACCGAACATGAATGCAATACCCAATGCTGTTCTTATTGGCAAAGGGTAACAGGAGCCAAAAATAAGAGTGTCAAGTAATTTTTTTGAATTAAAAAACTTCTATGAGGGAATAACGACGATGAAACATTATCACCAGAGGCAGTGAATGAACAGAGAAAACAATAAGCTGAATTGACATGTGATTCAAGTGGTTATCCGGCTTATCAGTTATCAGTCCTTGTGGGAATAAGTGAGTTGAAAGGAAGAAATTGCGATATTGGTCTCTGAAGTATAAATTTTACCAAATACAATCAATCAATTAAAGGTCAACCATTCATTATCAAACATTTTCACATTCATCTTTATGCCAGACATCAACCTGTCTAAAATTTGGTCGAATGTAGCTCTGTATATCAATAATTCATTTGATTTTTCAATACACAATTATGGCAGTAGACTCCTTTTAAACCATTAGAACCCTTCTACTTTCAGTCTGCTGAATCAGAATTTTAAAAATGCACAAATGATGCACCAAAAAATTAATGTTATATGTTCACTTATGATACAGAAACTATATTCTGTGTAAGAGACGAGATCGCTGCTTTTTACTTACATAATGGTCAAATACAGAACTGGTAATCAAGATATGCGAACTGATCATTTCTGAATATCTCCTTGTGAAAATTAGTCTATCTTTATCATCCTTCATTCACAAAAGCCTTGTAACCAGAAAAATGAAATCGGTGAATATCTTGAATTTGGTGGCGTACTATACCACTATGACGTCAGAATCAAATGCCCGTCAAACAATGTTCTGACGGGCCATTGATTGTGACCTCATGATATATTAGCTGCGATGTCGGACATCTGGCGACCCGTCAATTGCGGAATATGTAAGATGTGGTATTTCCGACAGCAGGACATTATTTCCTTCAGATTAGAGATATATATTTATTCATAAAGACATAGAGGACTCGATGACTTATTTAGATAGAATGGTTTAATATCTGGAAGTTCAATAGCATAATTTGAGAACAGATAATAAATTTGCAGCATGGACCAGACATGCACGTTTCGGGTACTTAACCCTCGTCAGTGATCCTCAATTTAAACAATGTAATACGACCAAAGAGTGTGAAAGTTATTATGTCAAAAATGATATGGGATCTGATACTACAGGAGCCACGTTTTAGAAATTTCACGAAATTTTTACAACAGAAATTTTCGAATGCGTTGAAGAGACGATTAATCGAAGTTGATCGAACTTGGCTACATGTGCCCTCGGGGACTCCTAGTCCACCAGAAGTGACACTCACCAAGTGGTACAAATGTTTAACGTCTTCAAATTCAATAGCATCATTTAAAAACAGATAATAAATTTGCAGCATGGCCCAGACTTGCACGTTTCGGGATCTTAGCCCACGTTAGTAATCCTCAATCTTAACAATGTTATACGACCAAAGAATGTGAAAGTTATTATGTCCAAAAATGTACCGAAAGACGTAACGGATGAGTGGGATATGATGCTACAGGATCCACGTTAAGAAATTTCAAGAAATTTTGACAACAGAAATTATCGAATGCGTTGAAGAGACGATCAATCGAAGTTGATCGAACTTGGCTACATGTGCCCTCGGGGACTCCTAGTCCACCAGCAGTGACACTCACCAAGTGGTACAAATGTTTAACGTCTTCAAATTTAATAGCATCATTTAAAAACAGATAATAAATTTGCAGTATGAACCAGACTTGCACGTTTCGGGTACTTAATTCTCGTCAGTGATCCTCAATCTAATCAATGTAATACAACCAAAGAGTGTGAAAGTTATTATGTCCAAAAATGTACCGAAAGACGAAGCAGAATGGGTTGGATATGATGCTCGTTTAGGGTACTTATTTGGTAACACATCTACTATCAACGAATTATATTTAACCTTTATACAAAATAGGTGACCGCGATTTCATGAATAAAGGTTGAGAATTCATTAATAAAACCCTTTGTTCTCAGATACAAATACAATATTCATAAAACCACCTTGCTCACGATGACGCAGAATCTACATTTCACATAGAAGAATCACGGATCATTAGATACTTCATGTTTTTTTTTTCAATATGAAAAGCTTTGAAAGGATAAAACTCCAACAAAAGAACATAATACTTATTGAACAATCTAGAAAGTCTTGCTTGAGAAATTTGATAAAAATATTCAATTCTCAGGTTGAAAATATTCTTTGTCACAACTATATCATTGTCGCCAACATTATTGAATGGAATTAATAATGAAAAGGATAATTAAAAAGTCGTCGGAGAATAGGTTTAGATATCAAACATTGATTGTATTGTAATTGACCTCAGTCTCAGAAAAATATGTTGCTAACGTGCTTCTTCAAGGAGCAATCACATCACGTATTTTTTTCCACAGTAAAATATGCTGAATAACAAATGTACTTTCGTATTTCTTGTGAATTAATCTCTTGCTCAATTTGCTCAAACTTGCTCATTGTTTCAAAATTTGTTAAATTCAGTATAATATAAAACGTTAAAAGTTTTTGATTTCTATTGTGAACTACAGGTATAGGAGATTTATATATTTGTATTTCATGTACATTGTATCTTTAGGCGACAAGAATCACGTAAATACTTTAATATACAAGTATGATCAACGTGACGGCTTCAACCTCAAAATGACGATTTCCCTTTCTTAAACAGCAATATTCCATAGCTCCCTACCTAAAGTGATTTTAAAGTGAAATAAATAGGCAGTTCTAGAGGAATCTCAAACTACAAGAATTTCATTCTTAAAAAAGGAATATTTAACAGCGACAGACATTGTCACTGCAAAATGATTTGGGTGATACAATGATGATATAAAACGTTATTAAATCTTGATATCAACACTGTTGAAATGTAAAACGTCTTCAAATTCAAGAGCATCATTTCGGAACTGAAAATAAATTTGCAGCATAGACCAGACATGCGCGTTTCGGGTACTTAACCCTCGTCAGTGATCCTCAATCTAAACAATGTAATATAACCAAAGAGTGTGAAAGTTGTCCAAAATGTACAGAAAGACGTAGTAGGATGGATGGGATATGATGCTACAGGACCTACGTTTTAGAAGATACCCCATGTTAGGACTTGCCAAAACACCGAGTTTGATACATCTATAATTTTGATGTTTTCTGCACGACAAAGTGACAACTAGCAGGCAGGTGATACTTACTCTCACCAGGCGCATGATCTCATTCAGGTTAACTCCTTTCTATAATAGTTTAAAACTCTTTTAAAATAAAAGAACATTCCATATTAACTCCTTTTTTCCAGATTATTTATCATAAAGATAACTTCATTTGTAATTAATTCGACAATATACCATGTCAGAAATATTAGAATCTTTGTGGGGGAAATTTAATTCTTTCCAACTATTGAATGCAATGATGTGAAAATACATGTATGAAGCTTTCAAAAATGTGAGTTGATATATATATATAAGTACATGATTATTCTTGAAGAGTGTCTTATATAAGCCCCTGTCGTTTCATTTGATAAATAATCCTTAAACTATGTTCTTAGCGGGTTCTTTTGCAAGTATTGAAAGTTAATTTGTTCATTAATAAATTCACTTTATGGAGCAACACAAATGAGACATTTTTTGTTGAAATGCGCAAATGGTGAACTTCAGGGGATGCTTACTCCTCCCGGGCACCTGGTACCACCTCTAGCTTGCTAGGGGTCCGTCGATGTTTAATTTTGTGCTTTGTTGTGAGTGCTGTTGAGATTATCGTCAGGATCTTCTTTAACTCATTCAATTAAGTCTCTTGCTGTGCTTGTCTACTTTGTTGTTGTTGTTTGTTTTTTGCTTTGCTGAGGGTACTGCGGCCGAGTCTGGTTGGAAATCAACTCCTTTCTTGAAAATTACCATTTCTTGTATCCAAAATGTTTCTGTTGTGATATGTTTATGGTTTGGAAGTTAGCTCTTCTTGTCAATCTTTTCAACTTCAATATTCGGTATGTGATCTTGTCATTAAGTAACATATTCTAGTCGATGTCACATCTGTATTGGATAGTGAGTTACGTTCTTAAGCTAAGGTTTAAATAGGGGACATAAGAAGTATACTTTCATCAGGATTATATATCAAATATCTTTGGCATACCAAAAAACTTATAACATCTTATAAAGAAAAAGAAAACCACTTGTACTCATGCATGTAAACATCAGCGATTATATATGGTTCCAGTGTAAAAATGAGGGACTGCCTGGACAGGTAAACCTCTTCCTCTATGAATAATGAAATAATAGTCCATTTTCCAGAAAATATTTATGGCCGTTTTGAATCTTGATTTTACATGCAAAGACACCAGACATCACATCATTGGGAAAAATATTGAATTGTGACGTCATATTTTATCGTACTGACTTTATGAGCCGTCTTGTTTTCTGTTTTGAGGTCACAATGAAAATATCGCAAAATTTTGTGATGTCTGGTGTCTATTCGCCCAATGAATCTGCTTGAAAATCAGTTATTGACCGACTAATTCAACATTCAACATTTTACCAACTGTAGGCAGAAAGAATAGAGAGTGTTTACGTTTCGTTGAGATAAAATCAGACACGTTTGGAGAGTGGGTGTCTCCTTCTAGCTACAAACACCTGAAACCGGTGAATGAATCAAATTCAGTGTTCTGGGTGGTTATAACTTGGTGACATGATCAACAAAATAAGAAGGATCAAAGGTAGACAGAATTACCATACAAGACTGTAGATTGGTCAAGTACCGAGCCTAGTGTCCGTTTGGTGACATTAAGATCGTGTCCACTTTACAGGGCCCCTGCGTTTTCCGGTATTGTTTGTGTGTGGTCATCTGACAATGAGGAGATTGTTTTACACCACAATTGTACGTTCTTCGAGACCTCTGGGTTATCGGAAAAGTGGGAGGGTTGTGCGCACGTAATCCAGGATAACCACACCTTCTGCTATTTCCGTGGCAAATGGCCATCCTAAGTCGGCACCGGTTGCCCATTGGTCTCGTTGGTTTATGTGTAGTCCTTTGTGTTTGATGTTTCTGTGTTGTGCGTTGACATTCCTTGTCCCTTATGCATCTCTTTCCGTGCTTGTCTGTTTTGTGTTTTTGCATTGGGTGTTTTGGGGTTTTGGTGTTGGTGCTGCAACCTGGTGTTCTTGGAGATCCTTTGTTTTGCAATTTCTTCAAACATTTTAGACATCGAGTTAAAAGTGAATATATATCTACAGGTAGTTTTATACTTTCATTTATATCGTCCAAAATTGTTTCGTAATTGCGAGTGAATTACTATCTCAGTTCCTCAAGTTGTATAGATAAACTTCAAAGAGATACCCATCAGTAATTATGTCTCAAAGTCGAGAAGGTAAAGCAAAATCATTAGAATATGTATGTCAACAGTTGCATACCCAGGAATAAACAATATTCCGAAGTGAGACCAGGTGCCGGGGGAGAGTCAGCGTCTCCTGTTTGCAATGTATCCTAGACGAAAAATTAAGAAATTCTAATAATCCTTTTCATCCATTTCCTGGATATATAGCGGAAATAGGTTCTAGCTAAATCTGTCTATGGTCACCTGAAATGTACTTTATGAAATAATCTGTTTTTTTTTCATTTTGTTAATAACATCTACGTCCAAAAGAGATTTCGATATTTTACAGGCGGAAAACATTTGTATACTTTAGACATGGCAGGGCATAATTGTTTTAAGTGATAAAATTCACGAGTGTCATTGTGAGAATTGATTTATAATTTTTATGTTAACGAAAGTCTATCTAAATCAATTCTGTATTAAAATGCATTTTAAAATCATTTACATATAATCTTTGCCTTGTCGATTTCCCGGGGAAAAATTCATTTATAACTCGCTCGTTTATCGGCAACCCGGAAAGTCTGTTTCAATTATTCATGTTGCATTTTGTGGAAAACCCGGAAATGCTTCATTCATACAGTTTCTGGTTTTATTCTCTACCATGTCAACGACAACTATGTATTTCTTTCTCTTTCATTTGGTAAAAAATCTCGCACATATATTATTTTTTATATTTTCTGTTTGACGACAAGTAGTGGTATGTTTCATTGTATCATCGATTACATTATTGTACATTAACTACAAAGAGAAATCATCTACAAAGCCATATATTTGTTCTTTATGTAGGTTTTAATTTTTTCAATGTTTTAGTCTATTGGCTCTCATAGATTCATTATACAAATTTCCATGAACTAAACATGATATAGATAATATATATGATAAAAAGATCGGTGAACTTCAGAGTAGAATTTGATAAAATTGAAAATTCTTCTAATCGCTGTGATTAATTCAAATGAATGTATAAAAATGAATATCTCTCACCTTCCTTAGACTCACTGAACTGATTATGCATCCAGAAACTTTAAATGTAAAGCATTAACATAGGAATTGGTAATATAGTCACCGGCGGAACAAAAAACAATTGCATGGAGCTGGTGATGTTCTCAAACATATATAGGCAATTATATGTGTTCTCATCATAGTTAGTAGTGCTGAGATCAATAATTATCTAAACTACGGTATGGATGCTTAGATTATATAGAAGGGCGCGAAAAAGTACATTTATACCAAACAAATGCCAGCCCTTCTATGTATAATTATCTGGAGAGATCGAATGCAGAGAAATAATGGTTGAGTGTTAATATGTTTAATCTAATTGTATGGTCTCCGTCCAAATTAAATACACACCATCAGCAACTGACGTAATAATAATAATCTACCTCTTCGATTTTGCCAACAGAAAAATAAATAATTGAATTTTACGTAATCCTTGAATCAGTAGCTATACTTTGAATCTTCGTGTCGATAATGAGTTTCGACCTAACTATTTCATGATAATATATTGTCATTATCATCATATTGCCGATTTTCTTTAAAAATAAAAGGATAAAGCAATCAGAAATGAATGAAAATATAAATCGTAAGTAGAATCATGTAAAAGAAGGAATGAATCGTGAAATTGGAAGTTTGTTAATTGAAAAAGCAACTACACAATCTAAAAACAAGTACAGAAAATCATTCAGGAAGCACAAATAGTTCTTCCATTTAGAGCAGAATCAAGTTAATTAGGATGGTAATTTAACGTAATCTGTAACTATCCGATTAAGGGTGGTCCCTACTCGTGGATTTAACAGATGAAGATATTTTAACATAATGGTCAAATTGATATAATAAAAGGTAATTTTTGTTTTCATTAAAGATACAATACCACAGTGTAGGAACGCTTTTGTACGAAATAAGTTTTTTTTTGCAATTTCCGAAGCGAGAGATATCGCATAAGCACTAGAAGGTATACTTCTATAGACTCAGTTTAGAACATTTCCTAAGACTAATACTTGCTTGCAATACCCGTCACTTCAGCGTCGAAGGAAACCGTTGTATGTTCGTGGAGTGGATGATTATAATTCATCTTTCAACATTTTGGACAAAGACGAGTTATATTGTTTTATATTTTCTTTGTATCGCCCGAACATTTCTACATTGGAAAAGCCGGAAGTTCAATCGAGTAGGTTTCTTTTTGGTAAGTCGTATATTAGTCGCAATGCCCGCAGAACGAAATCGTTGTAGTTTGAGCTTGCTCTGGAATAACGTGAGCAGGAGACAAAGTAATGCTTCTATTCTGGAATGGTTGATTCGTAAGCCTTTTTTTCTTTTTCAAGTTTAAGCCGTTTCGAATATCATAAATTGAAGTATTAAGGTAATCAATGTCATCAAACGATAAAATAAAATATGAAGCGGAGTCATGCTTTCAGTGGCCCCTTTCACCTCTATTTCACATGGATAGATTCTGCTTCGGTTTTCCCCGCAAATGTCTGGTGTTGGATTGAGCAACGTCATCGATGCTTCTTTACGTAAAATTGACTTAAAGTGCCGAAAGCTTCTTAACCATAAGAGAGCAAGAACTTAACAAAATCACCTTTATTCAAGTTTAGGAAAATTCTACCCAGTTGGTTCCCATTGGAATTCTCGCAATTTGATTACGTAATCTGATGTTCTACGCTTGATATACGTAATGGTTTTATGTTTTACATTGTGATTATCCCAGAGACGGTCGTGTAGCAATGTGGCAAGCATATACACCAAAATATAGTCAAGCGTTGATCTAGAAAAAGTTTGGAGTCTGTACCCGCCCTGAAATATTCATTATGTTTCCTTCGTTGTATGAGCCTCCTCTAAATCCAGTATCTTTCCACATCATCAATTTCATCAAATAAATATTCAAAAATTCAAAAAAAAAAAAAAAGAAAACCGAAGATTTGATATCAATTTCATTTTAAAACTCCATCAGTCAGAAGGACCGAGAGCCTATCACGTATTAGGAAAGTGCTCCACGTGTTTGTTGATAAGTAGGTTGAAGACTCAATTTCCAATATAACAGTCTGGACCTCTGAAACTAATAGGGGTTGTTCTCTGTCATTGCCATTCATTGGGTAATTGTACAGAAATTTCCATTGTTACAAGTCGAATTACTTCATCAACATGTATAGATATTAAGGAAAAGATCTCATTCGGACCGACTTTACTTTGAAACAAGGAAAATGTTGCTACAAATGATGATGTGTATTGCCCTGCAATACCACTTAAGTCTCCTTCATTATTTTTAAAAAGAAGTCTACGGAAGGTTGAGTTTCAACGAATGTCTTTATAATTTTCATCAATTAGACAGAAATTGGTGATCTCAATTTATTATATACGCAGGAAAATTGGAAATGAAGAGCAAAAATTGTGAAATGTCTATATATGAATAATTGATTATCAAACACAGTAGGCTTTGTATGTCATATAGGAAGGAATGATTGTCTGCCCTGAAATTTATGATTATGCTACAAGCTCTCGGGGATTTACGTTTACGAGAACATAAATCAGCAGTAAGAATGTCGTCTATACTTTAACATAGCTAATACCGTTGGCTACAGAAGTGCTTTGGCATAATTTCGCCAGAAGCACACACAGCACTTTTGGTCAATGGTTTGATCTAACCCCTTCCAATTTTCAGCATCTTAAGCTTAATCTGGTTTTATTATAAAATTGTCTAGACATATTATACTAATTTTGGTACATGCTTTATAACTTTGCTTTACAATTGATAATGACCAAGAAACATGCCCGTCATGTGCCCTGGCTTTTGGTAACGGAATTAGAACGCTTTGTTTGGCCATTTTCGCATGGGTGTAATTTTCGCGTATTTCACATATCAATGGGCTTCACGAAAATTAACCCCACGCGAAAATACCCCTGCTGCATTCTTACTATGGTAGAGACGTTTATATCACGAATATGTCCCCAGAGCGTAACACACCGTGGGGTATCACGTGATACACAAATGATATGTTCCACGGGAATTCCCTTTGATTTAACCAAGTAACTACTGTCTAAATCTACTTTATATGAAGTTATTTTAGGCCTATCATATGGTCATTATCATAAATTATATGATGGTAATTAATTCTGGTCAAGAAAAGACGTATATATTTGGAAAACACTTAAACAGAAAATTTTGTATCTGTCCGTGCACCATATCATAACATGTGGCGAACAATTTCTGATTAAGTGTTCTCCGAATAAACGTATATTCTTGACCGGAATAAATTACTATCATATAATTGATTATAATGACCATATGATAATCCTAAAATAAATTTATATAAAGTATATTTAGACAGTATTAACTTGGTTCAATCAAAGGGGATTCCCGTGGAACATATCATTTGTGTATCACGTGATACCCCACGGTGGGAACAACTTGATCGCGAAATGTCCCCCCCCCCCAGCGAAAATAACCACGTTTTCAGTACAATGTATTGCAATTCGGATCAGCTTAAAGTTCTCAAAAATACGCATTGCTATGCTATACTATTTATCATAGAGAGAAGCAGCTGCCATAGAGATTTCATATTTATATTCGTATTTCCGCTATTTTGTAAACATGCCATATTTGTGTAGAAATATCATTAGTGTCAACATCACAAGAGAGTTTCAATATTCAAATTATCCTCAAGTATGTTTTATGCTACAGATTTCTTTGAAGGCCTCTTCTACTAAAACAAAGTTTGAAAAACTCATTTTTCATAATTCAAAAAAAAAAAAAAAAGGAAAAAAAAAAGATAAATAAATAAAAAATAAAAAGAATACTTATGATTTAAAAAGAAACCACAATTCTTATTCATTAACAAAGAAAAACGCTAATAGAAAGGATGTCAATCATGACTATGAAAATCTTTATTTTTAATTCTATTTGCTGATTCAAAAAGGGATTCTTTTACTCTTCCGGTGAAATCTGTTTATTTCGCAAAATGAACTTGTAGCACTAACACTTTCACTATATCACCGCCCTCAAGTGATCTTTAAATGTTTTTACATTGTTGTTTCATTCATCACTTTATTGGATCGTATTTCCCTGTCACTCTTACATTTATTTGTCGAGTTTTCCTACAATTACTTCATTTTTTTGCAAACTATTACCGACAAAATTACATTTCACCTGGATTGCATTAACAACTGTTTTTATTTAATTTCTCGTTATGATGACGATATTGTCATCATATCTGATGGAATATAAGAACTTTTATCATTTGTTTATTTAGAATTCACTCAATATAAAAGGAACGTCATTTGCATCAAAACAAAAAGAAGCAAACAATAACCGGGGGTGGTCTTTTTTTGTGAAATGAGTAGGATACTAATCTTGTAAAAGATATTAGCATATTTTTCCGATTTCTAAAGTATTACATGTGTTCAATGTTAAACGTCTTCAAATTCAATAGCATCATTTAAGAACAGATAAATTTGCAGCATGTACCAGAAATGCACAAGCTATGTAAAACTTCTCCCTACAAACTATAACTTTATCCCATAACAGAATGTAAAGAATGTTCCGATTTATTACTACCACCAACTGAAGTCTGCATGAGGCAGACTCAGGAATCTCACTCTATACATCGATGTTTTCCTCGCAATTTTTCTATTATTTCTGAATCAATTAAATGCTTTGCTTGTTATGACAAACAGCGTTGTTGTGCAGAAATCTGCAGTTCACAGTGAAACCACTGCAGTTCTTATATAACATAGGCATTTCAAAATACATGCATGCATCATTTTGCTTACAAACGCTTTCTTCGTCAAATACACATCAAAGTTGCGTCTTTCAATTTTCCTTAACTAACATATTATTGCGCCCTCTCTTTCTACAGAGGACATTTTGATTATCCTTAAAGGATCTATTCTTATCATCGAAAAATTTGGCCGGTTCTTCACTTTCCATATTGTTAACAACAATGTTAAATGTTAAACGTCGTCAAATTCAATAACAACATTTATAAACGGATAAATTTGCAGCATGCACCAGACATGCATTCTCAGCCATCTAATTTACCAGATTCGTGACATCTTTGGAATGCTTACGACCCATTGCTATTCTGAAACGTTTTATATTACCCAGTATTACCCTCCCGTAGTAATTCGACGATCGTTAAAATTTGATAATTGATTACAGACCTGCCTACCTATTTCTTTCCAAAAGTGTAATATTTTGCTCAAGATAGTGTAATTTAGGGAAGTAAAACGTAATATGACTAAATGACAACATGACTTTGATAATAACATGGTCTTTTCCAATCTTTGACATTCATTGTTACAAATCTATATCATTTACGCAATAATTGCATAAACGATATCAAACGCTCTTGGAACGATCAAATGATTTATGCATGCGAGTCTCTTTGGTAGGGATACTTTTAAAAAGTCATTCTGCTTGGAAATATATATTGGAAGCGTAAATTATATCAGCAAAAGTGTATAGCATTATTATTAGTCAAAAATCGTAAAAATTACGCCAAAATTGTAAAAGTAGGCAGTTCTGTCAAACTAAGCAAATTATCAAACTATGTAATCTTATCAAAATTCGACCTTTATTTCGCTCCTTTATACCCCTTGTCGCATAAGAAAAAGAGCACAATAAAGGTATAATTTTAACGAGATTGAAAAATAAGGGTAATCTCCCTGAAGGCATAACTATGTCATAGGTGATGCATTGAACACATATTTCACTATTGACAATTCTAACCTATGCTACTGGACTGTTAGTCTCCGTGGATATCGTTCCCTAGTTTTACAGTGTTTCTAAACTACACTTCAAATATAATTGTAAATTTTCCGTCTTCAGATCTGATAGATTATTGCTCTGTCCATAGCTGGTTCTTTAGCTATTGATAATTACTGAGCGTATTTACATGAAGGTACGATACATGTAAAGTATAATATATGAACAGTGCGATGTCCATTCCAATGTCACGGTATTGACAGGTAAGCATCCATGTGCGTGGATGTGACAAATCTTGTGTTCACTAATCACACTAAAAGCCACGTGACAGAAAACGATGCACATGTATCTGCTTTGACGTATGACGTGAACATACATTCAGTCATGACAGCCAAAAGTGTGTGAACGACAACTACACGTATAGGATGATATCTTATATCATGAAAATATAACCGGAATCAATGTTTTTCTCTCTTGTTCTTTCATTTTTCTTCTTTTATAGGATACATGTATATACTATCGATTGTGGAAATAGAACACTACAGAATTAAAAGATAGGGTAAGACGTAACCCTAAGCCTCCAGCCTCATCTTCAGTTTTAAATTAAACACTATGGTTCAATTTTCAGAATTAATGTTAGGAGAATGGGGGTTCCAACTCTACAATCAGTCTTTTATGCATAATATATGCATGACAAATATGGATAATGACCATATCCCTGTCTACAGTACAAAATCGATAATTCAGAAAATCAGAAACCGAAGGCATACAAAATCAGGATAAAACAGGAACCAAAGCAAACAAAAACAAAAAACCTCCACCATATGAAAAGAAGCGAACTCCCGATATGAGAGTGAGACCAGGTGCCCAGGAAGAGTAAGCATCTCCTGCTTGCATGCAACACCCGTCGCTTCAATTCGGTAGAACTGTCACATCCGGTTACTTCCATTTTGGAAGATATAGAGTACAATCTTTGGTTGGATGGTTCAAATGGTCCATGACAGAATATCATCCACCATTCTGGACAGTGGGACATCATAGTGTATGACGAGTTCCCCATATCGAGTATATGTGTGTATGACGAGTTCCTCATATTAGCAGTCGATGCTTACTCTTCCTGTGAACAAATTCCCGCATTTTCGGTTAATATATTGTTTACTTATGATGACTGTTGAGTTTGTTTTTTATCTTCCGGTTTTTAATTCTCGTCGGATTTGCTATTGTCGATTTAAGATTTTTGCAATTAGTTTCGTATGGTCTTATTCATATTTTGTTATTCATTCCTAATAATCAAGTTATTCGTCTTTGAAATAATAGTATGCAGTTACTCGTATAAAGAAGTCGGTAATTAGAGTAAAAACTTACACCCTTGCACCGTCCTCTTTCTTTTAGAGAGGAGATGGTGCAGGCAAGGGTGTAAACGCCACACGTATTATTTAAACGTAGGTCTTATACCATGTAAAATATCAAGCAAGATTATGCCAAATATCCTAACCTTTAGAAATGTTCACTCTGGATACATGTGTAAGATAAATCTGAGTGTTTTAATATCAAATCCGACTGAAGTTACTCCAATGCAAGTTTGACAGAAACATGAGAAATGATAATATGTATGACATTGAAATAGACAAATGATTTTATGTAGTACAGATAAACAAAAGAAAGTTTTAATGGAATCTATTTTTTTAACAAATGACATAGATTGTCATCCCCCCTTTTTCTACTGAGAAGTCAAACGCACGTCATGTCTTTCTATTGTTTCTTTTCATAAGCTTGGCTCTAATATCCATCTCATTAATTTCCTTTGCTTCCATTGTCAAACACATCTTAATTAACCCTTCTGGGGTTTATTGTGTAGAGATTTTCTGGTTTATGCTCATGTCTGCCTCTCTAATCAAAAGCTACCCAAAGGACTTCATACGTGAGCAAAGCTAAAGCCGAAACCTTTTCAAACTCTCTAAAACACCAAAGAAGGAAATCATTCAGATAATGAAAAATCAAAGATAAAATTTTTGAGGTCAAACTTGATTTAAAGCAATTTTATAAGAATATTTAAATGAAGGAGAACGGAGAACCATAATCTGTCGAAAAACAAACATGGTGCATATATATTCTCGTATTTATTTTAACCATCAGGTAGATATTGCCGCTGATGGCTTTTCAGTGTTTATTTACCACCGCCATACAGTGAATAATCCGATACGCACGAACATACACTAGTGGTTTTTATTTTACTTTTATAGTAGAAATCTACAAATCACAAAGAAAATTTACGGTCATCGTTTTCGCTTTCACAAAGTAATTTACTATTACTAATTAGGACTTTTTGTTTTACAATCACTTGTATAAGTTTCTTTTGAAACTAAATACCTGCTACAGAGTTTTTATTCTTCGAGATTTTCATAACCTGTCTTTTATGGTGACTTAATTATCAAAATAAGGAGGATCTAAGGCAGACAGGATTTCCTTAGAAAATACGTCAGAATTATCAATCACCTTATGTACAGTGAAAATGATCCTGGCGTCACCAGAAAGACACTATGCGTTGTACTTGTCCAGTCTACAACCACCCAGTAGTCTAGTACCAGCGCAGTCTAGGAATTGTACTCTAACTGACTGTGACGTAATAACGGGCTTTGTCCAAACCTCGTAAGAGAAGAGAGGACCCCGACCACTTGTCCTCTCTGACTCCTCAGGTGATTACATACATGAGCTCATTCCAGTCGGTAGAACATGTACTGATTTTCGTCCGTCCTTATGTGTTTGATATTTATTTACATATTGATCTATTAATTACTTGGGTCGATCTTCTAGTGAGGATGTTATTGTTTACACCAATTGTGCATTCATTGAGACAAGGTTTTCAGACAAGTGGGAGTATTTTGCTTCTTTTAAAAGTGGCAGATGGCCGTCTTAAGTCGGCACCGATTGCCCATCTGTCTCATTTGTTTATGTGTAGTGTTTAATGTTTTGATATCGTCTATAATGTTTGGTCTACGCTTGTTGTTTCTGGGTGTTTTTTTTGCATTTGGGTGTGTCGGTATTTTGCTGTATGGGTGCTGCAACCTAGCCCTGTTGAAGATCCCCTCCTTTCTTGAATGTTATATGTTTAAAGCCAATCGTGTTTTGTCTTGTTTCTTTGTTGTTCCTTTTGCTGTGAGTACTCTCGTACATGTATGCTTATTTATTCCGCTTGTTATCGTGGATGTGTCCGTCAACGCGTTGTCCCTACTTAGTCCCGATATTGTGTAAACGTTCCTCGATGGTTCACTGCAGAGTGGTCTTATTGCAGATCTTCTCCATAATTCAATTCCCTGTAAGTACATTTGTTTGATCTTGTGCTCTTCCACTTTATCACCTGAAATCGTAGCTTGCTCTTTGACATGCATTTTCTATCACTATAGAAGGAAGCTCTTGAAATATCCAATTTCCTAAGATGTAACTTTTAGAACAGAAAGCAACAAACATCGCAAAAAAAAATCAAAAATAGTTTCTGTGCAATCTAATTTCTTGAATTCTTTTGGTATATTCAGCTGTAAGTATTCAGAGACCAGTACGCACTAGGTATTGGCAATTTCATATATGACTTCTCAAGGACAACAGAGTTCCCTCTCTTAGTATATGTATTAAAGCTATGCAACAGAATCTATATAACTTTCATAGAAATAAAAAAACCCCAAAATACTCAAAAGGAGTTTGTCCATTCAAACAGTACTTGGGAGTCAAACATTTCGAGAAAAACCTCGAGAAAAGAACATCCTTAAATTATATGCCGTTTCTTTGGCATGAAGAATTCACATTTCAGCCTCTTTTAAAAGAAATGTACAAGATACATTTTATAATAAGTAGAACGAATTTCTTTTCAGACAGAAGGAGGATGGGAGATGTGCATGAAATGTGCGTAGAATGTTAAAACAAACACAGAATGTTTGATTTGGAATGTGCAGGAGTGAAATATATATGTGACTTACCCTTTGCCTGCGTTTAATGGACTAGCAGGCCATTGATTGATGATAAACATCATTCACCATCTGTGGCGTTTAATGTATGTAGCGATTAAAGCTTGATGTATTTGTACATTTCTTCTAACAAGTGCTTTATTCAAATATCGATGGAAGTAAATATTGCATTACAATAGTTGTTTGTATATTTGTATTTTCAAAATCGTTTTGAATTTGTGCCCGTGCCATATTAATTCATTTGAGTGGCGCCTTAAATTGTGACTTTGGCGATCATACTTATGTAGTAATAGTGTTTTCCTTAATGTTTCCATGATATAATGTTAATGTTCACGTCGTCTCCGTCTTTTTGTTCCATTTTCTCGTATCATGAGAGTGTGTTACACTGTTAGAGTATGACATTGTTTCACTGTTATCACTGTGGTGTCGTCTTCACTTATCTTTATCTTAGTTTGCTGTTTGTACTATTAGAACAAACAAGCGCAATTTTACCGACAACAATTTTCTACTAATTGTAGTTGATCGATCAGTGTTTTGTGTGCATGATGTGGATGTGTAATACGCTGTGGATATAGTACCAGGAACAGACTATTCAAGTTTCAATAGCCGATGTTTTTCAATAGAAGAGTTAAAACATGTTCTATTTTCCGGTTTGTGATTTTTGTTTTGGTCCAAACCTCATAATCTAACCAAACGTTTCCTTGCTCTCTTTGTACTGTCGTAAAACCATCTTGACATCTGAACCTATACTTGCCTCAATGTCTTAGTTCTCGTCAGGGCGAGTTTATTGCCTATCTTCCGAGGAGTCAGAGCATCTCTCAGAAAGGACAGATGATCAGGACCCTTTTCTCTGACGAGAGTTTGCTGGGTAAGGGGTGTCTCGTCTTGATAGTCCGTTAAACTTACTGGTACATTGATTTAGATTGAAAGGAAAAAATGACCACGATGCAGTGACAATAGCGGATTACACTCGCACGAGAGACCAGAGCAAACAATGGACACATCTCCAATTTCAGCCGGAGACATTGACACAGACGATGAGTCCTGTATCGCGAATACTGATTCTCTAGATCTTATATTTCTTGTTTAGAAAATCGGGTTGATCGGTCTTGGCTGCATGTGCCCGGGGGCACATGAAGCCAAGACCGATCAACTTTGGTTGAGTGAATAAATGTATCAATTACTTCTTTCCAGCTCTGTCGCCTGGCAGAAGCTTTGTTTTGGCACTTTATCAATTTGACATCATACATATTATTTGGCTCTTTCGGAAACATGTCATTTCATCCAAAAATATTATCGAAATTGAAAGGAAGTTAACATCTTCGCAACGTCCCTCCAATGCTATTTCGAACATAGATTTTATTTGGATATGCTACTGAATCGACCTTACAGGAAATTTGGAGCCGTGTACTCTCTGTAAAGTAAATACACAAATTTAAATTCTAAAAATAAAACCAGAGGGCGCTACTGAAATGAATTTTAGCGGCTTATGAAAAACACTTTGGTTTGAAGCATCACTGATGAGGTTTGAAATTTTCTTCAAGAATGTTTCCCTTCAGCATTATATTTTTCAAACGCATTCGAAAATTTCAGTTCATAAAATTTCTCGACATTTCTGAAAATTGGGTTCTGTTGCATTATATGCTATCCATCCTGCAACGTCTCTTGGTATTTTTGGACATAACTTTCACAGTCTTTGGCTATATTTCATTGTTTGGATTGAGGATCACTGACGAGGGTTTAGAATCCGAAACGTGCATGTCTGGTCCATGCTTCAAATTTATCTGATTTTAAATGATGCTGTAAATTTGAAGACGTGTAACATGATATTGCCTCCAAAGGTTTTTAAACACTCTCCAGTTTATAGGTGTACAAATAAAGTAAAACTAAAGGTGCACAATTTATTGTATCCATTTGTATCACTACATTTTACCTAAGGAGCGTTTGTCCAAATCTAACAAAAACATTTCTCAACACATTCATGTTTATTTTTGGGATTCTGCTCTTGGAAATGGCTTAATGATTACAATCTTCCCTTTAAAATCTTACAGGGGGTTTCGAAAAGATGAAAATATATCTTCACCTAGTCATAAGCTATGCATACTGTCACAACAAGCACATCAAGTGAAATAGAACAAAGGACGCTATTTAAACTGCACAAATCAGTGAATGAAAATAATAAGTGATCCAACTCTATACCTTCTTGAAGAAAAATTTTAACTAATTTATTATGCACCAGACAAGTGTTTCGAATATTAAATTCTCATCAGTGATGCTTCCAGCCAAAGTGATTTTGAGGAGCCGCCAAATTCATTTCAGTAGCGCCCTCTGGGTTTTTTTTAAGTCAGACACAAAACCCGAAATCAGATTCCAAAAATCACAATCAAAAGGTATACAAGGTGCCCGGGGAGAGTCAGCGTCTTCTGATTGCATGCAACACCCGTCGCAACAGCTCCATGGACACTTGTCAAATTCGGTGATTGTCTCGATGTACATATTGGTGTACACATCAGGTAAGTATTTCTTGTTTGGTGATGATGACAGCCATTCAATCACAATCCAGAATGTCACTGATCATTTTGGAGTGGGGGATCTGATATGCTTTTATTATATCCCCGTAGCGACCGATAACTTCCTCAAAGATTATTTCAGCCGTTGTGCAATATAACCCTGAACAAGTAGCTTACATGTACTTGCAAGCCGTCTGGCTCTAACGATGAAATCTTCATATTTGGGACATGCACTGGCGTACCACAAAAACGCCATAAGCAGAAGAAGGCGGAATGTCGCTACTCATGAAAGGGAAGTTAGTTATGTGGAAGTAAGTAGGACCCAAAAGGAGGCTTAAAGATTAATTTTTTGAATTTCTCTTACTGTATTATCAGAACAAAAAAAAAAAAATAAATAAATAAATAAAAAAAAAAAATAATAATAATAATAAAACAAAGGGGAGTTTTACTCATTGGCCGCAGTATCGGAATTTAGTATAAAAAATGACCAAAAATCGTTGTATTATATACAAAAAAAAAATGTAAAACCCACAAAAACAAGTATATCAGAAAACTGATCTAACTTATATCGCGTCCAAAATGAAATTAAGAAAACAAAGTCACGTAAAAGGTGTCACAGAACAAAGTTTTAACTAAAAGAATTAACTAAAGGTGTTGCACCAAGCCCTGTCATGGTCTTAGTCCTAGTAACTGCCTTGTTCAAAATCCACATGTGATCCACTTGCTGATACATTTGTCTATGGTGTCCGTCTATGGTGTCCGTCTGTTTGTCCGCTTTATCTCGTCTTGTGAGAGTATGTTCCGCTGTTTTCATTGTTTGGAATCTCCTCCCTGTCTATTGTTTAGAATTTATTAATAGATATTTTATTATTCTGCTATTGGGTATTGTGTTTTATGTAGTCGAAGGTAAAATTCTAGTCACGCGACGTTCGAACTGCCGTTTTTTCCATCTTCTTACGATATATAAATACAAACGCACTTAAGTAGACCTACGTAGAAAAATCTTACAAAAATTATGATTACTCATCGGAAGTGCAGATAACTTATTGAAATAGAAAAAAGAAAAATCCTTTTTTTATAGATATTTGTGGTTGAATATCAAAGCATGTCTCTGTCCTTTGAACTTACCTGAACTATTGAAGCGGAAAAATAGATGCATTCCCTATATACCCTTAATGGGAATGTACCTGTTCAATATTTTATAAATTCATATTTGATTGATTCAGAAAAATATACCATCTGGCATCTGTTGCCTGAACTGATCACTTGTGTGAAGGATTATACATGTTCATTGATCAAATCAATAGTGTAACCATCACATGCATGTGTATGTATATATACTTCTAAGACATTTTGTTCTGGCTTTCCTTGATGACATAATCAGTAACACATGCGCACACAGATCTTTTTATGTATTTTGAATAATTGGCCTGGGAGGTTTTTTGTTGTCTGAATACACAAAGTGCAGAAAGACATGCATGTAATAGACGAGCAGAAAAGAAGCATGTTACAAACGAAGCTGGCTACAATGTACACGTAAGTGACTTCGATTGTGCAATCTCCCATGCAGCTCAAAATTACTGGACGGTGAGTCTTATTTTTTAAATTTAATCGATACATATATATATATTTCAATCCAAAAATGACGCAATGTTTCATATCCAGAAATTATAATTTTCAAATGATGATTTATGTATAGGATAAAGACCGAGTTGAGGTCTGTATGAAGGTTAGATGCCCAAGGAGAGAACGGGGTGGTGTTTAAGGACCGAGGCCGAAGGCCGAGGTCTTTAAACACCACCCTGTTCTCTCCGAGGGCCTCTGAACTTCATACAGACCTCAACGAGGTCTTTATCCGACTTACAAACCGCAGATTTTCTTAAATTTTCAGAAAAATAAAATCGAAATATTTAATACACCCCTGCTTCTCAAAATGAAATTGACCATGGAAATTATCGGGTGGACGGTAACGATTATCAGGCCTTAGTAGTAAAATAGTTTGTTGTACATCCCGATGATTTTCTGAAAGGTACCCTCACTACCCTGTATTAGGTCACAGAAGAAAATAACAGGTAAGCAATGAGTTCTTTTTTCCATTAAGGTTTTTGAATAGGTAATTAGATTTAAAAAAAGGTTTTCTAATCAAGTAAGGACAATATTTCTTTATTTTGTCCATCAAGTTCCTCAACATACATTTATTTGGAGAGCATTTAGAATAATTGGTCTTCAAGAATCGCTATATGGGTACATTGTATCTAGATTGATTTGAGATGGCATTTTGAGCTTTTAGAGATAGAAGAACCTGCTCACATTTCTTATTAAAGGATTCTTTCGCGGACTTGAAACACAATTTTATCTAAATTATGGCCGAATACTCTTAATAATCAAAACAATTCACACCCGCGACTGAAATAATTTTCTTTTCTTTTTCTCCGCCCCTCATTGTTTTTTTTTTTTATTGACCTCCACACTTCAATGAACGTTCATAAAACCTCGTATATTAAGAATCGTCCGCGGTCTTTGTGAAATAAAATGACCGATGAATAACAAAAGAATCACATTTGAAGGTTTGTAAGCCTAGGATAAAGACCGAGTTGAGGTCTGTATGAAGGTTAGATGCCCGGGGAGAGAACAGGGTGGTGTTTAAAGACCGAGGCCGAAGGCCGAGGTCTTTAAACACTACCCTGTTCTCTCCGAGGGACACATCTCCAATTTCAGCCGGAGACATTGACACAGACGATGAGTCCTGTATCGCGAATACTGATTCTCTAGATCTTATATTTTCTTGTTTAGAAAATCGGTTGATCGGTTGCCCGGGGGCACATGAAGCCAAGACCGATCAATTTTGGTTGAGTGAATAAATGTATCAATTACTTCTTTCCAGCTCTGTCGCCTGGAAGAAGCTTTGTTTTGGCACTTTATCAATTTGACATCATACATATTATTTGGCTCTTTCGGAAACATGTCATTTCATCCAAAAATATTCTCGAAATTGAAAGGAAGTTAACATCTTCGCAACATCCCTCCAATGCTATTTCGAACATAGATTTTATTTGGATATGCTACTGAATCGACCTTACAGGAAATTTGGAGCCGTGTACTCTCTGTAAAGTAAATACACAAATTTAAATTCTAAAAATAAAACCAGAGGGCGCTACTGAAATGAATTTTAGCGGCTTATGAAAAACACTTTGGTTTGAAGCATCACTGATGAGGTTTGAAATTTTCTTCAAGAATGTTTCCCTTCAGCATTATATTTTTCAAACGCATTCGAAAATTTCAGTTCATAAAATTTCTCGACATTTCTGAAAATTGGGTTCTGTTGCATTATATACTATCCATCCTGCAACGTCTCTTGGTATTTTTGGACATAACTTTCACAGTCTTTGGCTATATTTCATTGTTTGGATTGAGGATCACTGACGAGGGTTTAGAATCCGAAACGTGCATGTCTGGTCCATGCTTCAAATTTATCTGATTTTAAATGATGCTGTAAATTTGAAGACGTGTAACATGATATTGCCTCCAAAGGTTTTTAAACACTCTCCACTTTATAGGTGTACAAATAAAGTAAAACTAAAGGTGCACAATTTATTGTATCCATTTGTATCACTATACATTTTACCTAAGGAGCGTTTGTCCAAATCTAACAAAAACATTTCTCAACACATTCATGTTTATTTTTGGGATTCTGCTCTTGGAAATGGCTTAATGATTACAATCTTCCCTTTAAAATCTTACAGGGGGTTTCGAAAAGATGAAAATATATCTTCACCTTGTCATAAGCTATGCATACTGTCACAACAAGCACATCAAGTGAAATAGAACAAAGGACGCTATTTAAACTGCACAAATCAGTGAATGAAAATAATAAGTGATCCAACTCTATACCTTCTTGAAGAAAAATTTTAACTAATTTATTATGCACCAGACAAGTGTTTCGAATATTAAATTCTCATCAGTGATGCTTCCAGCCAAAGTGATTTTGAGGAGCCGCCAAATTCATTTCAGTAGCGCCCTCTGGGTTTTTTTTAAGTCAGACACAAAACCCGAAATCAGATTCCAAAAATCACAATCAAAAGGTAAACAAGGTGCCCGGGGAGAGTCAGCGTCTTCTGATTGCATGCAACACCCGTCGCAACAGCTCCATGGACACTTGTCAAATTCGGTGATTGTCTCGATGTACATATTGGTGTACACATCAGGTAAGTATTTCTTGTTTGGTGATGATGACAGCCATTCAATCACAATCCAGAATGTCACTGATCATTTTGGAGTGGGGGATCTGATATGCTTTTATTATATCCCCGTAGCGACCGATAACTTCCTCAAAGATTATTTCAGCCGTTGTGCAATATAACCCTGAACAAGTAGCTTACATGTACTTGCAAGCCGTCTGGCTCTAACGATGGAATCTTCATATTTGGAACATGCACTGGCGTACCACAAAAACGCCATAAGCAGAAGAAGGCGGAATGTCGCTACTCATGAAAGGGAAGTTAGTTATGTGGAAGTAAGTAGGACCCAAAAGGAGGCTTAAAGATTAATTTTTTGAATTTCTCTTACTGTATTATCAAAACAAAAAAAAACAAAAAATAAAAAAACAAAATAAAAAAAACAAAAAAATAATAATAAAATAAAGGGGAGTTTTACTCACTGGCCGCGGTATCGGAATTTAGTATAAAAAATGACCAAAAATCGTTGTATTATATACAAAAAAAAAAAAAAAAAAAAAAAAAAAAATTAGTAAAACCCACAAAAACAAGTATATCAGAAAACTGATCTAACTTATATCGCGTCCAAAATGAAATTAAGAAAACAAAGTCACGTAAAAGGTGTCACAGAACAAAGTTTTAACTAAAAGAATTAACTAAAGGTGTTGCACCAAGCCCTGTCATGGTCTTAGTCCTAGTAACTGCCTTGTTCAAAATCCACATGTGATCCACTTGCTGATACATTTGTCTATGGTGTCCGTCTATGGTGTCCGTCTGTTTGTCCGCTTTATCTCGTCTTGTGAGAGTATGTTCCGCTGTTTTCATTGTTTGGAATCTCCTCCCTGTCTATTGTTTAGAATTTATTAATAGATATTTTATTATTCTGCTATTGGGTATTGTGTTTTATGTAGTCGAAGGTAAAATTCTAGTCACGCGACGTTCGAACTGCCGTTTTTTCCATCTTCTTACGAAATATAAATACAAACGCACTTAAGTAGACCTACGTAGAAAAATCTTACAAAAATTATGATTACTCATCGGAAGTGCAGATAACTTATTGAAATAGAAAAAAGAAAAATCCTTTTTTTATAGATATTTGTGGTTGAATATCAAAGCATGTCTCTGTCCTTGGAACTTACCTGAACTATTGAAGCGGAAAAATAGATGCATTTCCTATATACCCTTAATGGGAATGTACCTGTTCAATATTTTATAAATTCATATTTGATTGATTCAGAAAAATATACCATCTGGCATCTGTTGCCTGAACTGATCACTTGTGTGAAGGATTATACATGTTCATTGATCAAATCAATAGTGTAACCATCACATGCATGTGTATGTATATATACCTCTAAGACATTTTGTTCTGGCTTTCCTTGATGACATAATCAGTAACACATGCGCACACAAATCTTTTTATGTATTTTGAATAATTGGCCTGGGAGGTTTTTTGTTGTCTGAATACACAAAGTGCAGAAAGACATGCATGTAATAGACGAGCAGAAAAGAAGCATGTTACAAATGAAGCTGGCTACAATGTACACGTAGAAGAGCGAATCCTATATAGCACTGTCTCCCATGCAGCTCAAACGTATTGGATGGTGAGTCTTATTTTAATTTAATCGATTTATATTTCAATTCAAAAGTGACGCAATGTTTCACATCAAGAAATTGACATTTTCAAGTGGTGATTTATTTCCTTTTAATGTATGTCTGCCATGATGATAATCATACAAAATAAACACAAAATTGCAGTGTGTATACAAATTATATCTTTATTCCGCAAACAAATCACTGCATGCATGTCGCATATTGCATATTGCAAGATATGTCCAGGAAAACCTGGAAATTGAAATAAATTGTATTGTATGTATCCTAGTAGCTGATGGATTCAATCTGCTGTCTCTGATCCTTTTAAGGCCATCATATCGATTCTCTGTAAGTCTTCGTGACAATGTTTTTATTTTATGACAGAAGTAAGTGCCAATTACAAGATGAGCTCTTTGGTTTCTTCATTTCAATAATGATGTTGCGTCATAACGTGAAACCATTTTGTATTTATAGTCAATTTGGAGCCTGATCATTCAAAGAGTGAGATTTTGCCATCGGCATACAAGATATTTTCCATGACAGAAGGGATGATAAAGAGATGGAATTCAGTTTCAGAGTACAACGTCAATGAATGGTCTTGGATTTGAGGTAAGCTTTTGACTTATGTGATCTCTCTCTCTCTCTCCCCCTCTCTCTCTCTCTCTCTGAAGCAGGTAAGATTCGCAGACCCCTTTCTTTAGCAATTAGGCATGGTCCATTTGAATTTCAGGGGGTGGGGCTTGGGTTTTTTTGTCGGAGCAAGATTATTTTTTTCGCCCCGGACCGGAGCAAAATTATTTTTTTCTGGCAAAGTTGGAGCAAGGAATTTTTTTTAACAAAGTGATGCTCATATTAAGAATGATTGTGTTTTATCAATAGAAATTATTTACATTTTTACTCAAAACTCTAAATATTAATATATTAGTTTATTTTTATGCAAGTATTCAATTCACTTTTAAAACACTGAGAGATAAAAGATTTGTACAATACCATTCTCAATATTTATATAAGGTACATGTATATAATATGTATAAGAGGGTCTGAGGGAAAGGTATCCTAGACAATTTTTTTTAAATGTTACTAAGAATTGTAAATTGGTGAATAACTGAAGTTCTCCTTCCAAGCTTACAAGAACATGACTCTATGGGATACATACATCATGTATTAACAGCAATACATAAATATTGATAATACATGTATATTTAAGCTTTTAAGGAAGCCCTTTTTAATTCACATACACGTATAACTTTTGATATCCTCAAATATCTGAACTTAAAATGCTATTAGTGAATAATGTTTTGATAGAAAACTATGGCGAGCAAAGCAAGCCAAAAATTGTTGATACAATTTGAAAATTGCGGCGAGCGAAGCGAGCCGGAAAATTTTCAAGAATTTTAGCGAAATTTTATGGTAAATCTTCAAATTCAGATTATTTGTAAGAGCAAGATTATTTTTTTCTGTCACACCATAGGCTAATTTATTTTTTTCATCAAAATTGAGAGCAAAATTATTTTTTTCGAAAAAAACCCAAGCCCCCCCCCCCCCCAGAATATCAAATGGACCGTGCCTTATGAAACTTGAACATGTCAACTGCAACCGGAACTTGTTTCACTGGAGTTTCTTTCATTAACTGACCAACACTTTACATGTCATTCTCGATAAATTGATAGAAAATTATTTCGAAACAGTGGACCAGTCCTTTTTGACAATTTATATACATGTAAAGGTAAACTCCAAGTATGAGGAAACGGAAACTTTGAATTTCCTTTTTTGTCACTTTTTTTAGCTCAACATAGATTTGCACATATATATATCTCTTCTTCATGACACTCTTTTGAAAGATATAAACTGGATATATACAGGTATGATACGTATGTATGATACATAATTTAACAGCTGTTTTCTCATGTCCCATATCATACATATAGACATATGATTACCCCAGGTACTACCTTCCACTCCTCACGCAAGTATTACTATTCGTACGAAGATAGGTACAATGTAAATAAACAAAAATCTTCCTCAATGACCGTCTTTCCTTTGTGATTATGTGATTTAGTACAATTGTGTACACGATATTTAAATAGTATATCATTTACACCGTAATTTGTATCTCTTTATCTATGTCATGCTCGTTGAGAAGTAGTTTGCCACTTCAGTGCATTTGGAATTTATTTTCTTCTACGTGCATATTGTAAAGAAGAAATGCAGTTGTACAGCTGAAAGGCATGTTTGCGGTCGACTATGACGTAATACATCTATGGTCCCATGCATATAATCTACGGAGTGGCAATGCAAATGAAGAAAAAAGGGACTCAAAATAAAAGTAGTAGATCTAGTGTTAAGACATATTTATAGAGGGATGTATAGTGGATTTGTGAAGATGTTTTGATGAGGTAATTTCCTAATTTAATTGGTATTTGTTTCTTTTATCCAATTTATGTCACCATGAAGTACCTTTTGTGTTCTCTAATCCAGATTTAGACACCGTTAAGGTTCAAATCAAAACGAAAAGCGGATGATTGTTAGTACAATGTATGTTGCGTCAATCATCTATCAAATAGAAAAATGGAGAGGGGGGCGTGGAGATTATGAAAAGGGGAAAACTCAATTGACCATAGCCTTTTTTGGGGAATCAATTCCAGCATCTTGTTCTAAAGGGGTTGGGTGAAGTTTTGTTGGAATAGGACTTCAGATATATATATAAGAAACCTAAATGAACTGAGTTTGAAAGAGTAGTTGTTGACGATTAATGACTTGGCCCAAGTTCACGAACATTTTCATATCTCATCATAACTCGGTTTTGTGTCTGTGATAGGGTTCTAAATTCCATATAACCACGACATTATAATTTTATTCTTACCTAACAGGGCAAGTTCTTTCATTACATCTATGTTATTAAAGAAGTGTTAGTTTACACCATAAATCTCTGTTAAAACTTGCATGCCACTTGAACTGGTCCTTTGTGAACATCCAAAATAGCATTATGAGCAACCTGCATAACGCAGATCTGTCTACCACCATATACAGAGGGCAGAACGTACTTGATTCGGAACAAGGGCGTTATGAAGGGCATGAAGGCAGAATAGAATTTATGATTCAATTGTATGGTTAAGTACAATAGAGGATGAACGCTTGGGGAATAACCCATTTTTGACATATTTGGCAACTATTACATGCAAGGGTCAATCAAAACATGCAAGATTTAGGTCATTATTATTTTCGGCAGCATATTGGAGGTTCCACATAAGAAGAGGGATATGATAGCAGCTAGTATACAGTGATTAGCGCAGATATTTGGGGAGGCATATTATTCGCAAAAGTTATTAATTTCAGACAGGATGATCAAAATAAACTTTTAAACACCTGACTAAACCAATGAAATTTCCATATATTCTATTTGCTAATGAGTGAACGGAGGTAAGATATTTTTTTGCTGTAAGGGAATAAAGGAGTGAGCTTATTTAATGCGTTATGATGTATATTTACTTTATGATGAAGATGTTCGCTGAGAGGAAAAGGATCAAATCATTATGACAGCATTATGACCATTCTATTTGTTCATTTATCGATTAGCAAATATTTAAAGCAAAATGAAGTTTTATTATCAAAGTGCTTGTTCAACAAGCTCCTCTCATTTTAACATATTTTCCCCTATTATGATACAGGATTTCTTAAGAATAGTCTAGTATAAATAATGTATTTTTCATTTTTGACCAATCAATATCTTTCATTATTACTTACTGAGGCCCATCCTAGTGTTCAATATTAGTAAGAACCTTTACTGTAATGACCTCGGTCAGGTTTCCGGAAAGAGGAGTAAATAGATTTGCAAATTGAATCAATAAGAGTTGTAGGGTTCTTTATCATTTGGGAAGATATGGCTGGTAGTATCCATCAGTGACGATTTCTCGTAATATATCGGTACAGCCATCTATCTAGGCGAGCTTTAATCAATAATATGGTCTCCACAAAGAGATACTTTATTTAGGAATCTTTACCATATAGACCGGAAGTCCCGGTAGAGATGCTTCCTTGCATGAAGTAAATCAAATGAAATGATGAATATGCTCTTTTATAAGAGTCTTTCGAATTGCGTAATACAGCTCCGACAAAAGTTCCCTAAGGACAAAATCAATGCTGGCTAATGAACTCTTTAAAAGAACAACTTAATTAAAATACGTTGGACGTGCTATAATCTAACAATCCTCTTACAGAGCTGGGCTATTAAGTGGCATGTAACATGTAAAGGAAGTGTAGAATATCCTTTCTGCATGTGTGACACGGTGACATATGTATTTTTGTTTGTTTCAGAATTTGGAATGTAGGACCGATGGGGAGTATTAATGTCATATGATGAAGCTGCTGGAAGTATGATCAGGAATGGGGCTGAAGTAAAACAAGACAAGACACGAAATTCAGCTTCGAGGTCTGAAATAAAGAGTATGGTTAAAAATGTGGTTGACGATTTGGAACGGCTGCATGATGATCTATCGGATGTAATAGGTGATTTACGGAGTCTGGTATGTGATATCGATCAAGTAACTGAACGTGTGGAAAAAGAACTAGATGAGAAAAATATAAGTATCGACAAGTTTGCCACCAGTACACCGTTACAGAGTGTATCCGAAACAATCCAACGAAGGAATTCTTTGACGGAATTTAAGGTCATTGATGAATCACCTGACCTTGACCTTTCGTATTTACACTTTGCTCCTGCTCCCCAACCTCCAAAATGGGGACGATCCCTCTCACATCCGGTTCCTAGGACACCGGAAGTTCAGCGTCGACTAGAAGTGCGCGGTAGCTGGAATGCTACGAGCCTTGTCAAAGACATAGAAAGTTTTCGTTTTCATGTACCTAGCAGACAGCCTATTGCTAGATGTTTCGCTCAATTTAAAAAGAGAGAGGAGGAAAATGATGACGTTTTCGAAGTTAATAGTCAGAGTAATGCAAGTAACCAAATTTCAACCGGTTCTGAGGACTCAGACGTTACTTACAAAGAGATAGTTCCAAAAACGAAAAGTAACAACTCCGATTCTACCTACAAGGAAATAGTTCCCAGTGAAACCTGCACAATCTCGACCGTAAAGAAAGTGAATACGAGTGATGAAAAAGTACCAAGGATATTTTCTATAAATGGAGTGAAAAAAATTACTCAACCTTTCGTGTCTGGCGTTTTCAAAGAGAAAGTAAAGGAAAATCTATGTAAATGCAACCATGACTTGCAACCAGCTGCAAACCAAGTCATGTGGAATTCCAATTCTTCAAGTGACGAAACACCAGCGGTCGAATTGTCTTACGAAAACGATATGGAGAATCTTTTGGAGAATTTAGTGGAGATTTCCTCACAGTCCGGATTATCTGATTGCGACATGGACAATGACAGTCCAGATAATACCCATTCCTCCCTCTCCGATTGGAATATTCATAATGACGCTGACGTAAGCACGTGGAAAAGTTACGCACTCACTCACATGTCGGACTCAACCAAGAGCTCCGATAGTTTCGTATCCGACACGCCCTCTGATATTTTGAATGATAACACTAAGGCGACAACCCTGTACGGTAACATGATATTCTCTGATAATCTAGTCATTCTATCCTCTAAACGTCAGAAGAATAAGCATACGACCTTTTGATTTTTATGTCGCAATTCAATAAGAATTTTTAAATATTTCCAAATGCTCAGAATCGATGATCTCTAGATTACTGTTTTACATCATTTATGGTAACAACGATAATAAAGCAATGCTCTTTTAGCCTTTTTATTTGATAGATTATTACATCATATATGTACTTGACTTATCATGTATTTGAACTGAAATCAATTATTAAATAGTATTGTGTAATGTACAAATGTACATTTTTGTGTTGATCCTTCTGTCATCACATTTTTTCGTCTGTTTGATTTGAATTGATTTTTCATGAATGTATAGAGGTATGTAAATCGATACTTGTGATCAAAGCAATATTTCAATTGCCATTCGAAAAAGAGCAATGACTCCTCTAAAAAAAGAAAGGAAGTCAGTGGATCTCCAACAAGACTCGGTAACAGCACCAACAGCAAAACACCGAAACACCCTTATGTTAAAACAGAGTAGACACGCACAAAAAATGACGCAAACGGGACAAGGGGCACAAAACACGGAATCAAAGTACTAAACACATTTAATCGGAAACCAATCGGCAATCCATGCCGACTTTAGACGGCCATATCTGTCACGTCAGTAGCTAATGTTGTAGTTATCCGGATTAGGTACGTACAATCCTCCTACTTCGGCGGTTACCTAGTGTTCTCAAAGAGCGCACAATGTCTCCTCACTATAAGGTGAATGCACAAACGAGGCAGCAGAACGCAGGGGTCCAGGTAACACATAAATGAATATGTAAATGGATATCAAAACATATTAAAACACAGGGAGTACGAAAAACAGTCCGTGCTCTATCGGATGGAATGAGCTCATTCATGCAATCTCCCGAGGATCCCGACTGACATTCACAGAAGACAGGTGATCGGGACCCTGTCTTCTCTGACGAAAATTGGACAGGGTCTGTCGTGGAGTCCCGTCGCCGTCAGTCAACGTGCAATTCTTAAGAATTGCATTGATTCAGGGCGGAAGATTGGTCATTCAGTTCCATGGGGAGTGTACTCTAGCAACACCAGGATTATATCCACGGTATAAAAAGGCGATTGATATTCGATGGAATTTCGACCTTTGATCCTTCTTATTTTGTTTATTATGTCACCATAAAAGGCAAGTTGTGAAATTGTGAAATATATGTGTACTCTATTGCACGTATATGTCCGAATTTCAAAAGAAATTGGGGGAATGTTTTTTGTAAAATTTCCAGAAAAGCTGTAATACTAGTTTATGAAATCGGAAACCTTGACCTGAAAGTTTGTAATTTGTAAATTTCTATTGTGAAAATCCAAAACATTAGTACATAACCTAGCTTACCGGATAAGTTGAGATATGTAAATATCGTATGACGGTAGTCTAGGAACAACACCGTCAAGCCAGGGAAATTTACTATGTTGAATACAAAATTAACCTTTTTTGTCAAATAAACTGGTATTGATATCCTAAAATGGTATTTCTGTGTTTAAAATGTTTGCTTTTTTCAGCGTCGATTCTTGTGGAAATTTTCAAATATATTTCGATAAAATAAGTATTTTTATTTTTAAAGATGAAGTCAAGGGGAAAAAAACCACACTGCTTCTGTCTTGTATATAGTGATGGTACATGCGTGGTATGTCATGAGAAATCAAATATACTATGAAGGAGCGAACCCCTCAGTAAAACTCCCTCTAAGATTTTTTTCTCAAAACATTTTTTCCGTTTATTTGAAAATATCCAGTGCAATGTAAAACATCAATTAATGGTTCTTAAATTGTCAAGAGAGTCTATTGATGCAGTTTTATCTTTCTCTGACCATTTTTTCATCTCGGTAACAGACTGAGCAAGTTGTCTCTCTTTCGTTTCCGAGATCACGATCAATGATAATGTCCCCAATAAGCACAAAATTCCGAAGACAACACCGGGCATCCAGAGGCCAACATCCACCTGTAAACATCAACACAGGTGTAGAAACGTATCGATAATTGTTAACTTCCTAAACTGCACCAAGAGAAAGATACTGATTTTGCCGACATTTCAAACATTGAAATTATAATTCAATCGGTTCTCGCTATACTTTAAATCATGTATGTAGATGAATATATGTGTGTGTAACTTACCATGTAGTCACAGAAAGGTGCCAGCATACCTGCCAAACGTCCTAGACCAGACGCCATACCAAGCCCTGCGTTCCTATAAAGTGACATGTATGACAGTAAGAAAATTTTCTGAATATGATGCAGCGTTCTTCAAACAAATGCAAGTGAAATCGTAAAACTGACTGATTTTAGTGGGTACAAAAGATAAGAAAATGACACGTTGATTTGGTCGTGATACCGACAGATGGTATCATGGCCTTCGATTGAAGAATAGAAAGGAAGCAATCTCCAATAAGCCTGCACTGTACCGACGATAGCAAGACAGTAAACACTAAAAAATTAAAACATTGAGCGCTTCCTCCAATAAGATCACGTTCCATTGAAAACAGCAGAATGTGAACGCAAAATACCAAAACCAAAGGAAACTATGCCAACAGACCACTTCCAAGATATAGTTAAAGACTAGCAAGAATGCAAAAATTAAGAGGACAAAATGAAAAATGCAATTAGGTGCAATGAAGAATGTAAAACCTAAGCATAGGTACCATTGAAACATGAACGATAACACTTAAAAGGAAAAAGATCAAGGTATGACGGTAGCAAACATTAGACGGTCATCTGTATTCAATAGCAAATTGTGTATATATCAAGATTACATGCACACAACCCTCCGACTCATCCTGATATACAGGATTCCTAATACATACACTCACTGCAGCGAATCTAACCAGAAATACCCCCATAGTGACACAAGATACCTTGCTTCTCAAATCCTTGTTTCAATATTCTTCATTATGTGACCGGTCATAAGCATATGATATAGTTGAAAAGTTCCAACAATACCTTAGATTAGTTGGGAAGAGTTCTGGCGTGAAGACGTATACAGCATTAAACGCTCCAGCAATTGTACCCCGTGCAACAGAGGTAAAAACAATCGTCAATATGTTGGTTATTTTACCTGAAAAGAAAAGACTCACCTTCAGATATGTTAATTTTTTCAGAGAATTTCTAAACGACAGAACGAGATCTATATCAAGATCAGTTTGTAAAATCATCGACACACAAACATTTGATCAAAAGCTGAGTCTTTAGATCAAGGGTTTAGTTGCATTTATAGAATTAAAGTCAAAAAGAAATTCCTGTTGTAGAAATAAATGCTAATAAAATCAAATACTTTTAATTGTGGCACAGATTCCAGTTATCACCATGGCAACAGCCGTCAATGAAAGAAATGTCTGTAAGGTTGTTCTACGTCCAGAACTGAAAATAATGATGAATAATTTGCATAAGCCAGAATTGGAAGTTCCATGACATGTTCTCCTTTTTCTGATCACACTGACACGGTACTTACCATTTTAACAGTGCCATCAACATTATCACTCCAATCATTTCCGCAAGGCAACCAAAGAAGAAGTTGATATATAGATCCCCGGATAAAGATGGCGTCACCGATACAAGACCATAGTATGTCAGGTTGTTCACTATCCTGAAAGTGAGTTTATAAAAGTAAAAAGCTAAAATTCAATTCAAAGCAATTTGTATCTTCTTCACCCTATCATCTTTAGCTTTGACGATACTCTATAATGAGTTAAAGAATGAGTCAGGATAATCTCAACACCGCTCACAATAGAGCACTATGTTGAGCATTGACGGACCCCTAGCAAGCTAGAGGTGAGATCAGGTGCCCTGGAGGAGTAAGCATCCCCTATTGGCTAGCCGTATCCGCCATCGATGTTAATTCACGATTAAGAACACATTATATAAAATGCTAAATAAAACACGCATTAGACCACGTAAAATATTCGTATTAGCAAGACAGAATTCAAGTTAGAGCAAAGTTTGTTTGTGGAATGAAGGTATTTTGTCAACCTTTATTTTCTGTGTGATTTGAGTTTAAAAAATATAAATATACTTTGAATTTTACTGAAGAGAAATTTAAGGGGAATTTTAAATACTTGAATGCCTTCAAGATTATTTTCTCTTGTAAGTCAAATATATTTCTGTCTTGTTTATAACGAACCTTTATACTAAAAAATAGATACAAGAAATGTGTTTCATTTGGAATTTGGTTTGCGGAAATATTCCAGATATCTTCTCAGGTAATGTTGCTGTTTCTTTTTGCTTCGTGTTATGCAATGCGACACTTGCATGTTTGGCATGCATTGTTGGATTTGTCAGTGAAGGTGGTGTCGATTATACTACATTAGGATAACGGGTGTCTTGCTTTGGCCCTTGCATTTGGAATTTGTCGATATGAGCTAAGTTTTTAAGTATTATTTTCCATCTTCAATCCAGTTTAGAGATAAAGTACAAAACATACCAAACTGCCCAAATGACAAAGGCATTAATCCTTAAATGAGAGTCCTTGAAAATTTCTTTCCAAGCCTTCAATATGGTCTTTGTAGTGACGGCTTTACTCTCCACAAGACTGTCTTTATCTTTGTCCAATAATTCTATTTCCTTCTCCGACTTGACCACTAATCCCTTTACATCACAATAAGGCTGAACCTGAGAGAATGACACCTTATTCAGCCTGGCTACCCTCTTGACGAGATTGGTTGCAGCACTAACCCTGTTATGAGCTATCAGCCATCTGAGTGACTCGTCAAGGAAGCTGTAAAAAGTTTGTATGTATTGAACTAGAATAATTATCTCCATCAAATTTTCAAATAATGAGGTATTTGTAAATCTTGGATCTTATGTAAATGAAACGTATGAATCTAGTATAGCATTAATTCATAGTTTCAGTCATATGATCGAAATCGACAGACGACTTAAGGGCAAGCAGTGTGAACCTCAGCCAATTCGGAAGGCAACTTATTTAAACGGATCGATATTGGTCTTCTCTTTTATTCAACTTCATATCAGAATAAAAAGGTTAAAGAAAACAATCTTGTTTCCTCACATAATTTCCAATATGACAATGGCTGAATAAAGTGCTAGTCCTAGCTGTATGCCTCTCCAGCCAAATGGTGATAAAAAGTATGCAAATGGCGTTACAGTGGTCACCGACACAGTCCAGGCAAGTGCTACCAAGAGTCCTATCCGTGACCTGAGCTCTCCAGGTACTAACTCTAACCATATAATACACACCGTTAACAACATTCCCTAGGACAAAATTGTTCCATCATATTTCATGTATTTAATGATATTGTCAAAAGTCCTTTGAACGGAGGGATTATAAATTCAAATAGATTTAGTGATTAACTCTTTACATATATGATTAAGAATATTGTCAATATTCTGAAAATTGTGAATTAAAAAAAAAAGAAGAAAAAACATGCTTGTTGAAAAGTTCCGGTGAAGAATCTAAGCACAAGAAATCCGTAAAAGTTCTTGACAAATGCCATTGCCAATGTAACTCCAAAAAGACCGATGTTGCAAACGATATGCACTGGTTTTCGGCCATATCTGTCGGCCAAAGAGGTGGCCGTCGCGCCAAGAAACATTCCAGCAAGAACTAAAGTCTGCGATAATTTGGCGAGTACATCTCGGTCACATACAAGGTCCCACTGTAAAATAAGAGTATTAATTTGTTGCTGCTTTTTTATTTCAAAGATAGAAATATCATACAGGAATATAAAAAAAATCTTTTAAGAGAGAATATTAAAAATACTGGTACTGTAAATGTAGAAATTCTCGCGTAGGGGTAATTTTCGCATTTTTTTCCGAATCGATAGACATCGCGAAACATTCCCCCACGCAAAAATATCCCCGCTGCATTCTTACCATGGGAAAGACATTTTCATCCCGAATATTTCCCCCACGCGTATTGTCTTGATGTTAGAATCACGAAAATCTCTCCCTGTGAAAATAACCACGCTTACAGTACTTCATCATATTATTTCTAATTTCTGAAGATTTATGTCTTCAATTCTCCTTTTGGTATTTAGTTTTTTTTTTCATTATCAAATTTCTTTAATTGATATCAAAATCAATATTTTCAAAGTAACAGTCAATGCATCAATTTGGATAAAATATAAGGCACCTTTTAAGGTATTGCAAATCACATTAAATTAATTATTCATAGCTTCTTTCCCTCTAGAAGTAAAGCCTTTGGACATTAATCAGATACAAGACTTAAATCATACAATAAATTTTGGTATAAGTAGACACAGTCATGATTTGCACAATATACAAAAGTGACACTCTGTTAATTTTTCTAAGAATACTCCAATCAATCATATCAGTGCTAGTGCGTTTTTGCAAATATCACGTTCCAAGGCTGAGAGGCCTTTAGATAAAATATGTGCCATTGTCTGTGACATTTTTTGTGTGTGTGTTGATTATGGCCCGATGTTTCAGTAGGTCAACTCAAATTTAGTTTTCATACTTGCCTCAGAGACAAAGCTTGCCTTTCTTGGTTGTTCATAAGTGTATCCATTCCGGCAACTCGTGGAGAGGACGACAGTGTAGTTGTTAGTCTCATTGTTTTGGACGTAAGATGTTATAGAACACTGTTGAAGGGACTGATTCAACTGAACTGTAGAAGTATTATTGTATTCGTCCGGCGAACAGTAATAAGGAATTTCTTGCCCTTTTAAGAAAAATGGAAGCAAAACAGATAAGAAATAAATAGGACTTTATAACAGGTTCAAAGATAACAAATCAAAAATCAAACATACGTCTATACACACGCATGCAACATAAACACTACAGAGACTTTTGGGAAGTAGAGATGAAGCTATCTCTCTCTATAATACGTGCACAATCGTTCTACTTAATGGGTAACCAAAGAAAGAAGGGGATCTCCAACAACACCCGGTTGCACCACCCACAATATCACCCCAAGTGAAAACACAGAAAGAACATATATAGCAAGAGACGCAAAAGGGACAAGGAACACCAAATACGACATCAAAACACCAAACACAAAAGACTATACATATAAACCAACAATACCAATGGACGATCGGTGCCGACGTTAGTAGCAAATGGTGTGTTTGTTCGGATTACGTGCACACAACCCTCCAACTTTTCCGGTTACCCTAAGATCTCGAAGAACGCACAAGTGTAGTGTAAAATAAACTCCTTACTGTATGATGCCCAAGCAACACACAGATGGATATGTAAATGGATATATATGCACAACCACTGTAATTGCCCGAGATAAACCTATTTATTAGCTTTGTGATTGATTTCCGTATAAATAACAATGATTGATGACGTCACGACGCGCCAAATTCTAGAGCGCGGATGAATATGTACGAGATAAATATGTCAACACGATCTATTTTTAGCCTGATTTATTCCCTCTCTCTATTTTCGGAAATCGTGTAAATCTGAGCCGTATAAACATGATTTGTGTAATATAATGCATATTTTTAAGAAGAAAAACATGCCCCCTCAATTTCATTATAAATAAAAAAGAATAAAAAGGAGAAATAAAGACTTTTCCAAAATGAAATAAACAACCCCAAAAACCAAATCGTCTGCATTTTTCTCTCTCTGACTCTAATCATGGATGCCTCTTCGTTCTTCAACATTGGAGATCCCTTACAAATCTTTGGGCTGGACCTCTTAGAATTTGAGGATGACGATAATGGTGATGAAGATTTATTGTCAGTTTTGGAAGAAAACTCTGTGAATACCCCTGATCCTCAGGCTGAGGTAGGGTCCTCCCAGAATGAGGTATCTGTCACGGAACCAGTGCCTGATCCACAGCCTGAACCCAGTGTCATGTCCAGCAGGTTTTCCAATGTAACTCCAGATGATATAATGCACTACTATGACTCTACACAGACAAAGGCAACTAAAACCAACACCAAGTGGGGAGTCAAAATAATTCAAGGTGATGATTTTAGAATGTAGATAAAACCACAATTTTCTTTGTCAATATTCAACCCCCATCTTCATGTCTGAGAACCCCACCCATCCATTTGGAAATAAATTGACATGTACAGGGATAAATCTGGCAGTCTCCTTTGAGAGAATTTTAATTTTTAGCCATTTTCTATAATAGAATCTGTCAAAATCAATAAATTCGATGAGAGAGTTGTAAAAAGTATGAGAGATTCTCTCAATTTCACAGTCCAAAATTATCCCTGATGTACAATACATGTAGGTGAATAAATACATAAATATTAGAATTTTGTAAAACAGAATTGTATTGGTTAAGCATATTGCTGTCTAGAGATCTCATCTGTCAATTTTGATTTTTCAAAAAATTACTACAAAAGTAAATTATTCAAATAAATTTAAAATCACAATACATAAAATTTACTCCATAAGATTTAAATAGCTCAAATCTATCAAAGAACATGTATATGGTAATTTCACAAAATAAAATTGAAAATTTATTAATTTCAGAATGGAGTGTAGAGATGTCAGGGAACAGCATAGATTTCGACACAATTTCTACTGAAGAACTTGCCGAAATCCTCACAAGGTTTTATTGTTCTGCAAAGCCGCAGAAGGGGATGAAAACTATCACAAAAACACCCTGAAATCTATCAGAAGCGCGATCAACCGTCACATGCAGGATCTAGGGAGAAATGTATATATTGTCAGTGATTCAGAGTTTAAGGCAGCAAACCGTGTTTTCGGTGGCATATTGAAAGAGAGGGTAAGGATGGGGGACTCAAAACCAACGCAGCACAAGGAAATAATATGTGATGATGACATGTTAGCACTGAGGGAATATTTTTCAGCAGCTGAGAGCAACCCCATCATTCTACGCCAGTTTGTATGGTTTTGTATAGCCTGTCACTTTGTTACACGTGGATCGGAGACCCATCATCAGCTCACCCCGTCATCTTTTGCTTTTCGCGATGATGGACATGGAGAGTATGCCGTACTTGTTCATGAAACTGCCCAGAAAAATCATCAAGGGGGACTGTTGGATAAAGAGGAGAATGTAGGAAAATCCATGTATGCAACTGGTGGGATCCTTTGCCCTGTAAAGTGCCTTAAACTACTGATCGAGAAAACCGATGCTACAGCTTCTAAGCTCTTTAACCAGTATAACAGCGAGGCAGTCCAACTACCAGTATCCACTGAAATTTGGTTCACCACAAAGTCCTTAGCAAAGCGTTCCTTTGCTAATTTCATGTCCGACATCAGCAAGTCTGCGAAAACAAGCCAAAGATATACCAATCACTGTGTACGGGCAACAGCCATCCAGACTCTCAACGACGCTAACGTGGAAGCTCGCCACATCATGTTCTTGTCGGATCATGCAAATGAGGGTAGTCTCAGGTCCTACAATCGAACTGTAAGCGGAGAGCAGAAGAAAATGCTGTCATCTACTTTGTCAAAGGCATTCTCGGGCGAATCATCCTTACCTTTAAATCAGGAACGTGCTCTTCAACCATTACTCCCGACACAGCTTCTTCTCGTCCTTTGGCTCTTCAAGCTCCAGCGACAGTATCCCGACGAGAGCAGAATGCAACATCGACGACAGAGGCAGGCGCAGCTAATAATCCACCGATATCGTTCGATGTTGCATCCTTCAATCAGCAATCCATCTCTACATGTAGTCCAGGTTTCCTTTCACACTCGGTGTTCAATAACTGCAATTTTTCATTCAATAATGCCAAGTGAACTTCTGTATAGATTCGTCTCTTCAACGACACTTACCAGGCCACGATGTTTACTGCATTACTATAGACGACATATACTACGCCAGAAGAAGTAGTTCTTTGTTGTTGTCATCTGTTTACATATTTCGTGCTCAATTTCATAGTTTTATGAAAATGTTTCATTCGAATTTTAAATGTATTATTTTTGTAATGAGATAGTACATTAAATTGTGTTTTTGACGTTCTGAATAAATGTTGCGTTGCTATGGGATACAAGCGGCTGTTGCTTTCTGTTCTCAACTTCCCTCAACAAAATTGATTTCCAAGTATGCTATATATAGAAACAGAAATTCCCCGTTTGATATTTTTGGCAATTTATGCCATTGAAAGCGCATATATATATAATGAGTGTCTTATTTTGTGTTTTGATGCAGAAATAAATGACAATGGCAGATGCATTTATTTGATTAAATGAGCTAACGCGCATTTAATCAAATAAATGCATCTGCCATTGTCATTTATTTCTGCATGAAAACACAAAATAAGACACTTATTATATAAATAAAACAAAGGGCATACGAAATACAGCTCTGATGGCTGTAGCGAGCGCATGCTTGTTATTACCCGAGGACATCAACAATGAGATAAAACAAATTGATTTATTATTCTCTTGCAATTTCAATCAAATGTAATGCAATTGTAATCTTCAATTATGAAGAAGACTTTGAAATTGCCGATATTTCTTTTGTATCATTGTTAAATCAAATGTCAGAATTTTAGAGCCTAGTTGAATAACATTTTACTTCCAACATAGATTACCAATAATAAACTATATGTTCTGTTGCAATAATTAAAAACAATGTATCCTCAGTGATGCTCGAGGCCGAAGTACAGGATACCCAAATAATTAATAAACAAAGAGGGACATACTAAAAGTGACCAAACAGTTATGCCTAAAAACAGATAAGGGTGGAGCTATGTAGATGCTATTAAATCGATTTATTGATAATAATATTTGTTTGCAGATTCTTTTGACTGCAGTATCTTTGCGTTCATGTCCATGTCGTAATACATATTGCGTCTACCATTTAGGACATTGCCTTGCTCTAACAGTATGTCACTGCTGGTCCAAGAATGCTTTCTATTTTAAGAAGTATTTGGGCGTGATTTTCATAGCCTTCATTTCAGAGATTTGAAATTCTTTTAATCTTTACTTTGTTCTGAAATTCAATAGAAGATCATATTCCTCAATATTTCATTTTCAACAACGTCATTAATCATAATCTGGACTAATAGGTTGCGTATAAAATTACCAGATGTCATCAAACTTGCATGAATGAGCGATTTTGAACATCATGTTTAAGCAGTTCGACAAACCCGGGACATATAGTGATAGATGAAGTACAAGATTCAATGTTTACCTATGAAAACTATAGATACAACGTGCCACGCTTGTGGAAGTGCTGCGAACCATGTGACCAGTAGTATCCTTATTTGGTATCTTCCTAAAGGACGCAATCGTCGCCATATTTCATCTATGTCCATGAAATGACCGGAAGATCTCATGTCCAAAATGCTTGATATTTCTTACAGAAGAACATCCATTGAATTAATACAGTGCGTCATATATATTTGAACGGCTACTATTTGATATAAACATTATGCATGTCACGACTGTGTTTTCCTTTAAACAGAGGATGTTCATGTACAGACTCAATCAACTTACTCAACCTAGTACTAGTATGAGCTAAGATTGATCCTCCTTTTCTGTTCTTGTCGTTTTAATAGCGTTTGTAGGTTCTTATAGTTCTAACGCCGAAGTAAACTCAATCGGATTCAATGTCATCGTTAGAATTTTTTTCTCCTGATTATGACAATGAAACCTGTTGAGTTTTTTAAATACTTTTTTTAAAATTAACATTTCTGTAAAGTACCATAAATGTGCATGGCTGGTCCATGCTGCACATTAATCTTTTCATGCTAGAATTCTAATACGTGTAACATTGGTGAGTGTCACTGTTGGTGCACCAGGAGTCCCCGAGGGCACACGAAGCCAAGTCCGATCAGCTTGGTTGATCGTTTCTTTAAACGCATTCTAAAATTAATGTTCATAAAAATGCCTCGAATTCGAAATTTCTGAAAAGTGGGTCCTCTGGCATAATATCCAACCTATCCAGCTACGTCTTTCTGTTTTTTTTTCTCAAAGAAAAGGGAAGAATCTCCAGCATGATCATCCTTTACTCATCCAGCGAAACAAACCCACAAGAAAGAGACACATAAATGACATCAGACAAAATTACAAATTGCAAAAAGACACAACAATATTCATTAGAATATCATACAAAAAAATCGAAACAGGAACATCAAATATTAATGGCAACACATAAAAAGGAAAGAGAACAATGTGCACCCGGCGTCGACTTTGGATGGCCATCTATTATTAGCATCTGGTTTGGTTATCCGAATTACGTGCGCACAACCGTCCCACTAATCCTGATACACAGAGGTCTCCATTGACGCAATTGACAATTGTTGTATGAACATAAAGCACTGTAAATTGACATCACAAACAAGACAGTAAATACAGCGGCATCTTGTAACACAGATTATATGTAAGTGGATATAAAAAATTCTTCCCCGACGAGCTTTGAACAAGGCCCGTCGTGGAGTCCTGTCGTTACGGTTGGCCAGTGTGCAACGTCGGGAAAGACACTGGTACAAAAGTGTAGATTGGTCCAGCGCCATGCCCAGTATTTTATGATGACTTTAGGACCATGTCCTCGGTTAAGCAGGCAACCAACTATTTTCTTACATTTGTGGTGGAAGTTTGATCTGGCTTTGATCCTTCTGATTTTGTTTATTAGACCACCTTTAAATGAAGGCAGTGAAATTCCAAATGATGCATACTCTGAAGTTAAGAATAGTTATTGTAAAATTTCCAAAAAGGATTTTACAAGTTTATGATATCTAAATCCTTGACTGATAAGTTTTTTTTTTGTGTAATTCGATATTTTTATCATTGAAGTCCGAAAAATGATGATCTGAGAGATGTAAATGCCATGCGATGGCAATCTTGGAATATTGCCATTAAGCCAATGGAAATTGACTATGTTGAAGCCAAAGTCTTCTCTTTTTGTTGTATATCTTTGTCTGAATTTCTCTGTTATTGATTTTGATATAAAGGTCCAAAAATGAAGTTCGTCGAAAGCACAAAATGGAGAAGCACAGAATGAAAAACAATCGAATGCTTCAGAACTTGAATGTAAAATGAAACATGTGTTTTGCTGAAACAACAACAATTATATTCAGATGAGAAATTCAGCTTCAGCTTATTTGATTCTACAAGTGATACTGCTGTCAGTTTTCTTTAAATCTTTGACAATAAAACCCTATTATCTGATCGAGGAAATGAAAGGACAACTATTTAACAATTCAGGTATTAGAAAACACCGGACATGCCAAAAAATGAAGTATCAGAATCAACGGAGTGAGCTTTATTTTCATTCTTAAGTTATGTACTGCTGTGGCTTGGAAGAAGGTGATGATTTATCTCCCCGGATATCTGATCTCATCTCCACTTGGAATCACCTTTGCGTTAAGGTGTTTATTTTTGCCCAACGATTATGATTTTCATTCCGATTTAGGGTGTAGTGTTTGTACAGAAACCCCCATTTAACAAGTAACATACTGACCTACCTAATGACAAGACTCAAAGGCAGTGCCAAAAGCAAGAAATATCAACTCAAGGACACTAATGACTTAACAGAAATCGAAAAGGCTAATGTCAAGGACGTTTACTGTATAGCAAAATACAACACCTCTACAATGTCAGAACAACATCCTGTTAAAGAAACCTAATATACGAAAAGGAAATATTTTAAGACACATTCATGCATCTATATCGCAGGAAAATTGAATGAAAATCCATGGTCGAGAAAACTACTTTCACATTTTACAATGTACCCTAATCACACGTTGAAGATGATATACGGTGTAATGACCATTGAACAATTTATCTAAATTGCGATAAGGATGACATATTTATTATTTGAGCGTTTACCTAGGGTAGGTTATATCAAACTACACCCAGGCATGCACATATTACATGTCGATGAAAACGCGTATGCTGTTAAAGTACAGGTACATAATGTAGATGAAATCCTGCACTAAATTCCTCAAGAATAGTAATATTCTTGACATTGGGAAATACACTTTAATGTCATACTTTTTATTTCCTTGTACATGTAAGAGTTTAAGAAAGGACCGGCGCAACAAAAATGTGATCTTCTTTAACTCATTTGGCTATGGGCTTAGTCCCAAAATACAAATTGATTTGATATACGTTTATTGAATCTACCTTATTACCACCACTGTGCCTTATCAGGAAATGTTTTCATTTCGAAACTTTGGAAAAATTTAACACATTGAGATCAGCATCTATTATAAGGATATATTATATCACGAAAAGTATGTTAGAATCTCAGTAAGAAAACACACATGAAAAATGTCTGTGGAGGGACAAAGTGAAGGAGTGAAGAAAGAAGACCTAACATCAGAATCTGATTCTGAAAGTAGAAAGTGTTCCGCTCGGATATTGACGATTCTTCATGACAAGAAATTCCATGGTGCTCATTTGACTCTCATAGCAATTGATGCCATCATTTTACTTTTTATTCTTTTGATCGATCTTAACGTTATACCAGGTATGTATAACAGTACACCTTTCTTTTATCTTTGTTCTTATCGTGATATCTTGGAAATACAGCAAACAAATGAAAAATTGAATATGTTGAATTTTCTTCCTATTATGTCAATGCCTGTTTTGGTATCATTTCCTTCATGACCTTAGATGTCATTGGTGGGTTCTTTCAGTTTCGGGAAACACGGAAGAAGAGAAAAGCATTAACAAGAAGAAGATTGAAGAACCCCTTCATTATACTGGATTAGCTCTTCTTTCATTGTTCATGCTAGAAGTAAGTCTTGTAATGTGTTTAAACATTGAAGTGTTCAAACTCCTTATATTCTTGAACAAAATTGCAAACCAATTTTAATGCACCAGACAAGTGTCTCTGATAGTAAATCCTCATCAGTGGTACATTCGGGTGATAACACGCATTCATGAGCTCGCTACAGGCGGCAGAACACGGACTGTATTTTGTACGACTTTTGTTTTTATACCCATTTACATATTAATCTCTGCGTTGCTTTGGTCACTGCGTTTTGCTGTCTTGTTTAAATGGTCAACTTATCGTGAGGAGGTTATTTTACACTACAATTGTGCCTTCTTCGAGGCCTTTGGGTAATCGGAAAAGTGGGAGGTCGGATAACTACACCATTTGCTACTTGCGTGGCAGATGGCCTTCCAATGTTGTCACCGATTGCTCATTGGTCACATTGGTTTATGTGTAGTCTTTTGTGTTTGATGTTTCTATGTCATATGTCTCTTTGACGTCTTTATCTGTGCTTGTCTACTCTATGTTTTCGCATCAGGTTTTTGGTGCTTTGCTGTGGGTGCTACAACCGAGTCTGGTTGGATATCTCCTTTCTTTTCAAACTGAAGTGGTTTTAAGATTCAGTCATATTTAATATCAATTCTCTGTGAGGACCAAAGTAAGTTGAAAATAGCATGTCACAGATTTTGTTAATTTTTATTATATTACATGTTTATGATAGCCTAAGAATGAAAATACAACTCTTTGATGAAATTGACCTTCCGTTGCCATGGTAACAAGGCCCCAATTTTCAAAAGGTATTTTGAAGTCTAAAATAAGAGGTTTTCGCGCATCTGGTTGCCATGGAAACCCGTATCAATTCAGATTCCTCATAACAAATAACATTTATTCTTTACTTCTATTTTGTCAATCCATATAAAATTAAATGGCACTTCATACAGTAAATCAGCAAAATTCAGACAAAAAATGTCAATATTTTCCTTGAAAATATACCTCAAAATTAGGTTCTTTTTTCGTCAATTTTGATGTTTTTCACATTTGAATAAAAAATAAGCAATGGGTAAGTTAAATATTTCTTAATTGAGTGTTAATCTATGTTGACTGATCTAAAACTTGAGGGGAAAATCTAAGTGGGGAACATAACAGAAATGCTAGTTTTAAGCTGAAAAAGTGGTTGTTATGGCAACATTTGATATCAGATGGTCTCACGTAGGGTGTCTTTTGATACGCTTTTAATATATATAGACAAAGTTGGCAATGACAAAGGTATATGTTTAAGATAACTTTGATGAGTATCAATTGCTGCATGACCTTGATTCTGTTCCAAGGTCATTCAAATATAGGTCACGGTCATTTCAAATATCCGCAAAAATTTATTCCAAAATTTGATTTTTTCTTATTTTTGACGTCGTTTTTTGTTGTTTTACTATACTTATTTTGTTTGGTGTTTTTGCTTGATTTAAGTCTTCCAATAAAACAAGAAAATGAGATAGTGCTTTTAAAAGTATGTATTGTATTTTTGTATAGAATTAGTCTCCTCCAAAAAGAGAAAAAATCATGAAAATTATCCATTTCTGTCACAAATTGTCGATAAGAAATGAAATACTTAAAAAATGCTGACGTCTATGAAACAGAGGGAGTAGATACAATCTTTCGTGCTCATTCAATATCATATAATGGATTTCCCATAATTTCATAACATTTTAATGTGAAATCATATATTTCCCTTGAAAATTCAGGAAAAACGCTAAAATTTAATGTCTAAGTTTGAGTGACCTTGAAATTAAACGATATGACCTCGAAATGTTTTCAAGGTTATTTTCTAATTTATATCCTCTTTGTTAATGGTCACATGAAGTTTGATTATAAAAGACAGAATAAGGCCTTCACAATAGCACTTTAATGTTTGCATGTGCTTTAACATATGTGTCAAATATTGCCATGGTAACCTTTTCGGCATTTAATTCCAAGAAAACCAATAAGTTCCCCCACTCCAGATTTTCTCATTTTCAGAAGACCACAAATAGATATTTAAAAAACTATAAGCTTTATTACTTAAAAACCATTGCTTTTGCAGTAATTGCATTGCAAAAACTGGCAAAAAGGGCCTAAAAAGGGGTTGAAAAAAGGCCTTACAAATGCTTGAATTTTCCTTATGTTTGATCCAAAATAACAGTAAAATAAGAATAAATGGTTCAGATTTCTAAATTCAATATTTTTATGGAAGGACGAAGGAATGCTTTTGGGAAGAATCAATTCTCCACATATTTATATTCCATGGAAACATGGACCATGAAAATGTCTCGTTTATTACGTATTCCAGACCACCAAAATTTTTGACATGGTTACCATGGCAACGAATGCTCCGATTCCACAATGCTATCTAAATTCAGGCTTTACACATTATATATGACTCTTGTACCAACAATCTTTCATTTCTGTGACATGCTATTTTTCAATGTTGCTGAAATTGTTTGGTCCTTACAGAGAATCCATATTAATATAATAGCACCTTGTCCTTTCTTTTCAAACTGAAGTGGTTTTAAGATTCAGTCATATTTAATATAATAGCACCTTGTCCTTTCTTTTCAAACTGAAGTGGTTTTAAGATTCAGTCATATTTAATATAATAGCACCTTGTCCTTTCTTTTCAAACTGAAGTGGTTTTAAGATTCAGTCATATTTAATATAATAGCACCTTGTCCTTTCTTTTCAAACTGAAGTGGTTTTAAGATTCAGTCATATTTAATATAATAGCACCTTGTCCTTTCTTTTCAAACTGAAGTGGTTTTAAGATTCAGTCATATTTAATATAATAGCACCTTGTCCTTTCTTTTCAAACTGAAGTGGTTTTAAGATTCAGTCATATTTAATATAATAGCACCTTGTCCTTTCTTTTCAAACTGAAGTGGTTTTAAGATTCAGTCATATTTAATGTAATAACACATGTAGCAAAGTTCGATCAATTACGGTTGATCGTTTCTTCAACGTATTCTAAATTTCCCGGTATCAAAATTTCTTGAAATTTCGAAAACGTGGATCCTGTAGCATCATATCCAACCCATCCTGCTACGTCTTTCGGTACGCTTTTTCGACATAGTAACTTTCATACTTTTTGGCATATTACATTGTTTAGATTTGAGGATCACTGACGAGGGTTTAGTACCCGAAACGTGCATGTCTGGTCCATGCTGCCAATTCATCTGTTCTTAAATGATGCTATTCAATTTGAAGACGTTTACATTTATACCACTTGGTGAGTGTCACTGCTGACGGACCAGGAGTGCCCGAGGGCACATGTAGCCAAGTTCGATCAATTACGGTTGATCGTTTCTTCAACGCATTCTAAATTTCCCGGTATCAAAATTTCTTGAAATTTCGAAAACGTGGGTCCTGAAGCATCATATCCCACCCATCCTGCCACGTCTTTCGGTACGCTTTTTCGACATAGTAACTTTCATACTTTTTGGCATATTACATTGTTTAGATTTGAGGATCACTGACGAGGGTTAAGTACCCGAAACGTGCATGTCTGGTCCATGTTGCCAATTCATCTTCTCTTAAATGATGCTATTCAATTTGAAGACGTTAACATTTATACCACTTGGTGAGTGTCACTGCTGGTGGACCAGGAGTGCCCGAGGGCACATGTAGCCAAGTTCGATCAATTACGGTTGATCGTTTCTTCAACGCATTCTAAATTTCCCGGTATCAAAATTTCTTGAAATTTCGAAAACGTGGGTCCTGTAGCATCATATCCCACCCATCCTGCTACGTCTTTCGGTACGCTTTTTCGACATAGTAACTTTCATACTTTTTAGTATATTACATTGTTTAGATTTGAGGATCACTGACGAGGGTTAAGTACCCGAAACGTGCATGTCTGGTCCATGTTGCCAATTCATCTGTTCTTAAATGATGCTATTCAATTTGAAGACGTTTACATTCTAGTGTAATTTTTTTAATTGTATGTATCTATTTATTAGAGTGCGCGGCTACAAATTTCCTCTAGAATTCAGTTGCGTACTTTAAAAAATCTATGCCTAACGTGCATTGGAAAAGGATGCTGCTAGGATGTTAACCACCTTTAAGTCAGATGATAGCTTGGGATAAGATGACAAGTTTTCAAAATGGCTAACTTATATATGATGTCAAATTGATCCAAGTAAATCTTCACTATGGATGTACGTTTACGAGCAGCTGAGGCAAATTAACGAAAAAGACGTAATTGACGAAAAATTACGAAGATTTTTTATTAAGATTTACTGAAAGCATGAGGAACATTCTTCAGTTGATGAGTACATAAACTCATCAACTGGAGAATGTTCCTCATGCTTTCAGTTACTCTCTAAAATTTTTCTCTAGTACGAAATTTAGTCTAAAGATGTCCTCCGTGTACCACAACGGATTCCCACCGCTTTAGACTTGTCTCTTTTTGAAAGGATATAATTTGTGATTTGGAAACACTATTGTACATTGACTTCCTGTGTTATGCTTCCTTATTTTTTCAACTTATAGAATTTATTTGATACTTTGAAATATAAGCATTATTTTCCTGTCCATTACCTTATTTCAATGCAAATACGGAAAAATATAATTAAAAGTGATCTGAACAGTATAATTACTCTAGTCTGACTTAACTTTTTTTTATGGATGTCAACAAACACCTGAAACCAGATCCTTTATTAATACTGTACAGGTGACTGACTGAAGGGTTTGTCATATCACAACAGAATCAATGTAAATGCACAGTAACCTTGGTTTAGTACATGGATGAAAAACATAACATGAGTCTGAATTATGGTTTTTATTGTCAATCAAAATTTCATAATGCACTGTCTGTTCTATCTGTATGTATTTCAAAACCACATCAAAAATGTTTATATTTTAAATACAAATGCTCTTATAAAATTTGTCTTTCCTTCAGATAGTATGCAGAGTTGTTCTTGAGCCAAGGGAATTCTTCTCTGATAAATTGGAGGTGAGCATCTATTATACGAATCTATTAAGTTGCGTACAAACATGTACCTTTTCGCAATAATTTCAAACTTAAGTAACAATCGTGTTTGGCATGTTTTAACAAATTATAACCGTCCAGCATATCTAAATATGAATTTAAAAAAAAACCATGTATATAATATATGACTTTCCGAATAAGGAATTTTTTCATTGTTCACTGATTCAGTACAACTACTTTTTTCCAGGTATTTGACGGAATCGTTGTCACAGTGTCATTCTTCCTTGACATTGCCTTGTCCTTCACCTCTGTAAGTCATGCGATCAAGGACGGTGTGCTTCTAATTATACTTCTCAGGCTGTGGAGATTCCTGAAGTTGATATGTTGTGAGTACAATCTATCTTGAAAAATAAGAAGATCCCCAACATGACAATGATACCGTGATCACAGCGGAACATACACACACATGGAACGAGAAAGAATGGGGCAACATGCAGTACTACTACGTGATCAAACAGACGGATACAACAAGAACGTCATACATCAAAACAACCAAAAAACAAGTCAAAAACCGTTAAAATATAGATGCCAATAATAAAATGGTAGGAGACCAATAACTACAAGAAAGGAAGGGATCTCCAACAAGACTCGGTAGCAGCACCTTCAGCAAAACAACGAAACACCCCAATGAGAAAACACAGCCTAGACAAACACAATAAGCGACGCAGAAATACAAGGAACACCAAATACGACATCAAAACACCATACACAAAAGACTAGATATAAAGATACACGTTAGTGTGAATAGTATCACATATATGTTTATTTCCATACATCTAAAATATATACAAATGGAAAATTAATTTCATTTCAGCAATTAATGTTTGTGTGAGGAAGGACGTCTCTGGAAAACTTGAAGATGAACGAAGGGCCCGTGTGAAGCTTGAGGAAGAAAACGAAATGTTAAAGAAACAGTTAAAAACAATACAAGATAAATAGGAAAATGTCAATGTGTGTATGCATACTAATCCACTATGTACAAACACCGATATGAACATATTTTTGCATCATGTATAGTTATACTAGTAATTTGAATATTTGTTACAAAATAATGAAACAATTTTTTTCCATGTGACGTAAGGTACTTATCACAGATCAACGCATATGAGAAATACAAAACCAATTCTGCATATGATAACTTGGTCCCGGTTCAATATATATCTGTATAATTTGATATTGGTCTAAAATTGATTATGAACTACATTTTTATTTCTTTTTCGTTTTTATCCCAACAAACTTGAGTAATATAATTTTGATAAAGGTTATAACTGGTATTTTATAAATAATGAATGTGTTACAATTTATTGCACATGTAAGGGTTATCATTTTCCATGATCTCGTCATATACGATGTCATTCATAGGTATCTATTCTTTCTGTGCACACCTGTGTATTTAAATATATGATTTTGGTCGCAACAAAGGATTTATCAGAAGTGTATTAAATACCCAAGACACTTGAATATCAAATAGTAACGTGATACACACCGTCAATGATACTCCATTGGGAATGTTTAGGGGGAAGGGTACTACTCTCTCTTTATACTGGACGATGGCAATCCACTTGTGACATTCCACGAAGGTAGTGTGACATTAAACGAACTGCCACTGGAAAGGAAAATGTTCCAATTTCAGCTCGGTTTGCAGCCGGGAAAGGCTCAAATGAATTCCGTTTGACGAGGTAATGCATTACTAGTGGTGTCTTTCTTCATATCAACTAAACTTTGTATGTTGCATGAAATGCGCATCAAATTCTAGTATGGACTATATGAGTAGTTCAACAAACAATTTCTCGTAATGATAGCTATAGAGATGTGAGGATGCGTCGATTGCCTTAAACGTAATAAGAGCATAAAACACAGTGTCGGTGCCATTTTCAAATATATCAAATGGCATCATGCGAATTCGATGGGTGATGAGGAAAATCTGTCTCTTTCTTGTTATTGGTTTGATGATGATATTTTCTTATATAATAGTCGTTGATCCAATGGGAAATATTGAAGACAATGGATGCGAAGAAATGAACATGACAATTTTGAACCTTTCTCGAGTTACATTCATTAATCATTTGCAATCTTCAAAATGGAAACCAAAGCGTCTTGTCCAGAAAGTATCGTGTTTGAAAGTGATAGAGGGAGATAAAGAAGAGATACGAGAAGCAAAGGACATAATGAATTGGACAAAATTCAAAATGACAACTGATGAGGAATTCTTAAATCTGACGTCAAATTGCGAACGATTCAAGGAAGATTTTGATTATTATGATGGTCATATAACAGACTTAGAGCTTTCATTACCCATAGCTTATAGTATATTAACGTACGAGTCGGTGGCCCAAACTGAGCGCCTTCTCCGTGCGATCTACAGATCACATAACGTTTACTGTATACATATTGACCAAAGCGCTTCGGCTATGGTCAAAGCAGGAATTACCTCATTAGTCAAGTGTTTCCACAATGTGTTCTTGGTTTCAAATCCAGTGGATATAATTTATAATCATTTCTCAAGACTGCAAGCAGATATTAACTGCATGGAAGACCTCGTCAGACAAAACAAGGATTGGAAGTATCTCTTGAATATTCCTAGTACCCAATATCCATTAAGGACTAATCTGGAGATGGCGAAAATTCTTAACATATACAATGGGTCTAACGATGTGGAAGGGATCATACACCCCGGTAAAGTCATGAAGCTGAGGTTTTCATATAAACACGTTTTACATGGTGAATTTGTAAGGAGGGTTGGGAAGCGCAAACAGCCGCCTCCTCAAAACATTACCATTGTTAAGGGCAGTGCTTACGGTGTGTTCAGTAGAAAGTTTGTGGAGTTCGTATTGAGTGATAAGCTTGTGAACGACTTCCTGGAATGGACAAAAGATATTGCTAGTCCTGATGAATACTTCTGGGCAACAATTAACCATAACCATAAGATTAATGCACCAGGTGGCTATACAGGTAAGAATATTAGCTGGAAAGATGGGTGTTGCTAGCAGGCAAGAGATGCTTACTTTTCCCGGGCACCTGATCGCATCTGCATTGGGTATTTACTTTGCTCCTTTGCAGAATAATTCAGTTGACAGAATTTTGTGATTTTGAATGTTCATTTATCATGAGTTTTGCGGGGTTTTTTTACCTTCACTAACTCATTGTGTATGTAGGTCACACCTAGCCTTCGTAAGCACGCCTTGCACGCGTAAATTAACTCACTCGTGAATGTTCAAAGTATGAATATGCCCATTTGAGTACAACAATAACAAAACTTTTACTCTTTCAATAGTATGATTTCATAAATATATAATTGTCCTTGATAAAACGTTCTGAATAAGTCAAAGAATGGAAAATTTAGTAATGGAGATACTAGTACTACATACATTTGCCATTGTATAGAAGTCTAAAAAAAAACAATCAGTAATACAGAGTACCATTTATTTTGAAGAAAATGAAATGTAATTCTTATGTTTTTGACTAACTTGCTCAATTTTAATAGATATCTTTACCACTTCTTACACAGGAAATCCTGAAATGAAACCATGGATGGCGTCATATGCAGCATGGAAGGGTGAAGGTCGTTGTCATGGTAAAATAAGACATGATGTTTGTGTGTTCGGCATAGGGGACCTGAATGAACTTGTTTCTAGGAAGGAATTTTTCGCCAACAAATTTTATTTAGACTTTCAACCATTGACACTGGATTGTATGGAAGAATGGCTATTCAACAAAACTTACTCTAATTCTATGCCATTTGATACCTTTGTTTACAATCAACTGCCGTTTATTAGAAGATAGCGAAGATGCGGAATATCCTTAGGAAGATACCAATATCGTAACCTTTCTTTTGTCTCTATTATATGTTCTCATAAATAATATTTCCCATCAGGGTCTTTTTGGATTAATAAGAACATGTAAAAACTACTACAACTACATCCAGAATCATAATAAGACCAAAAAAATCGATTGGTTGGAAGACATTGCTGTCAATGAAAGTGGAATTTGTGGATGATCATTTTCACAATGTATTGAATTGACTAACTTGCCTGTAATACATGTTTTATCAAGTTTTCTCTTTTCTTTTAAAAACGAGCGTAGTGTATCTTGAAAACGGAGATTCAAGCTTTAGAAAGAACAAAAAGTTGTATATCTTCAGAAATTTAGTAATAGACGATTCGCTGGCAGTCCTTGGACTAATACCCACAGTGATGACGTTAATGGAGAATCTCTCAAATGGAATAGTTTTTAAGATATCTAACTCATCTCCCTCTTGTTTTAGGCTCAGATAGTCCACTGTCTCTATCCCGACTGCCAGGAACACGGAAAGTAAAGGCAGACATTGTACGTGAGAGATCTGCTTATATCTGGGCGTAGGTGTTGTCTGGTTCTTTAGCCTAACGAGACGGCCTGACAGACCTCTAGTAAAATCTCCCTGAAAGTGTATACATGATATGAAATGCCAAATCTCCCTGAAAGTGTATACATGATATGAAATGCCAAATCTCCCTGAAAATGTATACACGCATAAAACGTGCCACGAAATACATACATACAATGAATGTGTCAAATCTTCCTGAAAATGCATACATACAATACTTTTTAAAATGTGTCATGTATCTGTGATATACGAGAGCTGATTGATATGTTGCGAGCCTCGTATTTAATGAGACTCGCAGGGATGTTCTTTTTAAGTTCTGCTATTCTCTGACTATAGAAGTATAGAAAGGTATATAACCAGTACAGATGAAATCTAACAGGAAAGGGTATATTCCATTCTGACCGAAGATCTTGAAAAAGCTTTCAGCCCGTTTCTGACAGTTGATCAGAAGCACACCAGGCGCACTTCATCGCGTGCTTATCTTCACCTTTTTTAGGGAGATCCTGTCAATTTTCTTCAAAGATTTGTCACTATGGATGAAACATGGGTCCATCATTTTACCCCAGAGGCCAAACAACAGTAGAAACAGTGGAAGCACCCTTGCTCACCCCGGCCAAAGAAGAAAAAGACTGTTCCTTCAACTTGGAAGGTTATGCCCTCGGTTTTCTTGGATGCAGAAGGTATATTCTGATAATAGATTAACTCCAAAACGGACAAACAATTAATGGCACATACTATATTTCACTTCTGACACAGATATGGGAAAATGATAAACTTAAGCGTCGCGGAAAGCTCACTAAAGGTGTGTTGTTCCAACAGGACAATGCTCATGTTCACAAGTCCGTCACTGCCATGGCTGCCATTCATGATTGTGGCTTTAATTTCATTGAGCATCCGCCTTATTCACCTTATCTTGCTCCATTAGACTTTCATCTATTCCCAAAAATTTGAAGCAGCTATTTCTGGCACCCATTTTCATTCCGATGATGAAGTCATACTTGCAGTGGATGGCTTTCTGAACAGTCAAAATAAGGAGTTCTTTAAAAGTGGTATAGATGTACATGTAAAACCGGTGGTAAAAGTGTGAAGATACTGAAAGGGATTATGTAGAAAAATAATGAAAAATGTCTGATAAAATTCAAATCCTTCGATATGATGCTCACAACATATCAATCAGCCCCCGTATGATAATTATTCACTAAGAAAGTAAAGACAATCTTAGAGGAGGAACATCTTATTGAACTCACCACCATTAGCTTATACGTTGGCGAGATGCAGCTATTTAGAGCAAGACCTTGCCTATTTTTTGTGTGTAGTCGTCCGTACTTGTAACTCTCTGCTTCAATAAGAAGACCATTCCATCGTCGGTATTTCTCAAAAAAGAGAGTAGTAGAGCTGGATTCGCCATCCGATGCACCAATATCAACGTAAAATCCCTCTTCCTGGAAAATACAGATTTTCGATTACTTTGGTATGCTGATAACAAGAGTGGAAACCTTTGTACAATCATGGATTGGTTGTATTCAGCATATATGTTTATTCGAGATATATTATCTGATAATTTTGAGTGATTGTAATCTGATTAATCGGGTCACGTTTATCATAAACAGACAAATCAGTCTTCTTTATATTATTCTTCAAATTAATAGAGAAGTTTGAAAGAAACCTCTACAAAGGTCCCTATACCAAGGACTAACATTTACAAGAAATATCGATGATACAATCAACCGATCTAAAGGGCATTGAAAATGAAATGCTCCCCTTCATTATGAATCAGTATCATATCCCACACATCCTGCTACATCTTTCGGTACATTTATGGACATTATAATTTTCACACTGTTTGGCCATATTACATTGTTTAGATTGAGGATCAGTACCCGTAACGTGCATGTCTGGTCCATGCTGCATATTTATCTCTGCTTAAATGATGCTATTTGAATTTGACGTCGATTAACAATACTTTATTAGTATTGCATTTTCAAAATTTTAGTTTATACACATTTTCAAAAACCGTATTAACGAGAACAAATTATGTTCTTTTTATATGTCTTGCCAGAAAGTCTGTCAGAATCCTTGGATGTAAGTTTGAATATAATCTCGCTTAACTCAGCAGCGCACGAATTTTCCTCAAATTCCTGTTCCGAAATTTTGAGTTTTTGTTTTTAATTGTTTTATTGTCATTCGTGTGTTATGATTTAGTGTGTCTGCTTAGATTGTTTGTATGGCCCTTCTGTGTGGGTGTTGTCTTTGTGTCTCCTGTTGTTCATGAAGTTGTTTTTTCTGGAGTTCGATATATCCTGCGCCTGTTCCCCTGTGGTCAGTGCTGAGTAGTCTTGCTGGTGATGTCTTCTGTATTCTTCCATATACCAATACTTTTACATACGTATTGGTATATGGAAGAACATTTACATGCACATTTATATGCGAATGTATTGGTATAAGGAAGAATATTTACATGTAAATGAAGAGTATTTACATGTACATGACATTTACATGTAAATATTATCCCATATACCAATACATTTACTAAATTGGTTTTGGATACATGTATAATGTTATTCCCCAAGAGGAGACTATTGAGAGGAACATGTTGCATTTCGGATGTAAACGCTCGTAACGCCTCAATTCATAATCTCTACAGAAACGTGCTGCGACGGCTCTTCTAACCTGCATACTGAACTCACGGTGACCTAAATTTTAACGTCATCTTTGTACCTGGAAAAATCGCAATATCAGAAAACAATAATGAAACTGACATTTGTGGTGCTTGTACAAATGTCATTATCTGTGTTTCGTTACGGGTATGCAACACACAGCAAGTGCATTTATCGCAAGAAAAGGGCTAACGCGCATTTGATGTACAATAAATGCAATTGCTGTATGTTAAACACCTATTCTATAAATGGAAGAATATTTACATGTAAATGTATTGGTATATGAATTAATATTTACATGTAAATGTATTGGTATATGAAAGAATATTTACATGTAAACGTATTTGGTATATGAAAGAATATTTACATGTAAATTTATTGGTACATGAAAAAATATTTACATGTAAATGTATTCAATTTGATATATGGAAGAGTATGGAGATAAAATATACCCTATATTCCAAGAGACTGTCAACCACGGGTGATATCCCACCAGAATAATCCACTTCTTCCTTCCTAAATCTGTAAATTCTTGAATTTGGGTTCACAATCCAGTAATTCCTTATCAATGACAACAACTCACTATTGTCTGCACGGATCGATTGGTTTGTTAATATTTCTGTCCGTTCCCTGTATGGATATTTGAACTTCTTTGTTTGATTCAAGATAAGAGGCTGAAACGCTTGAGGTGTGTCACATTCGTTGTTTCTGCTTTTTCCATTCCCAAACCGTGAATGTTTATATCCGTCACCATCATTGGAAAAGCTTCGCAAAATAAAATGTCCAGAAAACTTTTCACGAGATGACGTTTTTGATTTTAATGTTCCATTGAGCAATATCATGCAAATAAAACCAACAGCAAACAGTAGAAAAATTAAAGGAGATATTTGATCAGCTTTCATTTTATCATGTGAACGTCATACATGCACACACATACAGTCGATTCCTCGCTGCGTATCTCCAATTTCTGTGAATCGAATCTTTCAATTTGAATGGAAAGAACGATTTCACTCACTGCATCTTGGCGATTTCTTTACTGACACATTGAATACAAATATATGCACATAAAGATAGACATCTATTCATCAATACGATCACAAGATGTTACTGAAAACGAGCGTTCTTTGTTCACCAATCACTATTCAAAAGCAAAAGAGGACCAAATGTCCAACCAATGAAATGGGTAAAAAGGGAAAATAATCAATAGTCTACGTGTTTATCGTTTATATCAAACATCAGTAAGAATAAGCTTTTTGAAGTGAAACCTGTGCGCAATGTTCAGAGAGGTCTAAAAACAAAATGCATACCCTCATATGTAAATAAAATTTTGTTTCTTCTGGCCCTCCATTACATTTTTGTCTTATACACAGGCCATTTGTCTCTTACCAACTTGAAACTTTTAGGTCAATGTTTCCGTTGTCATAAACCAGTTAAGACTTTTTGGATATTTTACAAAAATATTGTCGGTTTCTTTTGAAATTCGGACGTATACAAGCAATAGAATATATTACTCTGAGAATTTCACAACCTGCTTTTTATGGTGACAAAAGAAACAAGATAAGAAGGGTCAAAGGTTAGACAGAATTTCCATTGAATATATGTCAAAATTACAATGTATCAAACGCCTTCTATACCATGGATATATCCTGCTGTCACCAAACGGATACTCGGCTTGGTACCTGACCAATCTAGTTTTGTATCAACGCAGTCTAAAGAATTACACTGGGGCTGACTGTGCCGACGGGACTCCATGACAGGCCCTATCCAAACTGATTCAGAGAAGACAGGTTCCCGCACACCTGTCCTCTCTAAATGTTGGTCTGACTTCTCGGAAGCTATCTCCAGCCGGCAGAGCATAGACTGTTTTTGTACGCCCTTTGGGTTTTTTTTATATCTATTTACACATTTATCTGTTTGTTTGGCCCCTGTGTTTTGTCATCTTGTTCACGAATGTAGTCATCGTACAGTGAGTAGATACATGTAATTATACACAGCAATTGTGCTTTCTTCAAGACCTCTTTGTGACCGGAAAAGTGGGAGGGTTGTGCATACATAATATGGATATTCACATCATTTGCTACTTGCATGGCAGATGGCCATCTTATTTGGCACCGATACCCCATTGATCTGTATCCTGCTCACAGATGTATGATACCATACCGTTATATTGAGTCTTTCTGTAACCCTGAGTTTTCTGTGGAGACAGTATCTTACATACAACCATTATGATGACATAATAAAATTGGTATGGAAACATCAATTTGATGCTTTTAAAATTTTGGTCAAATATTCAATTTTTAAGAGTCCTCTTTACTTTTGCATATGCTGACCTTGACCTGCAAGCATGACCTTGAAATTTGCCCTAACACAAAAAACAAAGGAGAATATACATATTTCCAGTTTTTGTTCTGTTCACATTTTCTTCCAGACAACAATCTTTCAGAGTATATATATACTTTGACTGTTAAAGTAAGTATTCAGCATTACTATAAATTAAATGTCTATTCTACTCTTACCTCCTAAATGAAGGTATTTATTATATACCATACTGTGAAAAGGAAAAGAAATTTGTTGCTTCGTATTGTTTATATACAAATTACATGAAAAATACAATATATCACATACATGAACACATACTTTCACTTTTAATGGAGCAATGAGTCAGTCAAATTAGTCACTATTCAATCATAATTAATCATGAACTGTTGACTACACAGCTTTCTGAGTATTCACATGTGCATAACATCGATCTTAGCATGGAGATCAGCTTCAAGTGCCGCCTGAAATAAAAGATGAAATATCATTTTGGATAAGATTGAATACTTTTTTTATGAATCATTTTATAATATTTAACTTCACCAAAATTACAAGAAATGACATCTTTTGAATACCAAATACATTTATTCTGTCCCAAAAGGCATGAGACATTGAAGAGATTGACCAATGCAAACATAAAGTGGAAGAATAAAACCTGCGTTTGTGAAACATGTCAGCGTCTTTGATTTTCTGTTCAGTAGGTGAAAGGTCAAGGTCAAGAGGTAAAAAATATTGGTATCAATGGATACACATGTGAAATATCAAAGCCTTATCACTTCCCATTTAAAAGTTATGCCCAATGATAAAAGTAGAGCTGAAACGAATACCTGAAAATGCTATTCGAATATTCGTGACACATATTAGATTTGTATTTGAATATTCGTTATTAGTGTCCTCAAAATTATGTTTCTGACCAGTGTATTTACTTGAAAAAAAAACCCTTGTACAATAAAGATTCCGGTAAAGAGTTAGGTTTGGGGTAATCGATTGTAATCCTGAAACACTTACGCATCTCTACGTAAAAATGTCGTAATCCCATAATCATCATTAAGCCATGATCCCAAAATGGCTATTCACCGGACTTGATAGTAATCACAGGAGCTCAATGCCAACAACCTTCAATGACATCCGCCCTTTCCCATCTCTCTCTAGTCAAATATAAGGAAAGTAGAAGAGATATTCTTGTTGATCGTTAGCATCGAGCTCCTGTGGTAGTATTGTACATGGTACCTTCATGACCGTGACAACATGGAAATCATACAGGGACAGTACATTGTACGCACATTACGCGCATTATGCACTAAGCGTTAGTGACCCCATCCAGGTCAAAACAGACTATGGATTTACAGGTGACAAAAAAAAAAGATGTCGGAAAGTTAAAGCAATGTACATCAATTTTTCTTTTATAAATTCCTTTATAATAAGACAGGAGAAAAGGAGGGGGCACAGGGTACATGTCATGCAACCTTAGATATTCAGGTGCTGCTCTCGCTTGAAAATATTATCAGATTGAAATCCATGTTATAGCAAGGCAATGAAGTGTCTTTATCAGTTGTGCGAACATTCGTGGGTCAATTGATATCGGTTTCTGTGTCTGTACATCTCATAAACTTAAGTTATACAAAGCTTTATATTTCCTTTTTTCTGTATAATTAGGGGACTATATGTATACTAACGAATATTCGAATACCAATTTTCCATTTGAATATTTGCTGAAAACTATTCACTCGGTGAATATTCGTTTCAGCTCTCCATAAAAGTTTTTGAAATGTAGGGCAAAGATCAAAGCCACAGGTATCAATCATCAATGGAAAGGTCTTGTCACAAGGATTATGCATTTAAGATATGAACGCCCTATCACTTACCATTAAAAAGTTATGCCAAAAGTTTAAAGATTTTGACTCGGACAATCTAACAGACAGACAAACCGAAGGACAGGCCAAAAACTATGTGCCCCCGAATCTTTGATTTCGGGGGCAAAAAAATATTTTAAGCTACAATGACTTACAAGTTTCTGCCGCATTTCTTCAACTTTCACTTTTGTAAGTGGAACATCCTAGAAGAATAAAAAGAAATTGTATCAAAGAATTCTTGTAAGTATTCTACAAATAAAAAATGTTCCGAAATGGTCTTCAACTTAATGCAATTAACTTTTTGTACTAGCATGGAAGCATTGTAAACTTTTATCAAATTTAAATGTTTTTTGAAAGTTTTAAATAAAATGAATTTTCAAGGTGAGAATAACTCAGCTGATGTAGGTCATCCTAGCTTTTCATAAATTTCAAGATGTATCCTCTTCTTCTTCTTGACAAGACAACACCTGATTATTAATATTTTTCCCTAATTTTCTTCTGTACATAATGAAGCTATAATGTACAACTTACAGGTGGAAGGCTATGATATAACTGGAGTTTGGCCTGTAGAGGAGCAAGTTCCTTCTTTATGGTTTCCAATTCCTACATTAACAAAAACATATTTTCTCATTACTTTAAGATGTCTCTGATGTAAAATGAGGAAATGTCTTTGCTCACAGATACAGACTTTTTGAAATATCAGTGTAAAAAAGTGCACCTTAAAAAGATACTTCTAACAAGTCCTGGAGTAACATAGCAGTGATACATTAAAATAATTGCATCTTTGCCTCATTCTACCCATACATGGCAAGTTTAAGTTAACAAGTAAGAAATTGCAGCAAATGATATAAAATTAATGAAGAAATTACATTTAGGAAACTTGTCACAGGTGTGTTCAATTTCAATGTGTCACAGTAAGTAAAACATAAATGGTTCATAATAATCTGATTCTGACATACAAACCTCTGACTTCTTGACTAATTCTCCGTGATAAATGGATGGATCAACTCCTACCTTCCCTAGATGATTCTACAATAAAGAGTTACGCAGAATCATAACATCTTACATGTGGTAGATCAAAATATTGCTTTCCCAATTATCAATACTTAACTTAGAACTTCAAGGTTAGTATATGAGCCTACTGTCCATTATCAATACAAACTCCTGATTTCAAAATTCAAAGATAGAATTTATAGAATCTATGACATTTTTCTGAGTAATTCTCACATAGAAAATAACACATGATGTACAAAATGACTGCAAAACTACTATTTTGAAATAAATTTCTATCAAGAAAAGTCACACTGGTAAACACCTTTGAAAAAGTAATTTACTGCAAAAAGATAGATGTTTTTTATAAGCATGGAATTTCTCAGTATTATGCGAACAACTGCTGTACATTGGATAGAGGACAGGCAGATATTAAAATCAGTAAAAAGTAACATTTTGTTCTTCATGTCAATACCTCCATGCGTTTAATCTTGTCTCTGTATTCCTCTGATTTCTGATGAACAAATCCCAGTTCCTTGGCCTTTTTCGTTGTGCCTGTAATTTGTTCTTCTTCCTCTCGTCTGAACATATCTAGAGATCTGAAAAAAAAATTTTCAAACACTTATAAAATAAATGTGTAACATCTGCAAGAAATTAGCGGTATAACAATATATCCATATATTGCGATATTTGCTAAATTCATATTGCATCGCTATACAAAATACGTATTGCAATATATCACGCCGTTATATATTATATGAGTAAATCATTGAATCACTTTGATTTTAATCAATTTAATTGAATACAAGCAACACATGGTCCACATAGCTCACAATCGAAATGGATAATGACAAAAGCATTCAACTACTTGCATGTGTCTTTTTTTCAAGAAAAATGACAAGTCAAATTTAATAAGAAAATACTAAGTTTGTACAAACATACAAAAAGGAACTTTGTTTAAGATCAAAAATGAAAAGAAACCATACATCACAATTTATCCCACCTCTGGCAAATTTCTTGCAATTTGATTGGTCGAGAAGAACCTAATATTATGTTGTATTATGTAACTGACAGGATATCATTTTAATATCCTGCTTCTACAAAGACGCTTTACGCTTTTGACGTCACTGAGATGCTTTAAAATATGTTGACGTAACATACACAAACCAAAAGCCATCGGTGGGATAAATTCGTTATACAGTGTTTTACAGGGGGGATACAAAAATATATTGGGTCGATGAAAAAAGTTGTATTGGGCTCGGCTTCGCCTCGCCCAATACAACTTTTTTCATCGACCCAATATATTTCTGTATCCCCCTAGTAAAACACTGTATAACTAATAATATCGCAATACAGCAAATGAAATATTGCGATACACTTTTTGCGTATTGTTTCACCCCTACAAGAAATGGCAGCAAAATAAACATGTATAAACACCAGACTGAAACTGGCTTTTTTGTTGAATCTAAAGCTAAATTAAGACAAGTTGGTCAAAGGTAAAGGTTATAAGATTAAATGTTCTGGTGTACATAGAAAGGTCTTTTCACAACTAAAATATATTTGTAACATCAGTCACTTACAGTTCAAAAGGAATGTACACTTTTTTTTTCTTTTTTTTTTACAAAAGAAGGTCAAACATCTAGATTAAGGTCACAGAGAAAATATTTTGGCGCAGTGTATTTCTAGGAAAGATTTGTCACATGAAATATGCATGCAAACTATAAATGCCTTACAGAACCAATCAAAATTTATAGGGTTTGAAACTGAAAGTATGACAGACAGACAGAGAGAGAGAAAGAGAGACAACAGATAAAATATCTCTCTAAGTTTTGTAATGCTCCCATGGAAATCCAATGATAATTACCTCTGTAAATTACTATGTTTAAGTAGTGCTGCCCTAGATTTCTCTGAGAGTTTGTCCATTTTGATTTGTTCAGCCTTCCTTTTCTCTGATATCCTAAATAGGTCGTCCTGCAGCTTTGACATTGCCAACATGTAACTTAAATAGAAAAGACATAAAATGTCCTCATATACTGAAATGTATCCGTTGTACAATAGAGTCATTTTACATAGCGTTTTAATCATATCCATTGTAAAGTATGGTAAATTTTATGCCTGGTAAGGTACTAATATGAATTATGGCAAAGCCCTTGAAGCGAAGCGAAGACAGTGCATGAAATTGCATGGGCCGCTGCAACTTGCAGTGTTTACATAGGAAACAAAACTAGGGATTTAAAAAAATCCATATAGCATACGAAACTATGGGTTCAATAATTTTCTTACAGGATACGAAACTAAGGATTCAAATTTTTTCGGTCTCCTGTTGCAGACATCATAAGCTAACACTTTTCAACTTTTTCACTACTTTTCATCCTAGCTTTACATTACACACTGTAAAAACCAAATATAAACCATTTAGCTACAAAAATAGAGATTCATCTAGAAATATTTTCGTATAAAAACTGACTAAAATGGCGGCGCCCATCTTGCCAATTCTTGGATGAAGAAAAATAAATTGGTCAGTATGTATCTTTTCTTCCTTATTTTCATTCATTTTTCCACTTAATTCGTATATATGTGTTACCATTTAAGCTTGCTCAGAGCAAGCGGGCCTTTGGGCCCGCTTGCTCGCTTCGCTTCGCTTCGCTATAAACTATATATTTTCTGAAAGGTAATAATGCCCTGAGTACAGATATAAGACTCTAAGGTCTTGAAAATCAAAGGAGAATAAAGCCTGTGTTTGTGAAACACGAATGCCCCCGGTGGCATCTTTGTTAGTATGAACACTATTTTCTGTTAAGTACATGTATGTGAGGTCACTGGGTTAAAAGGTCAAAGGTCAAGGTCACGAGGTCAAAAATTTTGGTATCAATGGAAAGGTCTTGTCACAAGGAATACACATGTGAAATATGAAAGCCCTATCACTTACCATTCAAAAGTAATGCCAAATGTTAAAGTTTTTGAAAAGTAGGTCAAAGGTCAAGGTCAAGGTCATGAGGTCAAAAATTTGGGTATCAATGGAAAGGTCTTGTCACAAGGAATACACATGTGAAATATGAAAGCCCTATCACTTCCCATTCAAAAGTTATGCCCAATGTAAAAGTTTTTGAAAAGTACGTCAAAGGTCAAGGTCATGGTCACGAGGTCAAAAATTTTGGTATCAATGGAAAGGTCTTGTCACAAGGAATACACATGTGAAATATAAAAGCCCTATCACTTCCCATTCAAAAGTTATGCCCAATGTTAAAGTTTTTTAAAAGTAGGTCAAAGGTCGAGGTCAAGGTCACGAGGTCAAAAATTTTGGTATCAATGGAAAGGTCTTGTCACAAGGAATACACATGTGAAATATGAAAGCCCTATCACTTCCCATTCAAAAGTTATGCCCAATGTTAAAGTTTTTGAAAAGTAGGCCAAAGGTCAAGGTCAAGGTCACGAGGTCAAAAATTTTGGTATCAATGGAAAGGTCTTGTCTCAAGGAAAACACATGTGAAATATGAAAGCCCTATCACTTCCCATTCAAAAGTTATGCCCAATGTTAAAGTTTTTGAAAAGTAGGTCAAAGGTCAAGGTCAAGGTCACGAGGTCAAAAATTTTGGTATCAATGGAAAGGTCTTGTCACAAGGAATACACATGTGAAATATGAAAGCCCTATCACTTCCCATTCAAAAGTTATGTCCAATGTTAAAGTTTTTCGGACAAACAGACAGACAAACAGATAAACAGACAAACAGACGGACAGGCCAAAAACTATATGCCCCCGAATCTTTGATTCCGGGGGCATAAAAACTCTTGTACAACTTTGTTATTTTGCATATGTTATACAGAGAAAAGAGACAATTTAAATGCTTCACCAGTTATTCCCCTTTGTTTTTCTGGTCCCAAAATTATTATTTCTGAGCAGTGGGCATTATAACCTTACGGAAAATATATAGTTTATAAGACCTTACCAGGCATGGAAAAATGCCCTATTGTACATCGGATACCTTTGTTTTTTAACAAGCTCTTAACATGCATGTCTATAACTTGTCATAAGTTGTGTTGACACTTGACCTTCTAATTTGTGTTTACCTTGAATCTGAAGCATCTTTAGTCTGTAGGTGTAAAGCCAATGTAGCTAAGGTCCTAATACTGGCAACCCCTGGCTTGGACAAACTGTCTAGTGTAAGGTTAACATGCTTTAGGATGCTCTGCAGGCGATTGGCTAGAATATGACAAAGACAAATCTAAATCTTGTAATGTTATAGACAAAACAATGGTACAAGAAATGTAACTTTTATGAAATGGCTAGAATATTACAAAGACAAAGCTAAATCTTGTAATGTTATAGACAAAACAATGGAACAACAGGTAACTTTTATGAAAACCAGTCTTTTGGACACCAAGACATACATACTGAATTAATGGGAATATTCACATTAGTTTTAACTTTTATTTCAGCTTATTTTTGTGCATTCATGGTCCATAAGGCATAATTTCAAAGGCAATAAAAAAAAAACATGTGTTTGTGAAACAAGAATGACCCCGTTGCCATCTTGATAGTAAAATAGCTGTAACGAAAGAAGTATTTCATACTCCGAGGTCAAGGCCTCATGGTAAAAAATTTTGGTATCCATGGAAAGGTCTTGTCACAAGGAATACACATGCGAAATATGAAAGCCCTATCACTTACCATTCAAAAGTTATGGCCAAGGTTAAAGTTTTTGCGGACAAACAGACAAACGGACATGCCAAAAACTATAAAAATAAAAAAAATTAAAATTAAAAAGCGAAATTATGAACAAATTATCAATGAATGAAAATGTATAGCACTGATGAGATTAAGCATTCAACAACTGTGAGCTTTCAATTAAAGTCGGCATTCAGCAATTTTTACCTTCAGACCTATATTCTCGAGCTTCCTGTCTATAAACATCTATACTCAGCTGAGTATCTCTGTCAGCCCTCTCATTCTTTCTCATCAAATCATACAGAATTCCTATCGTAGTTTTGTTCACCTCAAAAGCAGGGATATCGCTACCTCCAAACACCTTCTCCAACCATAGCTGAACCTATATGAACATGATGAATATTGTAAATTAGTTTTTATTCGTCAGGTACAAATTTTCGTCATTTTCATCAGTGCCTTCCTTGACGAAATTACGTACCGATGAATATAAATACCCATGGAAAAAAAATAATGTGTAGTAAGGAAAAATTGAATCAGTCTCTTGGTAAACTTAAATATAAACCAGGAACACTGTGGAGGAAGGAGGAAGAAGCTGCAGGTTCCGAGTTTCAAAACTTTCTTCAATAATGTTAAGACATAACAGGCAAATGACTGTCAATGAAAACTTCATACAGAGTGGCATATAATGTTCTTCTAAGAGTTGGAACCCTTCCGCTTTATTATTCTAATTACCAAATGATATGTTTTCACAGCTAGCTAGGTGATATGTTTGTTTACTAATAATTGTTAAACAAACAATGAAAACCAATACATACGGCGGATTTGACGATTTGAAGGCGGATCTAAATGTTAAGATGGTATTTGAACAGACGAATTTACATTTTAGGGACCCTTGGATGACGAATTTACGTACTGACGAAATGGTCATTTTAAACGAATTGACGAAAATTGGTACTGACGAAAATAAAGCAATTTACAGTTTAACAAATTTAATTATTGTTTCAGGTACATGTGTAGTTACACCATTTATGATTTAAAAGATCTAGAATTTATACATTTTTTACCTCTACATTTACACGTTTTTAAATATATAAATAAAGTTTTGTCTACATACACATATGTTGCAGTTGCTAATATAGCCCCTAATATGACATTGGATTTTCAGAATTTTGTTCAAGTGAGCTACCTGTACCATGATAAGTTAACTTTCTTACCTCTTTATGTTGTTCATTCATATCTATTTTCCTTCAGCTATTTCCAATTTTTCCTCCCAAAAACAGCAGCATCATGATTTTACATTACGTACTGATTCATGTGAACTAACTCTGAAATGACAGAATGTTTCTATTACATGTATGTTTGTGAAACACAAATGCCCTATCAGTATCAGCATCCTAAAAGATTTCATTTGAAAAGTAGGTAATATAATAAAGATCAAGGTTACTGGTGGAAAAAATTTCAAAAAATGAAATAGTCAAAAGTTAAGTTATAAACTTATACATCTCAATTTGTATACAGTATACTGTACTTTGTATGTTAAGTTTTTATAAATTTATGACCAAGACCAAGGTTTAAATTTATGTGGCCACACAGAAGAAACAACAGATCAAACTATATACATTCATGTTTCTGAATTTTATATTCAATCAAGAGGAATTTTATTTTATGAAATGGACTGTAGAAAGGACCTGTTAAGATAACGGCCCTATTTAGCCCTAAATCTCGTGACTTATTTCTTCTTCATGGCGACTCGTATACAGGAAAACATATTTGAAATCATTATTGAAATGTAATTTATTTGCAGACCTTTTACATTTCGTTAAAGAAACCTTAAGATTCTAAAATTAAGGTCGAAAGAGGTAGGGGTGCACGCATAGAAAAACAGATAATATCGACAAAAAAAGTAGAAATTTTAGAATATTTTACCAAAAATGGATAAATATAAATTAAAAGACATCAAATATGTCTACATTGTGTATCAGGAATAGATTTCGAACATTCCATCTCCTTTAATCGGTAAATAATGCAATCCGGAACTTAAAATACGGTCTCATTTTGTATTCAATGGCTACAATGTAAGCCTATTAGCGCGAAATACACATTGGCGGAGAAATGAACATCATTCTTGCTTATTTCATTCCTAATTCTTGTATATTTCATTCAGTCATATTTAGGTTACATTCTTTGATCGATTAAAGAAGAAAAATAGTCAAATGTGCTATATTTTATGGTCGAAAAGGTCGATTATTAAAAAATACACCCCCCTTTCCATTTTTGGTTTTTCGTCTATGGGGTTGTGTTCCCCCCGGAGATACAGAACCCTACTTTGCCCCAAAAATTGTATCATTGATATACATCTCCAGTAAAAGTGGCTTTCTGTATATCCGGGGGGAACAATGTTCAAAAAAACTTTTCCGTTTTCTATTGATTTCTATGAGAAAAAGAGAAGTTTTGACTCCAAAATTAGCATTAATATGCAAAACAAATAAAAATCTACTTCATATTCTGATGGTATGCAGTATAGGTATACATTTTACATAAAAAAGTTCTTGAAATTTCAATTTTCAAAATTCCACTTTTCAGGGCTGATTTTAAGCCTTATCTTAACAGCTCCTTTGAGTTCTTACTTCATCTTACCAGGTATTTGAAATGTAACTCAGGACCGTCAAATAACCCATTTTTAGGCTGATCTTCTGCCTATTATGCAATACCAAATTAATTAAATCCGTGTACTTCAGTTTTCCCACACCATATTTTTCAAAATTCAAAAAAATATTATTTTAAAAATATTTTGTTCGCCCTTACCCTTAAAAATCTGCCTCCAAATTTTTTTAGGGTCGTTTAAGATTTTTGCGAATTTCAAAGTTTCTAAAAGACTCATATTGCCCTTATTTCCATGAAAATGATTCTTGTTGTGCGTGTGAAAATATCTGTTGGGAGCAAAATCATTGTCCAAAACATGACACTCCAAGTCAAGGAGGGGGGAATGTTTGAAATCTATTGCATACTGTTATGTGCTTGGTTTCCTAGTCACCAGATTCCTAGAGGAATTCCCTATTGAGTACAGAAACTAGAGCTGAAACGAATACCTGAAATTGGTATTCGAATATTCGTGATATGTATTCGATTCGTACTCGAATACATATTCGTTATTACAGGGACCTCCAAGAGAGTCCTCAAAATTACATGTCTGACCATTGGATTTATTTGAAGAAAATTATACTTGGTATCATTGAAGACCGTTAAAGTGTTAAGGGCGTAAAGCCTAAAGCCTTAGGTTTGGAGTTAACGACTTAAACTGTAAAACATCCTGCAGGCATGACAAACCATGGTCCCAACTAGCCGCACTTGCCAGTTACTGGTACATTGTATTTACACGGTATCCGTAGACTTGAATGTGCAACCCCCCCCCCCCCAAAAAAAAACTGGGAACCTCATGGGTGATACATGTATGAGTACTAAGGATCCTGCACATACTCATAATTTGGTACCAACTTCACTGTCCAAGAGCAACTCTTTCTGTTTTTGATAATTTGATATATGCCAGTCTGGGAAAACTCAAAATTCGGCAACGTTGTCAAATTCAACAACTCATTGCTGAATTCGGCAACTTTAGGTTGCTGCATTAGCCAACTTTAGGTTGCCGAATTCAGCAACTTTTCACTGAATAACAAATCAGCATTGAAATAGAAAAATCGGCATATATATGCTGCCAGTTTCTTGAATATTTCACCATTCTACATGTTTTAGAGCAATTGAGAAAAAATTCTGTAGAGCAATTAAAAAGTTGCCCATTACAACCAATGTTAAATCAGACACTAAATCTGTATTTTCAGTCCTAATTTTTTGCTATAAGGTTGCCGAATTCGGCAATATGTTGCCGTATTTGGCAATGTTGCCAAATTTTGAGTTTTCCCGAACTGATGCCCTAGGCATGTCAGGTACCTGAGTAATTCAATGAAAGCAGAACTGATTTCAATTTTTTTTCTTGTCGGATATTTTGTTAAGAGTCCTGATCGTCCGGACCAACTTGCACTCAAGGATATAGGCCGTATCAATATATCCTTGCATTCAGCGGTCAATTTTTCCTACGCAAAATTTTAGAGGGAAATTTCATTGTTTTTACTTTTACGTCAAGACAATGGAAACATTCCGACGTCATAATGACACCGTTTGCGTTTCGAAATATTAAGCGAGTTTTCCCGCAAAAACAACGTCTTCCTTGGTAACAAGATTTGAATAGCAATGCCTGAATATCATTTTAAACGCAAAATTGAAGATCGTATTGAGTTCAGATTTAAATTTAATTTTCTAAAATAACAATTGTGATGTATAAATAAAGAAATGACCTGCAAATAACGAAGTTAGACTCGAAATTTGCATAGCAACTACCCAAGCCAAATAACAAAGACAGATCAGGATGACATCTCGCGAGGCACAAAGAGTTCAGTGTTATGATGAAAGTTACAGATGGTATTTGCCGTTGTTTAGATGGTAACACTTTATATTTTAGCTATTAGTATTTTTATAAAACTTTTTCCAACATTGTCCATCTACCTAATCCGTTATTTACCGGAGACCAGAAATCTTGGTATGCAAATGTACCCCTGATGTCTAGGGTTGGTTCTCGCAGGGATTCAACCCGGAAGTAGTTCTAGATGCGTCCGGACTAGTACCTGAGGCGGTTTTAAGGGTTTACTAAACACAAAATTAGCGCGTCAGGAATATTTCGATTATTACAAAAACTATAGAATTATTCGGCAAAACATCTCTTATAAAGAATTAGCCGATACAAAAATATTTGGTTTTCATTCAAATTATAGTTTGTACTGTACTATTTTGGGGTACCTGTAAAGTGCGAAACGAAACAAAAACGAAACGAAACGAAACAAATCGAAACGAAACGAATCAAATCGAAACGAAACGAAACAAATCGAAACGAAACGAAACAGATCGAAACGAAACAAAACAAAACGAAACGAAACAGATCGAAACGAAACGAAACAGATCGAAACGAAACAAAACAAAACATAAAACTTAAAGAAAATGAGAAAAAGAGGACAAATTGCCGAAAACGAATATTTCAAGACAAGATCAGCATGTAATATTGCCTTAATCCTAGAGTTCTACATTTGTAACTAATGCCAAGAGGATCTCTTGAAAGAGTCAAAGTTGACAATTAAAAAAATGTTATGATCACTGAGCGATATAAGTCACCTACCGGCGGCATATATTTATGTCCTGCAACTCTGCCTATGAATTACTCTTCAATTAAACATGAGTTTTAATTAAACTTACTGTCTATGCAGGTCAGTTCTGAGGTTTTATCTGCTTTATCAATTTGAAAAAAGGTCAAGCGTGACAAAAGTTTAACTTGCTCTGTAACTATCCAAGAGTAAGCTAAGTATCAAATTTCATCTGAATATCTCTCTTTGTTGCAGGAAAAAGTCCGGAAAACTGACAAAAATTGAATTTTCCAAGTCATCAAGGGGCATAACTCCTCGAAAAATAGGTTAAGGGTGACAGAAGTCAAACTTGTTCTGTAACTATCCAAGACCAAGCTGTGTATCAAATTTCATCTGAATATCTCCATCCATTGCAGAAAAAAGTCCGGAAAACTGACAAAAACTGAATTTTCAAAGTCACCAAGGGGCATAACTCCTCGAAAAATAGGTCAAGCGTGACGAAAGTCGGACTTGCTCTGTAACTATCCAAGATCAAGCTGTGTATCAAATTTCATCTCAATATTTCCATCCGTTGCAGAAAAAAGTCTGGAAAACTGATATTCGGACAGATGGACAGACAGACAGACGGACAGACTGACAGACAGACCGAGAGGAAACTAAGAGTCCCCTTCGGCGTTGCCGGTAGGGGACTAAAAAGTAAATGTCATATGCCATTCATGTATTTAAATAAGAGGAATAAAAGGGAGGGGATAGAAAACCACGCTATGACACCGTAATGAGATCATAAAACGGGGTGGGGGCACATTTCAGGAGAAAAGTATTATCCTTTTTCAAACGCAATGTGCCCCCCAGTTTTTAATTGTTCTCATTTTTCTGATAAAATTTTCAAATACACATAACGGAACAGTTCCGTTTCCTCTGCGCTAGACTCCTCCCTGCTTAATAATATTTTTCCGTCTGTGACGAGGTTATTCATCCCAATCACTCTCCTTTAAAATGCAATTGTGCCATATACCGTATATATTATGTTTTAATCGTCAACTTTGATTCTTTAAAAAACCCTCCATCCACAAGAACTAACGGTTGAAGGCAATAATGAGGGGTGGACAGGGACAAAGGGAGGGGAGAGAAAGGGGGCGGGAGGAGGGAAGAAGGGGGCGGGAGGAGAGGAAAGGGGGCGAGAGGAGGGACAGATGATTGGGAGGGTAACGAAAAAAAATTAGGAAATTACTTTTAATATAAATAATCTTGCTCTTAGGCGTTCATGTACAAAATCTCAATTTTAAAAATTACCACGAAATTCATCTATATATACCTTAAAAATTTTTCCCGATCGCTTCGCTCGCCACAATTTTCAATTCATTTTTCAAATACTTCAGGCTCGCTTCGCTCACCTTAGTTTTACATCTAAACAGGTCTATTTCTTTTGTCAAGGTTTTAAAAAGGAAATAACCCAAATAACTTCACTATTGCACCAATTTACATTTTAAAGTTTAAACATTTGTATTGACCGCCCAAGACCCCCTCCCCCACGGGAGGGGGGGGGGAGGCGGCAGGAGGAGAGTGGTACCCCCCTGACCCTTCAATAAGATCTTGTCTTGAAATATTCGTTTTCGGCGATTTTTCCTCTTTTTCTCATTTTCTTTAAGTTTTATGTTTTGTTTCGTTTCGTTTCGATCTGTTTCGTTTCGTTTTGTTTCGTTTCGATCTGTTTCGTTTCGTTTCGTTTCGATTAGTTTCGTTTCGTTTCGATTTGTTTCATTTCGTTTCGTTTTTGTTTCGTTTCGCACTTTACAGGAACCCACTATTTTGTGAGTACAAGCATTAATCAAGTTGATGATTTTCAAAACCAGAAGTCTCTGATGAGACTGAAGCTCTCCTGGTTGATTTGTACATATACACTCAAGAGAATGAATGCTGGACTTCACCTTGCCTAATACCACTTTTTTCATCGACCCAATATATTTCTGTATCCCCCTGTAAAACACTCTATAACGAATTTATCCCGCTGAATCGCTTTTGGTTTGTGTATGTTACGTCAACATATTCTAAAGCATTTTGGTGACGTCAAAAGCATAAAGCATCTTAGTAGAAGCAGGATATCAAAATAATATTCTGTTAGTAAAATAATACAACATAATATTTGGTTCTTCTCAACCAATCAGATTGCAAGAAATTTGCCAGAGGCGGGATAAATGTGTATCAAGTTTTTTTTTATTAGAACCAACAACCACATGCCAATGCATATCCATCAATTCCTAATTAATTTTTTTCATCAAAATTCAGAGCAAAATTTATTTTTTTGAAAAAAACGGAGTCCCCCCCCCCCAAGAATATCAAATGGACCGTGCCTTAGATTTCTCTAGAATGTGAGAGAATTACTAAAAACGTGTATGTATACAACATGTATAACATACCATATGTATCAAAACTAAAATAACAGATGTTTTTATTTTTCAAAATATGTGGGGCAAGGGTCAGTGATGGGGTCAAAGGTTAAAAATTTGGCTCCAAAAGATGAGCCTTCTCAAGGTTCATAGACATGCAATATATGACAGCTCTATTATCTTATACCCTTTCATCAGAATTTAGTTGAATGGAATGATATACTGACAGTCGGATGGATAGACAAACAGATGAACAGACAGACCTACCACTATATGCCCTTTTATAAAATTAAGACTAAAGGCATAAATAACCTCTCATTTGAGCTGAAATAGTATTGCATAGGATACTCTATTATAAGAGATATTTCCTTCTTTCTTATACTAACCAGTGAAAATACTTAGATCAAGTATAAATCAGGCAGTTTCAGATTGAAATTAAATATAATAGAACATGTGGCCTACAGAGTGAAATTTTAAAAGAATCGGCCATTTTGTTCTAAAACCTAAAAAGGTTTTAGGCTATTTATTTAGTAAATGTAAAACAATGTAAATAGAATATTGAACGAAGAACATGAACTTTTTAATATAGGGCGAATGTGGTATTAATGTAGACAGAAGCTAATTATTAAAATATAATACAAAATATTTTTACATACCGGTATGAAATATTTGATCCTCTATAGAAAACATTTCTACCATATATCCCAGTTCAGAAAAATATTTCAAAATCTGCATGAGGTTGAAATGATGTTTTTGATTGGTCAAATTTTAAAAGGACAAAATGACTCGAGGTCCAATTGACAAAAAGGCCTGAAACATTAGTTTATTACCATTAATTTATGGCAGGAACAGGTATCGTACCCAGATAGCTCAGTTGGTAAGAGCGTCTGCCCAGATAGCAGAAGGTCTCGGGTTCAATTCACGGTTCGGTCACATCTTTTCCTCTCCTGTTACAGAATTGGCACCAAACTAAATGACTCAAGGTGAAGTGGAGTTTTGTGTGAGGTTTCCAGTGCATGGAAACCTGAAAAATTGGTAGAGAGGAGTGTGGCAGGAACGGGCATCGTGCCCAGATAGCTCAGTTGGTAAGAGCGTCTGCCTTGATAGCAGAAGATCTCGGGTTCGATTCCCGGTACAGTCACATCTCTCCCTCTCCTGTTACAAATTCAACTTCTATAACTTACACAAGCACCTTTCATTTGGCAATGTGAAGGATGCATTATTGCTATTTTATTTGATAAAATGATCAATCTTTGTGATTCTGGTGTTTCCATTTATCAGAAAGCACAGCTCAAGTCCGTGATCACTTAGGACATTCTACTCTTGCAACAAAAATTCTCACTACTCTCTCTAAAAATCTTACACCTTCAACAATTAAAAAATAAAGCCTGTGTTTGTGAAACACGAATGCCCCCGGTGGCATCTTTGTTAGTATGAACACTATTTTCTGTTAAGTACATGTATGTGAGGTCACTGGGTTAAAAGGTTAAAGGTCAAGGTCACGAGGTCAAAAATTTTGATATCAAATGGAAAGGTCTTGTCACAAGGAATACACATATGAAATATGAAAGCCCTATCACTTACCATTCAAAAGTTATGCAAAATGTTAAAGTTTTTGAAAAGTACGTCAAAGGTCAAGGTCACGAGGTCAACAATTTTGGTATCAATGGAAAGGTCTTGTCACAAGGAATACACATGTGAAATATGAAAGCCCTATCACTTCCCATTCAAATGTTATGCCCAATGTTAAAGTTTTTGAAAAGTAGGTCAAAGGTCGAGGTCAAGGTCACGAGGTCAAAAATTTTGGTATCAATGGAAAGGTCTTGTCACAAGGAATACACATGTGAAATATGAAAGCCCTATCACATCCCATTCAAAAGTTATGCCCAATGTTAAAGTTTTTGAAAAGTAGGTCAAAGGTCAAAGTCAAGGTCACGAGGTCAAAAATTTTGGTATCAATGGAAAGGTCTTGTCACAAGGAATACACATATGAAATATGAAAGCCCTATCACTTCCCATTCAAAAGTTATGCCCAATGTTAAAGTTTTTGAAAAGTAGGTCAAAGGTCAAGGTCAAGGTCACGAGGTCAAAAATTTTGGTATCAATGGAAAGGTCTTGTCACAAGGAATACACATGTGAAATATGAAAGCCCTATCACTTCCCATTCAAAAGTTATGCCCAATGTTAAAGTTTTTGAAAAGTAGGTCAAAGGTCAAGGTCAAGGTCACGAGGTCAAAAATTTTGGTATCAATGGAAAGGTCTTGTCAGAAGGAATACACATGTGAAATATGAAAGCCCTATCACTTCCCATTCAAAAGTTATGCCCAATGTTAAAGTTTTTTAAAAGTAGGTCAAAGGTCGAGGTCAAGGTCACGAGGTCAAAAATTTTGGTATCAATGGAAAGGTCTTGTCACAAGGAATACACATATGAAATATGAAAGCCCTATCACTTCCCATTCAAAAGTTATGCCCAATGTTAAAGTTTTTGAAAAGTAGGTCAAAGGTCAAGGTCAAGGTCACGAGGTCAAAAATTTTGGTATCAATGGAAAGGTCTTGTCACAAGGAATACACATGTGAAATATGAAAGCCCTATCACTTCCCATTCAAAAGTTATGTCCAATGTTAAAGTTTTTCGGACAAACAGACAGACAAACAGACAAACAGACAAACAGATAAACAGACATTGAGACAAACAGACAAACAGACGGACAGGCCAAAAACTATATGCCCCCGAATCTTTGATTCCGGGGGCATAATAAGTAAGAAATACATGCATTTTGATTTTTTGTTATCTTTCTTGCACTGTATAAACATAATAGAAAAGATTTTGAAGTTGATTGATTGATCAGAGGAAATTCCGAAACTATCCCCTAGCGTTTCTATAGAATTGAAGATAAAATCCTGGGTCAGGCCCCAAATAAAATATGAGAAAAACTAAATTTCAGACTCATCTATGATAATATTGTCAAATGGCAATAAAGGAAAATTTTGGTAGAAGTTTTCCTGGGTTGAAATATTTTTGTATGAGTCGGCTTTTACAAATGATTTTTTTTAGTATTCTATTTTAATTTTTTTAAACTTTGATTAACACATAGTAGATATGCCAATAAGGCATATCTTGTTATATTATCTTCTATTAAAACATGTGTCACTTGCTTTAATGTAAACATTATGAAAAATTTTATCAAACCACACAGTTTTACATCCCATTGGGGGTGGTACTCCAAGCAGTGGAGGAAATTATAAGAAGAAAGAAAGATGTAAGAGTTACCTCCCCCCCCCCCCCCCCTAAAAAAAAGCTTACACAAGCACAATATTCCTTTCATTTGGCAATGTGAAGGATGCATTATTGCTATTTTATTTGATAAAATGATCAATCTTTGTGATTCTGGTGTTCCCATTTAACAGAAAGCACAGCTCAAGTCTGTGATCACTTAGGACATTCTAGTTACCTCCCCCCTCTCCCCCCCCCCCCCCCCCAAAAAAGCTTACACAAGCACAATATTCCTTTCATTTGGCAATGTGAAGGATGCATTATTGCTATTTTATTTGATAAAATGATCAATCTTTGTGATTCTGGTGTTCCCATTTAACAGAAAGCACAGCTCAAGTCTGTGATCACTTAGGACATTCTAGTTACCCCCCCCCCCCTCCCCCCCAAAAAAAAAGCTTACACAAGCACAATATTCCTTTCATTTGGCAATGTGAAGGATGCATTATTGCTATTTTATTTGATAAAAAGATCAATCTTTGTGATTCTGGTGTTCCCATTTAACAGAAAGCACAGCTCAAGTCTGTGATCACTTCGGACATTCTACTCTTGCAACAAAAATTCTCACTACTCTCCCCAAAAATCTTACACCTTAAACATGTTAAACAAATAAAAAATAAGTGAGAAATACATGCATTTTGACTATTTGATATCTTTCTTGCACTGTATAAACACTATAGAAAAGATTTTCATGTTGATTGATTGATCAGAGGAAATTCCGAAACTATCCCCTAGCGTTTCTATATAGAATTGAAGATAAAATCCTGGGTCAGGTCCCAAATAAAATATGAGAAAAACTAAATTACAGACTCATCTATGATAATATTGTAAAATTGCAATATCTTTGTTTATTTATAGTTTCTGTCACTTATGTACTCTAAATGCATGTAGATAGGGTAAGAGAAAATAGCCATATACCCATTTTCCAGAATCCTAGGGAACAGGGACTGAAGTAAAATACTGTAATGACATCTAAACTGCAAACCGATAATATTTTGGAATAAATCAATTAACTATTATCCATAAATTCTGAGAAATTAGCTATCATGAGATCACATGTAGTTTAATAGAGAGAAAACAACCACACCCATTTTCTAAGACCCTTGGGGTCAGAGACTCAAACAAAATATGAGGTTGACAACGAGATTACAGACCCATCATATTGCATAAAGAATTTAGTCTCCATTATTTATAGTGTCAGCGCTGTAAGCATAAGATTATATGGAATAATATAAAAGAAAATGGCCACACCCTTTTCTAAGACCCTGGGGGTCATTGGCTCAAACAAAATATCAGGTGCACAACTAGACTACAGACCCATCATATTGCAAAAAGAATTATGTCTCTATCATTTATAGTGATAGAAGAGCTATCCGGACAAAATTACATAGAATTTAATGACCACGCCCATTTTCTAAGACCCTGGGAGTCAGGGACTGAAACTGAATGTCAGGTGCACAACTAGACCATGGACCAAGTAAAATACAAAAAGAATTAAGTTTCTATCTCTAACAGTTTCAGAGGAGTTGTCCGGACAAGAATTGTTTACGGACAGACGGACAGACAGACAGACGGACAGACGGACGGACGCCGGACGAAGGGTGATCGCATAAGCTCGACTGGTCTGAGACCAGTAGAGCTAAAAATAGAACAGACCGTAAACGTCATTAAACAATATGATTAATGCATATATACCTTCTTTGATTCCTTCCCGAGGGCAAGCTAGCATTCAATTTGGGGTAGTGATTTGCACAATTATACATTTCCCTATTCAATATAAACCTACCCCTCTTTCACACTTACTCTTAATTATCGAACACTCTACCCATTGTGTATAACAATGAAAAGTAATCGCTGTGCATGCTTTGTACAGGTATCTACACAGGTGTGTATAAAATGTCTATACATATCATAGGGTTACACATTTAGGAGTTAAACTACACTTTGTTGAAATATTTTCAAACAATTTGAAAAGTAGCTTGCCCTCAGGAAGGAATTAGAGAAGGTAAATATTCACAAATTATATTGTTTTTGAAAAATTAACAACTTGTTTAAGACTGTGCTAACAAAATATCAACGCACAAGAAAATTTTTTAACGAGAAACATTTAGTTACATCAAGTCCTTGGTTACATGAGGATTCACTCACTAATGTGGCGGATTTGCTACATTATTTCTTGCTTTTGTGACATTCGATATTTTCTTCTTTCGTAGATTTTGTGTTTAGTTAACCCTTAAAATTTCCTAAAAGGCAGTGGCTCTGGATACGAACGTTCGTATCTTTAGACCTATGTCTCGGCGTACGAACATGTTTCTGATTGGTCTGTAACTGTCACGTGACTCAGGTCATTTGTCCATAACAATAAAAAGTTGATTTTTGTAACCATATCAAGGTATACAAGTTTATTCTGCATAATCTGTAATTTAGCAACCGGGACAAGACTCAGGCTATTTTCTATGCTCTCAATCATTATAGTGATCACTGATCAGTAATAGACGCGCACTTGTCGGCTGTTGTGTGCATGTACTGACGTTCCGTCGCTCCAGTGGAAGTCGAAGTTTTTGAAAGTTTTGAGATGATAACAAATACATACATGTAGATGCAACTCCATGCTTTTTACTTTATTAACTTTTCAGAATATGTCACAAAAAAGATACAATTTGAACACAAGATGCCTTGAAAAAAAGGAACCAAATTTGAAATATATATGCAGAAGCTCACTACGATTTGTGTTCGTACGCCGAGACATAGGTCTAAAGATACGAACGTTCGTATCCGGAGCCACTGCCTTCCTAAAATTTGTTACAAACTAACAAAGAAGCACCTGTGATTGATCAGAGGACATTCGCCTAGTTTTTGTAATCATTTAGAAATGTAGTAGTACTCGTTTACTTGACCAAATAATTCAAATAAGATTTTACATAAAACTTCATCATTGATATATATATTAGAACATAATGTATGATTGAATTTTACACACCTCTCCGAAACTTTTTTCTGCAATTCTGCTGGTTGAAAATTCCGCGTAATTAGTTACGGTTGTCTCCCGTAAACATACACTCGTCGTATCACTCAATAATTTGTTCGACATCAAAACGTTTCGAACTCAGAGCATAGTATGATATTTCTAGGCCAATTTCTTGCAAAATTGGAATTTTATCTATTTTAAATAGATGATACATGGCATGGGGAATCTAAATCCCATTGCTATTGCTACACAGCATTTTAAAAATGATTTTTCAATCTTTCTTTTTTATCATTAATATGAATCAAGGCAAAGCCTTTTTGTACGAGCGGAGAGAAAATAGATATGATTATATAAAATAAAAAAAGATCTTTCTTTTTTATTTTGCCTATGATGGTTTATCTTATCTTACAAAACTTTCTGTTTGATGATTGCCAAAAAAGGTAGTATAAGGCGAGTGGAAACACGGAAGCATTTGTAAAATTGATCTAGGCCAGCAGATGAACATTTTAAGGTGGGGGGTTAAGATATGGTTCTTTATAATTCATTTTTATTTTGTAAGAATAATGTTTAGGCTAGCTTAAAATAAATTACTTAAGAACAAAAGAAAAAAAAAACAAACATATTCCGACTTCTGACAGTACGAAACTACCCGAGACGAGAAAAGCAATTAGAGCGATACGTCTCGTTTAAAACCGGAAATGTCGGATTTCTTCTTCTTCTTCTTCCTTCACGGAGCTGACTCAAACTGAGTGATAATACTCCGGCGCATGGTAGGCTAAAAGCTAAAACTTCCAGTATTTACAATTAAAAACGATAAAAGCCCTGGTGTTTACATAGTGCTGATGAGGCCAGGCATGCTGATGGTGGGTAGAGCATGCCTGAAGCTGTCAATGGATGGCTGGTTACGTATGTCCGGTGGTATGGAGTTCCAGGTGATGATGGTTCTTGGTAGGAATGATATTGTAAACATCCACCCTGGTACTGATGTGGCCTGATGTTGTTGGCTACAGCGCTCCTTGTTCTGGTGTTACTTACATGGATGTAATGATGGAGTGGAATCTCTACCAAGTTGTTCATGATTTTATAGAACATGACAGCTCTGTTCCTGGCTCTTCGCTCTTCTAGGGTGTCCCATGCTAGGTGTTGCAGCATGCTGGTGACACATCCTGGCTCTCTACTGGTATAGTCACCAGTGGCGAATCTAGCTGCTTGCCGCTAGAACCTGTTCCAGGGTGTTGATCTGCTGGATGGTGTAGGGGTCCCATACGGAGGATGCGTACTCCAGTACTGGCCTTACTAGTGTGGTGTACGCCTGGGCTTTCACGTCGCTTGGGCATCCCCGTAGGTTCCTGCGCAGAAATCCAACAGATCTAGTGGCTTTGGCTGCTGTTTGCTGGATATGACTATTCCAGGAGAGGTCCTTGCTGATGTAGACACCTAGGTACTTTCCTCCTGGGACGCTCTCCAATGTGTGGCCATGGAGTCGGTACCCTGTGTGGATCGGTGAGCGTTTCTTGGTTATGTTGATGGTGGTACATTTCTCAGGGTGGAACATCATTTGCCAGTCTACCTCCCACTGTTGTAAGGCTGCAAGGTCTTTTTGCAGGATGTCGCTGTCTCCTTTGCTTGTGATGGTTCGGTAAATGAGACAGTCGTCCGCAAAGAGTCGAACTGGCGAGTCAACTACCTCTGGGAGGTCATTTATGAAGGCCAAGAATAGCAGAGGGCCTAACACTGTCCCCTGAGGCACCCCCGAGTCTACTTCGGCCTCTTCTGATCGTTTCTCCTTCCACTAGGACGAGTTGCTGTCGACCTTGTAGAAAGTTTCTGACCCATGTGAGGGTGTTGTCTCGGACTCCGTAGTAGTGTAGCTTATACAGCAGCCGTTCATGGGAGAACCTTGTCGAAGGCCTTAGAAAAATCTAAGAGTATGGCGTCGATCTGTTTTCCCGTGGTTACGCCACCTTGTTGATGCTTTATCGTTGCCTGATTTACGAAAAAATATTTTCAATAAATTTAACTTATAAACAAAAATTGAGTATAACATATACGTCTACTTGGAGTCGGAAAAAAAAAAATTAATGGCAATATCCAGCATCTCCGCAGCAACTCTGTCTGCGAGGGGACGAAAGTTTTTGAAAGCATAGTAGTACATTCTCATTCTTTGATTCAGCATATTTTCTCAATAAGATATGTGTATACGCGTTACCATAAGGCACGGTCCATTTGATATTCTGGGGGGGGGGGGGGGGGGGGGGGTGGGGGGGGGGGGGGGCTTGGGTTTTTTTCGAAATAAATAATTTTGCTCTGAATTTGATGAAAAAAATAAATTTGCTTATGGTGTGACAGAAAAAAATAATCTTGCTCTTACAAGTAATCTGAATTTGAAGAATAACCATAAAATTCGCTTAAAATTCCAGAAATTTTTTTCGGCTCGCTTCGCTCGCCGCAGTTTTTACTTTCTATGAAAAATTTTTGGCTCGCTTTCGCTCGCCATAGTTTTCTTCTGTAATGGCAAGTTCATATTTGAAAATATCAAAAGAATGCATGTTACTGAAACAATTAAAATGCTTATATACATTATCAATATAATTCATTACTATAATAGATACATGTATCACCATAGTGTCTGATTCTATATACAAAGCTTGGAAGGAGAATTTAAATAAGTTTTTCACCTAGTTTTCATTTTTACATGTAAAAACTTGCATCAGGCCCTTTTACATGTACATGACCTTTTATACATTTTGTTAACTGAACATTATATATCGCATATTGTAAAAATCTTTCACCTCTCTCAGTTTAGATGTGAATACAAGTTTTACATAAAAATAATGTTTGGAGTATTTTTAAAAGTAAAAATAAAGAATTTCTATTGAAAAAACACAAACATTCTTAATATTCACATCAATTGTTATAAAAAAAATTTCCTTGCTCCAACTTTGCGAGAAAAAAAATAATTTTGCCCCGGTCCGGGGTGAAAAAAATAATCTTGCTCCGACAAAAAACCCAAGCCCCCCCCCCCCCCCCCCCCCCCCCAGAATATCAAATGGACCGTGCCTAAGGGCGAGCTATCGCTCGCAAAGGCCCTTCGGGCCTTTGCAGCGAGCTCCGCTCGCTATTATTCTTAAGCTACTAGGCAACATGATACATCCTTTTGGTTTTTTTTAATGTAAATATTGTATATAATGGGATGAATGTCAAAACAAGTCACAGCAGGCCTCCACACTAACAACAGGTTATGTTTGATAGATGTTTGATAGTTGTTATACAAATACACTAGAATAAATGCCACCCCTACATATGTGTCACTCTTATTAATTACCTGTAAAACCAAAGTCTGTCATATATGGCCTACAGTATGACTATTTCAACCAACAAATTAATGTTTTTAAATACAAAGCAGTGGCGATCCAGAGTGGCAAGCGGGGGGGGGGGGGTGTTTGTATCGACCCAAATGGGTCGATTCGAGGCACGAAGTGCCGAGCGGGGGAGGGTACAGGAGGGGGTTGCCCCTACTGTAGGTGGGGGTCCGGGGGCCCTCCCCCGGAAAATTTGTGAAAAAATGGAATAAAATGGTGCATTCTGGAGCACATTTTCTCCTTACCTTCTCGAATATTCAGACAATTTTTTTTACTGCTGGCAGGGGCGTAGCCAGGGTGTTCGATGTGGACGTTTATAAAGAAGGATACGACCAAGAACTTCAGCTGTCCGGGGGCACAGACACTTTTTGGGGGGATGACTTGCGAGGCCCGAAGGGTCAAGTGGGGACAGTATGGAAATATGTTACCCATCCCCTTGAAGGGGGGTCCCCCGTGAAAAATTTTGAAAAAAATGAAGCAACTTGCTGACCTCTGGAGCGTATCTGAGCTGAATTTAGATCGGATAACGCATATGATTCGATGTCATCAGACGATGAACCGTCTCCTAAGATGAAGAAAACTTGACATGTTGAACATGTACGTCCACATAAAGTCTTTCCAATCGGACCGCTCGCACTTTGTTAGCGATCGTTGTATCATGCGCGGATACAACATTTTTGGTCAGAGGGGGTCCATTAAGCCTAGGAAGTCTACCTGTCATGTTGGTATATATATCGGTGCACATGAAGGGGAAAGGGGCTATTTTGTTAGCTTTCCCTTTCACGTTTATTTTCATCAAGAATTGGCGAGCGTAGCGAGCCAGAAATTTTTTTAGAAATGAAATATTAATTTGTCTTGATTCGATCGAGATGATTATTCATAACATTGAATATTTCACTCTGATATCGACGAGCGGAACGAATTTCATGGAGAATAAATAGATAAAGAGATGTGTCATTTTCCAAATAATCAGACATCTTAAAATGACAAAACCTTGAAAAAGATGAAGGAGGTTTCATCCTATGAAGTAAGGGACTATTCAAAATATGAGTTCCTGAGACCCAATACAATTACATAAAATTACTTAGTATGGACCAATTGATAATAATCAAGGAATTTTGCTGAAAAAAAATAGTTTTGTATTTGTAAATGGCGAGCGAAGCGAGCCGAAATTTTAGGTTTCAAAGCCCTTTTATGCATTTTAAACCCATTTCAATTAGAAATGGGCAAAAGCAGGACCCCCACCTCCGAAAATCTCAGGGGGGGGGGGGGGGGGGTCCAGACCCTCGGTCCCCCTTTGGATCTGCGCATGGTTGTATTGAGTTCTAATGAAACACGAGAAAATAACGAAAAATGCATTCAAATCGGTGGTTTCTGGAGTGTCCTTTGATCTATTTCTGAACAGTAGTTTGCTTTAAATACTATTTCAAAAGACCCTCCCCCTTCTTTTTTGGCAACTGGGGGGAGGCGCTCTCCTTTTTTTTCGCGAGACGATGTGGACGTTTTTGCGTACAAATGTACGCTTGGCTTCGCCCCTGGTTTGTTGATTTTGTCCTTGCTGTGACATGTACTTAGAATATTGGTACGATATGGAGTAAAAAATGTTGAGTATCATTGGGTAATTGAATGCTTAATTATTATTACTAAGGCCCCCGGAGCATATTCAAGCAATATACAATGTTAAATATTTGCCAATTTTTCCGGTTATTTCAAAGTATGTTACAAAATTTGTAGATGACAAAAATACTCAAACCGGGTATTTGAGGACAGAAACGTGTAAGTTTCGATCCCCGTACCATTTACATTGATTGTTTGACACACGTACATGTTTTGCAAATTATTTGAACATGTTCATATTATAGTATTTGTTAATGTTAATTTTCGGGAATAAAATAAACAGAAAACCCCCTCTGCGACGTACATTTCAAAAACTTCGCGATTCCGAATCCACAAATACGCCAATTGATACGGTATCGAATCGATATGCGATAGAATGTATCAGAAAATTTTTGTAAATTTTGTTTCAAAATAGTGAATTCTGGTGGACGTTAAGCAATTTTTTATTACTCATTTTGCAGGGTTTTTTCCGAGTGCTGATGTTACCAAAAAAAAAAAAAAAAAAAAAAAAAAAAAATTGGGAAACCGGGGGGTTTTCCCGAACCCCCCCAAACCCCCCTAAATCCGCCCTTGCAAAGCAGTTGCTCAATTATAAATTAATACATTATTTTACCATGAAAATGGGTGCTCCTTATACATAGGCAGTGGCGGATTCAGGGGGAACGGAGGGGGCGTCCGCCCCCCCTCCCGGTACTGACCCAAATTTTTCCAAAAAAAAAACCTATATTTTGGCCCATTTTCAGTAAAAATCGGCAAAATTCGCCCCTTGACACCCCCCCGGCAAAGGGGGCGCTGGATCCGCCACCGATAGGAGGAATTAATGTCCATGAACTGAACTGACCTGAACTGAACTAGGCTCATTACTTATTTATAATGTGTGTTTTGTTGTTTGTTTGCATATTTTGTACATCTTTAGTGACAAAATAGTGTAGGAAAATTATGTTTATGAAAAATCCCGCAAACGATAGTGTATGTGTAAAGGGGGGACAAGGGCGGATTTAGGGGGGTTTACGTTGCATTTTTTTCAATCTGAACACGCCCCTTCAGATTTCTTTATCGCCCCTGCCCCCTCATCAGGTACTCTAATGTAAACATGCATGTTCGAATAATTTGCAAAACATGGACGTGCGTCAAATAATCAAATGGTGAGGGGATCGGAACCTACACGTGTCTGTCCTCAAATTTAAGTTTTGTTTTTGTCATCTACTAATTTTGTTTTAGACATAATTTAAAATAACCGGGAAAATGGGTAAATATTTAACATTGCATGGATAATACATGTAATAGTTCAAATATGCTTCAGGGGCCTGTAGTTAATTTTTTCAGAACTTTTAAATCCTTCTGCATGTGTATATTATAGTATTCGTTAATTTCCAGTAAAATTTAGAATTTGAGATAAAAGATACACTATAACTACTTGGAATAAGGACCATTTTTCGGGGATAAAATAGACAGAAAACCCCCTCTGCGACTTACATTACAAAAACTTTGCTATTGTCTGTACGAATCCATAAATACTCGTTTTGTCACTAGTTGATTCATTACTAATTTCAAATTTATGAAATTATAAAATATATATATATATACAGTATTACTCAGATAAAAAATAAAAATGTGTACCAGTACTTTTTTGTGGTTTCTACACTGACGTGTCTTTGAGAATTCAGTTTCTACAGCTATACGAGGTATTAATGTTTATCACTTCATGCATGACTGAACCATGTGGTTTTAATTTACACGTGCTTTCAACCGCCCCCTCATTAGGCGGCTGGCGATTGGCCTTACTGAAGGTGTCTAACCAATGAGAACAATAGACACAGATGCTGCAAGGCCTGGGAGATTTATGGAGCGTAAAAGTAGCGGTAATGCACCAGTGGGCCAAATATTATCGGCGAGATGAAAGAGAATAAATCAAGGTATGATATTAAAAGTAAGTGTTTAGTAATTTTGAAAAGATTATCTTTTTATCCTTCAATCTTAATATAAGTTCAGGACAAGGATGTACCAGTATATATATAAATTATGTTATATTTACATGGACTTGCAGTGGTCCATAGGATATCTGGTTTAAAGGTACTTTAAAGCTTCGCACCAATTGTTTAAACGGTTGACCTAAATTTCATTTGGCGCCAGATAATGATTATTGACGCAGAAAATTATTTTCATTTGGGCTGCTTAATTCTGCTTGAAGTTGTCACTGTCAAAACGTCAATGAACTGAATCTCTATAGGCATGATAAGTAGAACTTAATTTACCATAATATTAGTGCATACCTATTGTGCAATGATGCGTGCTACTATAAACACGGCTTAGAGCATCTAATTGGTAACTTGACAAAAAGCTTTATGGGAGTAGCATTGTACCTCTTTTTAAAAAGAACATTGAAATATGTAAAGAGTATATGGGAGCCATGTGGATCCATTGAGGGCCTACAAATGTGTTATTTTTTCTTGAGAAGTAGGTCGTGTATGACAAGTTTTATCTTAATTTTACAGGAGCTAGCGATAATTCCTACAGCTGTTACTAACTGAGAAATGTTTGGGAAAATCATTATAAGTGTATGACACATTATATTGATCCTATCTACTAATTCATTCTCACACAATGGATGCACTGAAAACTTACTTCAACAGATTTCGTAAGTTATCAAGTCGCTCGGGTGATAGATCGAACTCCAGATCGCCTAAAAGACGTAAAAAAGACGGTCTAACAAGAAATGGGAGTTTGAACGAAAACTTGACTCAAACTTATTCTAATGGAGTCACTAGTGCATCGGTAAGAGTGTTAAGAGAAAGAGCTTCTGATGGGAACCTGCGAGGGGATACGTCTAACGGAGTCACAAACGGTATATCACATCGAGGAAGAACGGATGCCATGAAGAACATTTACGAAAAGCCACTTCTTTCTTCATCTTTGTCCAATTCCGGATTACATACTAGAAAGAGGGATAAAACACCCCCACCCGCCAAACCCCCTCGAAGGGATAAAGTGCTTTCAGTGACCATTGAGTGTTCCCAAGACAAAGATTTAGGTATCGTGTTGGACGCCGTGCCCCATGAGAATCCCAATGGCAGCCCCCGGGGACGATTGTGTAGTGAGGGTGCGGTAACCTGCAGTTCAAGTCCCCTCTCTTCTTATGGTGGTCACGTAGTGCGAGTGGCTCACATAAAGGAAGGGAGTCCGGCCAGTAATGGTCAAGTAAAAGTAAATGATGAGGTGCTGGACATTAATGGCTGGAGCATGATTAAGGAAAATACAGGTAGTGCTAGGTAAGTAAATATGAAATTATACTTTACATTTCAAAATGAATTACACACAGATGGGACCACCTACGTGCATATACAGATTGCTTTTAGGAAGTGCATATTTGAAATAATTCACAGCTTTGATGAATGTTTCCGGAAAAAATCTTAAGAAATGGAAATCCCGCGAATTATTTCTACCCTATTCGACACTGTGTGGTATTTAAGGAAATCAAGTCGAGCTTTTAAAAAGACTTTGAAGGGATGGGTTTAAAAATTCATATGCTCGTCTGGTTCCTTATTTTTGTAAAATATTACAATGTATATTTCCTCTTCTTATATTTTACAAGTCACAGTGTCTGTAACGTTTGTCTGTCTAGTAACACGTACCACTACTCTCTTCCTTCCTGTATTGCTTTGTATAGATTTTATGTCGGTATGGGGTATAGATAACCGTGAGTTATTAGTATGTTTTATCATAAGATAATAAGCAGCACACCAAGTTTCATGCCGATAATTCAGCTATTTATATGCGCGTGCTTTGCAGGATTCAACAGGTTTGATCAATAGAAATTTACGAGCTTTGTGTATCATATTTCTCTCCCTTGACTAAATTAACGAGATCATGTTTTTCTTTTTTAAAAATTCAAAGACAAAGCAGAAGAAATTTCCAAAATATGATTCTGTAATACAGTTGTCATGAACGAGGTCTAATCTTTAGGCAGCGTTTATTGTTATATTTTCCAATCATACGATTCAATGTCAGGACTTTAGTCAGATCCTCGAAAGGTAAGGAATAGTACAAATGTACCAAAAAAAAAAAACTTACTGACAACCCCCCCCCCCCCAAATAAAAAGACCTAGCTGACGTATTTAAAACATGAATGCCCAAAGGTATCGATAATAGACGATATATCATAATCGATTCATAGAAAACTTATATATCTAACAACAACCTCATCCTATTTTTGAATATATAATGAATGTCTAGGAAGTACTTGTTACACAGCTTTATGTAAAAACGTGCTTTGTGAGTGAAGTTGAAGTCTTTTATACCAATTTACCTGGAATCAAACGAAAACTTTTGAAGTGGAGAAGTTGAAGAAGCAGTCATTATTTATCACTTTGATGGAGTAAAGATTCTGCTGCTTAATCGGAGTGCTTGTTTCTCAGTTTTTTCCTCCGACTCTCTTGAATGAACTTGGGATAACTCCAAACGCATGTGGCTTCATTCATTTTATGAAAATAGCAGACATTTACTGTAGTTCAAATATATACAGGATGCCGTTCCCTTTTTACTTTACTTACAATTAATAGATTAAAAGATGTATATCCCTTACCGTAAAAAAATACCCTGGAGATCAGTAAATGTAAACTTTGATCTGTAATAAGTACATGATCAGATCCGAAAGTTAGTTCGGTGATATGGGGGGAGGGGGGGGGGGTTCAAATGTCAAGAATAGACTTAAAGTCACTGCATTACTGAAGCAATTGTTTCGATTTTACTATAACTTTGAGCGACGGATTAATTAATTACATGTGTATGCTTTATTTTTTCCAACCCTAAAAAGTGGAGTCTCATGAGTATCTTAAATCAAGACTATTATAAAGTATGCAGCCCGAACATTCGGCAACGTTGATAAAAAAAATTGTACTAACAATTCTCTGTGTTTTTTTCCAACGGGAAAATGTATAAACCGGTAACATTGAGCGTCTCAAATAATATTCTATTCTATTCTGTATTTATGTATTTATGAAACGAGTGTTTATATTCCCAACTCGATCCTTAATTGGCGTGTTTCATAAATGAGATTCTTTTTATCACACAACTTGCGGGGGTCCGCCCCCCCCCCCCCCCCGAGATTTTTCAAGAGGGGGTCCGAAATGTGCATATTTTAACGAAAAAATATGGTCTTTACAGGCACAAATTCTATTTCCCAAAATTGGGCTGTCTACGCTCGCCTGATAATAATGTTCTAAACCCCTGGACCCCCTCAAGAAATGAAAATGAAAAAAGTAATTTTATTTTAGAATGCATTTGTATGTCTTCAAAAGTAGCTTTCTTTCATCGAGTTTGGGGGATAAAAACATTAAGAAAAAATTATGTAATAAATACATGAATATTAACCCTCTATAACAAAGGAATCGTCGCAGTATTTGTCAAAAAATTATTTTTTTGCTCGCATCTCTCGACGATCAAAAGAATTAAACTCATTAATGATGTAACCTCAAACTATCTGACAAAACTATATTATACGTTAAGGCAGTAAAGTCGGAGAAAGGGACGGGATCATAAGGGCATAATGACACTTGTTTCATAAAAAATAATACCAATTGAGCTGATTAAGTTTCATGACCATAGTTTGGACCTCTGAGGTAAAATGCTAGAACGTGCCTGCACGATGTGCATCGATCGGAATTGATTGAAGTAAGGTCCAAATCACAGGGATTTACCACGCTAATACCGGTTGCTGTATTTACTATATATATGTGTTAAAGGGATCTAACTCGGCGTTTAACGAAAAATCGAAAAGTCATCTTTAGGTCTTCAGAAATAGGCTAATCAATGTCAAAACCTATTTTCTGTGGTATATTTCGATAGATTAATTCATACTGAATCTTCATACGAAATTTGAAATCAGTACCTCCCTTACGAGCCGAGATATGCCCAATACCGCTCTCTTATAAGTGCAGCATTTTTAGGTCGGACAAAAAGGTGTCCGATGATAATCAGGCATCAGTGATCAACTTGAGGCACCGCTTGACCATTCAATGATGCGAACATCTCAAATACATAACATTACATTAAATAGTCCCATATATGCTTAGTTCAATTTCAAATAAAGTCTTTTTTGGCGACTTTGAAATCAGAAAAGTGTCGGATTTAAGTGAGATTAAATTCAACATGTGCAGAGTAATGAAAGACATTTATGTGCATGCAAAGAGGTAGCTATATGAGGGACTTTCATATACCAGCGATTTTTGAGATGGTAAAAAACATGTGAAGAGTAGATAATCATGCAGTTGTATGTCTTTGAAGTGTATGGACGTTTAAACGATCAAGCAGTAACCAAATTTTGTCTATACTGCTTGATTATCACCAGACACCTTTTTGTCCGACCTAGAAATGCGGCGCTCATAAGAGAGCGGTATTGGGCATATCTCGGCTTGTAAGGGAGGTACTGATTTCAAATTTCGTATGAAGATTCAGTATGAATTAATCTATCGAAATATACCACAGAAAATAGGTTTTGACATTGATTAGCCTATTTCTGAAGACTTAAAGATGACTTGTTGATTTTTCGTTATCCCTTTAACACATATATATATATATAGTAAATACAGAAAACGGTATTAGCGTGATAAATCCCTGTGGTCCAAATGACGTCCTTTCTTGTGCCAACGTCATCGTTTCTATTATTACGTCTGAATCGATCTTTACTGATCGAGCGTTTTGTCCAATGACAATGCTCCGAAGTGTTATGTCACAGAAATTATTATAAATGACGTTGTATATTAATCGAAATAGGGGTACATACATTTGTATATCGTGTGATAAATGATCTCTCTGAACGTTTAAAGTGAATATGTTGATCTTTGCACTATCAAGGACTTCCTTGGTACATGTACTATATAACGCATTTTGAAACTACATGTAGTTAAACTTTCCATTCTAACATACGATGGGGGCTGGACATGGTGTAAGGGAGGGGGAGGAGGGGGAGGGAAGGATGAAAGGGAGGGGGAGGGAGGAGGAAAGGGAAGGAAGGAGGGGGAGAGGGATACCAGTGGTTTGTATGAGGCTTTGCAATGTAACAATGTTATGATTTAGGTTTTATAACATAGGTTTAAACTTTCTAAAAGTAAGACTAGCACAACAAAAATTACATTCTAAGTTCTCTCAATAGACGAGTAAAGTGGACTTTTCCCCTTTCATGTAGCCGTTCCGTTTCGAATTCAGTTTCAAAACATGATGGAAAGGAATTTGTTGTAAAAATGAGAAGAAAAGACGGAATTCTACGTAAAATATAAAACATGTAAAAATTAAGTAAAACACAGCAAAAAAAGTAATAAAAACTCCCCGACCTGTAAGCGCGATCGCACTAGTTTATGTATCGTTACCAACCAGGTGGAGATAACTCTGATAAGTAAGGTATTTATGGAAAATCATATCGAACAGACTGCTGATATGTTATGAACTGCTTTAAACTGCGAAGATACAGAGATAAACTGTGATATACACTTGACTACAAAATGTAAATTCTTCGCAACCCCCCCCCCCCCCCCCCCCCCCATAAAAACCAACAACAGATCGATACCCTTTAATTAATGTTACTCTTTTCATAAATGTCACTGGCTCTTTTAACATCTAATGCAAAGTCGATCGCAATCGCAATGATTTCGAATTTCATCGGGTACGTGTTAGCTCCTTTGTTACGGTCGTAAAACGAGAACGTACTTGCTGTTAACGTTGCTTACGTCACATTTCGCCTTATTACATCGCGAAACCTTACCTATCATGTATGATCACTCTTTGGGCTCGGTATATGTTGATTTTTTCGGCGCAATTTAAGCTCATTTTATGAGTGTAAAATCAGCATTCACCGACTGCAAACATAAAGTCAGGAGTTACATGTAATTATTCGCCAATCTAAAAAAGGATATCGAATGCATATTGTACAAATTTTAAGAATTAAACGTAAAGGGATTGGTTTGGTGGTGATAGTGGTAGTCCAACCTTATATTCATAGTACATAAATCATTGTACATTTAACCTTTTTGATAAAAATCATAGTGAGTTTTAGTATATTCAGTGAATTTCAGTCCCATATGTATGTTTCTGCATTATATTTACTGTAATGTCGTGAGGGTATTACGGTACGTTAACGTAACCATACAGTACCCGTTACGGTCTATGTGATAACGGGTACGTCACGGCCCATTGATTGACGGGGTTATCCTTAGGAGAGATTGATGGTAGATTATACCTGGACATATCTTTTTCAGATCTAAAACGAACACGTGTATGTTTAAAACATGGCAAAATATTGACAGTTTCTGACAAACTTCCCGTTCATTCTCCTTTTCAAAAATAAATTTACTTTGTATGCACCCTGATTAAATTTCTGACAGTTGAAAAGCAGGAGTCCAATTACAGAAGGAAGGATGAATTTGTATGGTTCGGGGCTCATGACTATTAACAAGTCGAAACTTCATGAGTTATGATGGAATTCAATTAATTTTAGGATTAATGTTTTTGCCTTGTATGTGTGAAATTCCATACAAAATAAAGGATATTTAGTGAATAGAGACGGGATACATACAGGATGGATAGGTTAGAACGGTTTTGGAATAGGTGAGTATGACATTGTATGGACAATTAACAATTTTGTTGGAGTAATTTAATGTACGTACTAATGGCATTTTTAAGAAATGACGGAGGAATATTACTAATTTTTAATTTGACATAAGTAACATTCGCTTTGAAAGGCTAGCTGGCTTGACTTAATCCGGATTGGATCCCAGGACCAGACCAAAGACAGACCAAAATTGTTTTCATGTGTTATTTCTGGCCAGAGGAAGATTATGAGAATTTTGGAATGCCAAAAAGCGGGAGATACAAACGTGAAATCTGCTTCATCCAAAATGTCCTCCTTTCGCTCCAAAATTTCCAATTTTTTTATGACCATATATGTCAATCCAAAATTAAAACTAGAATAACATTATGGTTTAAACCCTGCTTTCAGGGAAAGTAGTCGACTGGTTGTAAATAGAACCTTCTGTCAGTATATCACTGTGCCGGGTGATACAACCCACTTACAATATGAAGATGGTTAATATCCGGAGACATCAGACGCGCATGTTTATGTATTACACGGATGACGTAACCACATCCTTTTGCATGTTTTCATTCTGTATGTTACACCTTGTTCAGGTATTTCCTTTCCGTCGATCGTAATTAAGAAGTTGGATGAAATAACAAAGTGAAAAAAAAAGTTCTCAAATTCCAAAAACTGTCTCTGTCTGGAATATATATCGTGGTATTTCGGATATTTAGCTATCTCGGATAATGGAATGGGGGGGGGGGTTAACACTCCTCGAACTAGTTTCAGAAAATTATTATAAAACAGTATGATCGTCACGTACATGCTGATTAGTAAATTATTCTCAAATTTCTCAATGTCTAAACTTTTTAAGAAAATATAAGGTCAACATTATTGGCATTTTGAGACGATGGAATTGGAATTGAACTTAGTATTATATATCAGCTACGTAATTCCATGTAGAATGTACACTGTACCCAGAAAAAAATATTCCAGTAATAGTTTTCATTTTGTATCAAATTTCAAAACGTTGCAAATCCACTACCATGACGCCCTTTATCATGTTTATCGAAAAAAAAGTCAAGACATCTACTTGCATTTGATGCTCTCGCACTAGACAGTTGCAACCTGCAATATGTATTACACGATAAACACAGATAAATCGACATTGTAACCTATCTATAAATATAGAATGATGTTTAAATTATTAATTCCTCCTTAATGTTTCCACACTAGAAATGCAAGTGCATTTCCTGCTAAAGGTCTTATCGTAGAACCGACAAAACACTTTCACAATATAAAATTATGAGATTTGACATGGGGTCCAAATCGTGCTCATTTCCTTGTCTTTTACTTATACAGGTCATCTTGAAGAAAAAAAAAAACAAACAAACAAAAAAAAAAAAAAAAAAAAACAAACAAACAAACAAACAAACAAAAAAAAAAAAAAAAAACAACAACAACAACAACAACAACAAAAAAAAAAAAAAAAAAAAAAAAAAAAAAAAAAAACAAGAGGCCTAAGGGGGCCACATCGCTAATCGGAGCCACTGATGGCCATGTTCTTTCGCAAACTTGGTAGAGGACCTTGAGCACTTGTTTCTTGTTAGAGTTTGTGCAGCAATTACGCAGATGTCGAAAATGTGTCAGCCAATCAGAGCCCATGGCGGCCATATTTGTTGCCTGATCGGAGAAATACAAACTTGGTAGAGAACCTTATAAGTATTTGCTTCCAGTAAGGTTCCGTGAAATTCTGTGTAGCAGATGCAGAGGAGATGTCGATAATGTGTCAGCCAATCAGAACATGTATTGACCGATCAGCACGAAAAAAAAAAAAACCAAAAAAACAATAAAACAAAACAAAACAAAACAAAGAAGACACCTTGGTAGCGGACTATGAGAACTTGTTTTTTGTAAGGTTTCATGAAAATCTGCGCGGCAGTCAATCAGAGCCCTCGGCAGCCATATAATATTTGTTGACCGATCGGCACGAAAACACATACTTGGTAAGTACTCGCTTCGTGTAAGGTTTCGTGAAATCCTGTTCAGCGGTTGCAGAGGAGATATCGAAAATGTAAAGCGTTTACAAATAAAAACACAAACACTCAAATATATCGGCCTCTTGGCCTTTATCAAGTGTAAAAACGACGATCGTCGTTTTTTACACTTGATAAAGGCCAAGGGGCCGAAAATTTGTGTATTTGAGTGTTTGTGTTTTCATTTGTTATCATCCCTTCCCTCTGGAAGAAGTATTTCAATCTACTGAGCGTTTACGCCGGACGACGTGCGGACGACAGACGGTGCGCTATGACAATAGCTCGCTTTAGCTTAGCTTAGGTGAGCTAAAACTCTTATCCAAACTACTTTAAAGTTTGGAGGAAATAGTAAGCATCTCCTGATTGACAAGGCAATAGATGAAGTACAGGTGTACGCAACCCACAATGCTTGTGTCCATCAAATTTGAAGAGAAAGTCATATTATAGACGTATAGAAAATTCAATTGGATTTTAATCATATTAAATACATTTTTGACATTGCATACATATGTTGATGAACGTGATACATTTTTGTATTTTGTTTGATTGGCGATATAAACTTCTAATAACCGCGGCATCAATGTTACTTCTAGGACTGTACACAGCAGTCCATATTGCATTACCTTAAAAAAAAGCAGGAGTCTTCAGAAGATTCTTTAATTATGTATTTGAAAATTACAAGATTGGAGGAGGTAACTTTCGTTTCTAGTGCATGTATATGGAACATGTGTGAATATAGAATCTATGCCCAAAAACAAACATTGCAGTACGTTACGTCTGATTGATGAACGTAACTATATATTTTATGTCCGTATACTCAGAAACCTGACGTCTATAAACTCCTGTTTCACACTGTTAGACATTTCATTAACCTTGTAATCACCGGAGCTTCCCTTTGATTGAAACTTAAATCAGTAAATCGGACGCGTTTGAAATCTTTTTAATCGCTACTAAACCCAGTGTTGCCAAGAACATATTTTCATCTTCTTATCATCTTGGATTTTAGAATAAACAGGGTTTTATTTGAGGTAAGAATTTCCCCGTGAACTCGCTTCCTTCGGTATCAGAATACTGATAATTGGTCAAATCAGTATAGGAAATTGGGATACAAAATGTTTAAATCAAATCTAGATACTAGTATACAACGTTAATGAACGCTCTCAAAGACAATAAGGTGGTTCGTGTTCTTCAAATTGTTTTTCCCTGAAATTTCTATGGAAACTATCATTTCCATGTCGAATTATCAGATTTCGTGATGATTTGCTCGAAGATTTACCTTGAAAACTGACAAATGGAAATTGTTTCTTCTGAACAATTGGGAAGTTGCTGTTCGTTTGGTTTTTTATTTCTGGAAAATTTGCTTTTCATTTCAGGAGCATTTCTATTCAGTGCCAGAATTAGTAAATGGATCATTAACTTAAAGAAAATAGAAACTGACATGTGATTTAACAGATATCTTTGGGGGTAGTAAAGGTCTTGTAAATAAACATTTCACATGTTGACATGTAAATCATTACATTTGGGGATCGATATGTATTGGTGTTATATGTTTAGTCTATGACTTTTGACTTAGGAATTTGGTACATCATTCATAAAGATGTGCGCCATTTTTACTCTTGACCGTTCTATAAAGTTGCGAGAGATGCGATTTTATTTTAGTGATAAATAAGGAAAATGAATAAACACATGGAAACATTTGCTCGTCTTTTTAACGAGGATTCGGAAGAATACAGGTGAGTATATATATAATAAATATCTCGGGGATATATGTAAGTACGATATAACGATCATTAATTGATATTATGGTATCAGTCATACCTTAATTGACAAAGAGGGAAGGACAACTTTTAGTTTTTGAATGTGAGAAATTACCGTTTATAATTAATTAAAATGAAAAGGTTGCAGTTCCGTATCAAAGTTGTCCTTCAACCATGAGCGAGCCAAACATTTCTAGATACTGGAAAAATTATATTGAGTCGTTTGAGTAAGACGAAAAACATTTTGGGTTTCCCACTGTTCGTCTTTCATTACGAAGCGATACTGTGATAGAAAGATCCAAACATGTATTGTCAAATGAGATGCGCTTGAGTTTTGAGAATAAAGACAAATTCAGGAAGTACAAAGAAACACGAGATTCAATTTGTTTTCTCGATATTTTGTATTATGTAACACATTCCCACGTGAGTTTTACTTCGTAAAGGAAATTCTCATACGGAAAATCATTTCAGGAAGATGATATAAATATCAGAGATATGTAGCCAAACTCAAATCATGGATGTTACATTTTCTTTGTAGCTTGTCGAGTCCATATTAGTGACGTACATGCATTTTGCATTCTTATGATCATGATGAAATGATGGAATGATAAAATGTGACCTTACAATTTGCTTTGTAATCAATTTGATTCCCATCTATTCATAGTATCCCCGTATAAAGAAATAAGTCTGCTGTGGGCACACAATTTCATTATTAACATGTTATTAGAACATTTAACAAAAAAGTTGAATCTTCACTAATTTGGAAGGTTGATGCTACTTTTCAATTTCAGGGAAAAGGTAGTTGAGATCCAAATCTAGTTTGGTTAATAATAATTATATGTAAAAGTACGAGGGGGTATACCTACATGTACATGTATATTGGTACGGGATACAGTCAACACTTTCATGTCAAACGCTAAGGTTGAATAGTATTAGGAAAACGAACCTCAATAATTGGTTGGAAGAATTCCTACCACCTATTCACAAAAAAAAAAAAAAAATAAATAAATAAATAAATAAAATAAAATAAATAAATAAATGAAAATAAATAAATAAATAAAAGAAATATAATGATAATCATTTCGTAAATTTTTTGGAAGGCAGTTAAGGTATCCGTTGTTCTTTGGGCAAAATTGTAATTTACAGAGAGATGACAAAATTTTACAGTATGGTTATCCTTTAGATGTCCCCGAAATCAAACTTTCCCCTGGATTTGCACATTAACCGTTTTGACATGTACTTTTTAAATCATATATTGGACCCCTTTGACTGGCTGGACCTCATGACAAGCTGACCCCCCCCCCCCCCCCCCCCGGGATTTCTTGGCCCATTCGATGAGTCCTATCTTCATCTCTGATGAGAAATTTTAAGCTCAAATAGCATGACATTTAAAAATTAAAGAAAAATTGGAAAGTAACAAAACTATAATAGCTGAATAGCAAAGATATTTAATAGACAGTCCCTCTAGATATAGACCAGACACTTTGTCGTGATTGATTGCTCGGTAGTAAAACATACAAAACTGGCTTCTATCCATCTCGCCATTCATCTTTGTAAACTTCTTTATCCGCACTTTACTACCCCCGGATATTGTTTTTAACTTCAATCAACTGAGGAATGCCCCACTTTATAGTTTTAGAATATTGCGAAATGTAGATTTCCTGCACGCTGTATATTTCATGCTCGGTTTAAAGATGTGTATGTGATACGAAATTTCCTCCCTCTTCCCAGCCCTTAGAATACGTCAAAAATATTTATTACTTCAATTTTTGTGTATAATTATTGTCTGTTTACTGAAAAAACTGCATCCGTGCATTTGATAATAGTTGACAAAATAATAAAATACAACGCTGACCTAACAAATTATTGCAAGACTATTTGTTTTTTAACATTTGCCAGCATGCTGACAGGGAGCAGATTTTACATATCAACCTGCCGGATACAATGTGATAAGAATTGCCATTTCCCACATATATGCCTTATCTTTATCTGTAAAATAAGTTTGAGATACGGGATAACTGATTCCGCAGCAGGGTTTTCCCCTGTATATTTTTGCCTTTCAACATTGCGGATTTTTTAAGGTACTAACACACCGGATTGAAATGAAGTCCAAGATTTCAACATGTTCCAAGTAGAATATGACTAACTTTAGATGAATGACAGCAGTGGTGTTGAAGGATAAGTGACAGCACCCACTGTAGATATATTCCGTTAGTTTTTATCAGATGGACTTCTACTCATTTCACGTTGTTTTTCAATATAAACAGTGGTGTGAACTTCCTCTTGAAAGGATTCATGTCAGCTACCTTAATTTTGATGGATTCAATGAAAAAGAACATGAGCATGAGGGTTGGGAGCATCGTCGGGACCGACCGTGGGTTACAGATCGATATTCAGGTGTCAGGGACACAGAAATTCAAAGCCAAAGCTAGCTGTATCTTTTTGTTTTTCAGCCTCAATATGTAAATCTATTCTAATTTTTATGTTTCAGAATTATGTATGTCAGAATTATAAATCATAAAAGATAAGGTTCCTTAAAGATGTAACTGACAGTCTAAGTCATAAAGCTCCTATAGAGAATGGTACCAAGATGTCTGTAAAGATACCGGTAGTGGGTCCTAGGCCTGTGAAATAAGACACAGCAAACTTATACACACATCATTTATTACAAGTCTTTGTGGATGTAGATTAAAATGTACTTAAAACATATACAAAAGTGGTCGTTTCACTTTATCACGTTGTAGAGGGAAAAATATGATTATCTTCTGTTTGTCTTTTTGTCTGTCTGTTATCCGTTTGTTTATCAGCAAAGAAAACTTATTATAATCTCCTCCCTAACTGAAAAAAACTTTAATCTATCAAAGTGTACACAAACCCTTTTACTGGTGTCTTTTTCTGACTTTAAATTTTGAGAAAATTTCAAGTGAGAACTAGTCATGTTCTCACTTGAAATTTTCTCAAAATTTAAAGTCAGAAAAAGACACTGGTATCAGACCTTATGACTTTGTGACCTTGCCATTTTCCCCGACTTTCGAGCTACCTTGACCATAAAACTTTGATAGTAAGAATTAGGTAATATTAGTGATTTCACATTCACCTGGAAATGTCATTGCATTGATATGATTTCTTTGACCTCGAGATCTTGACCTTTGATTTTGATTATTATGATAGACCTTTATACAAGCATCATAATGACAATGCTGTCGACATGGATATTGTATTCTTATTTTTGTAAGAGAATCATGTCTATAAGCTTCTATAAATAGAAAGACAAAAACTCTTGGTCTTGGGTCGAAAGGCCGTAACCATGACTAAAATGAGGATTTGAGCCAAATATAGTGACAAGTCCAATCTGATTAAAACCAGATCTCTACATGCTCCCGATTTTGTTATGTCGCGTAGAGGCGACATAACAAAATCGGGAGCATGTAGAGATCTGGTTTTAATCAGATTGGTGACAAGTCATACAAGATTCAGATATAATAACTTCATCAACAAACCTTTACACCAACGAACAAAAACAAGTGGTGACATCTAGTATGATTTGTATGTTTCGCAGTATCTTTCGCTGAAATGGGCGATACTATATCTTATTTAGGATCTTTATAGAAGAAAGAGGTTTTCTGTGTCTAACATTTTTTATGGTACTGTACTGTCATTGAATTCATTAGATGTGCTCTATTTGTATAAAGAGGAACTGCCTTTGAGATCTTGTTATTTCAAATGTTGCCTACATTCAATTTTAATCTAGTAATGTATATTTCTTTGCAGATTACTTTTAGCAAATGCAGTAAGATCAGGCAAAGTCACAATGACCTTGAGACGTCGGAAAAAGCGACCTGCACCACCTCCACCACCAACAAAAGACTACAATATGGAGGAACCACTGGGTAGCGGGACGTCAGAAACAGGAGTTCAATATTCTGTTGTTCAAAAGGGGAACAAATCCATCGGGAACACTCATTTTTCACATTCCTTAGATTCTATTCCCCGTCAGTTAAGCAATACCGGAAGTAGCATTTGTCATGACAACAATTACGATGGCAGCAATTTGACTTTGAACTCATTAGGTAGCCTTGGGGGGTCAAACGATGACGTGTTCTGTGATACTCTGGCAGACGATAGGGCATCTTTGTCTCGTGTTCATACCTCAAATTTATCTGTGAATTCCGAAATCTGTGATAACAATAATTATGTGAAATCTAGTCCGTCTGCATGTGGCAGGGATTCTGTAATGTCCAAATCTGACTATGTCAACATAGAGATCGTGAACAAAACACGGACACAAAGTACTTCAGCTGTAGAAGATGTGGTACACTGGAATCTGGCACCTGTAGAAATGGAAAACAACGAAGAAACACGAAGTGTGCAAATGAACACTGCCGAAATAGCCCGACAAAAGAGGGGCCTGAAAGCAAGCACGATTCCACAAAATGGCAATGATCTTACCTCTTTTAGATCGGATCCTGATATTATGAATCAACATAAACATTACTACAAGAAAAAATCTAAAGGTTGGCGGTCTCTCCATGACAGGTCTGAGAACCACACCCCTACCTCGTGCTGCAGCTCGTCAGAGAGTAGTCATGGAAACTCACCACCCAAGGTACCCAAATAGATATAATTCTTGCCCAAACTGATTATTAAGTATCTATAGACTCGTACATGTATGATGCCATTGAGTTATAATTTAGGTATAGATATATGCATCTTCTTTCACAATGTTCCGGATCCACTATATACATCCACGTAGTTCCTATTTTGAGAATTTATGCTGAGTCCCATCATCCAGAGTCGTGAATTCATTTTGGATTTGCATATAGCCGTTAGGGGCGGGGGTCATTATTATAGAACGTTTTTGATAGCCAGTTAATATTATCAAAGCATAATATATAAATATACATGTAGGCCTATATGAAAACATGAACATATTAAGAATTTCCACTTATTCGGCGTCGAGCATCGCTCAAGAGACGTATCCTGTCAAAATGCAACTCTGGTGCAACAGAACCAAGCCAAATAAGACCTATAGTTTCCACTCCGTCCGTTTGTCTGTCTGTCAAACAGTTTTCCAGATTTTTTTGCCATTTGTGGAAACATTCTTCTGAAATGGCGTGTCGATACAATTTCTAAGTTACAGATCTCGATAATAAGAGTAACGGACTGAATTGTACCTTTCGGCGATACAAAATCTTTATATATGTAAAATACTAGAATAATGTGTTCTTATATATATTTATAATACTTAGAATATGATGGGAATCAGTAGCTTTGATGTACGTGTTCCATTGACCTTAAAATTGAGGAAGGAAATAATTGTAATAAATATAGATTCAGATTAGAGGCCAACACGACTGCCATTTATTTCCTTCACTTTTCCCAAATGTCATATATTACTTTCTTCCTTCAGGAAATCGCTGGAAACTTTATATCTAATTATCTGTATGGATGTTCTGTCTAAACTATCATAAATGTCGCCTTTCCAGAAGAGAATAGTTACCCGGATGCACCTCTTGAAGGACGAGTACGGCCTAGGGATCCACATTGCAGGGGGTAAGGGCTCTAGAAAAGGGGATATTGGAATCTTTGTCGCCGGGGTCACGGAGTCCGGAGCGGCCTTCAGGTGAGCAAATTTTGCATTTAATATATGTTCTTCCTTTTCAATTGTTTCTGAATAATGTATGGGTCCAGAGTAGTATGTCCTATATATGACCATTATGGCAAGCTACTCCAGTTGGAAGTTTTATATTATATGACCAGGTTGCAATTGGGAGTAGGGTTTGTCGGGCCCCACTGAAATTATTGTGCATATAATTTTCGCAAAATTATTGTCTGGAAACCTTATTAGAAAGGACAGACCTCTTGATATTTTTTCTAGATTCTTGTATACGACTTCTGGTTTAACTCTCAAACCGTATTCTTTGACTGATCAAATGGACAATTTATTATACCTTTATCAGAGTGACCTTGCATACTTTGTCCGACTATTTCCAAAAGTAAAAGAAGAAAGAAAAAAAAACTTGTCTAACAGCTACTTGCTTTACGTCATCGTGTACTCTCATGATATTCTCAGGGACATAGAACCCTCAGGTAAATGGTACTCTCAGCATGCTCAGGGACATACAGGGAAATGGTACTCTTAGCATGCTCAGGGACATACAATCTAAATCAATTGATGTGAAAATGAGAGATTACTTTTTTTTGCTTTAACAAATAAAGACAGATAGGCACTGTGTGAAACCTGTATAATCCCCTGTCCTTTCAATTTCGTTTGAGCAGTGTACATTTGAGCAGAGATGTGATTTCCAAATGTTTATTTCACAGCGTTTTGTCTACAGTGTACTTAAACGGTTTAAGTATAATCTACTTTCGAAGCTACAAGTCTGAATGATTGATATATTAAGTCAATATTTCAAATAGCTATGTGTTAAATGGTGTCAGAAATAAAGTTTAGTAGGAGATAAGGACGTGAAAAATGTCCGTGTATAAAGAAACGATTATATTTCATAGGAGTGATAAATACGTCAACGTCATTCAATGTGAGGTGTGAATAACCTGGAAGACGAAAGAAAAAAGGATAATACCTTTTCAATCTCCTTGTGAACAGCAATTTAGAGGGAGCATAAAACAAAAATTGTTGATCTTACTTGAAAACTTTTTTGTTGCTCTAGTAAAATGGATCTTGTTGCTCGGATACTGGCTCTTGTTGCACTGGTACTGACTCTTGTTGCTCTAGCACTGACTCTTGTTGCTCTGGTACCGACTGTTGTTGCTCTTGTACTGACTCTTGTTGTTTTGGTACTGGCTATTATTGCTCCAGGAATTGCTTTTATTGCTTTGGTACTGACTCTTGTTGCTCAGATACTGGCTCTTGTTGCACTGGTACTGACTCTTGCTGCTCTAGTACTGACTCTTGTAGCTCTAGCACTGACTCTTATTGCTCTTGTACTGACTGTTGTTGTTTTGGTACTGACTCTTGTTGCTCCAGGAATGGCTCTTATTGCTCTGGCACTGACTCTTGTTTCTCTGGTACTGACTATTGATGTTCTAGTAATGGCTCTTGTTGCACTGGTACTGACTCTTGTTGCACTAGAACTGGCTTTTGTTGTTCTAATACTGACTCTTGTTGCTCTAGAACTGACTCTTGTTACTCTGGTATTGACTCTTTTTGCACTAGTACTGACTCTTTTTGCACTGGTACTGACTCTTGTTGCTCTGGTACTGACTCTTAATTGCTGCACTGGTACTGACTCATGTTGCACTAGAACTGGCTTTTGTTGCTCTAGTACTGACTCTTGTTGCTCTAGAGCTGACTCCTTTTACTCTGGTACTGACTCTTGTTGCACTGGTACTGACTCTTATTGCTCTGGTTTTGGTTCTTAATTGTTGCACCTGTACTGACTCTTGTTGCTCTGTTACTGAATCTTGTTGCACTGGTACTTACTCTTGTTGCACTATAACTGGCTTTTGTTGCTCTAGTACTAACTCTTGTTGCTGTAGAACTGAATCTTGTTACTCTGGTACTGACTCTTAATTGTTGCACTGATACTGACTCTTGTTGCACTAGAACTGGCTTTTGTTGTTCTAGTACTGACTCTTGTTGCTCTGTCACTGTCTCTTGTTGCACTGTTACTGACTCTTGTTGCGCTGGTACTTACTTATTTACGTGAATTTATCCATAACTTGATGTGTTGGATCAGGGACAAAGCTCCGAAGCATCACATTTATTTTCTTCAAAATATATACCGAATATTCATTAGGCAGTCCTTGGCGGAAATTTTACTTTTATGATTTGGAAGACCCCTCCCCCTTCCATTAGTTCTGTTTATCCCAAATACTAGTATGGATGCTGATTGTCTAGAAAAGAAAGACGTAGAAGAGGATTATAGAGTATGGACTTGAAAACAATAATATTCTACTCAAAAAAGGTCAGTCAAGGAACAAAAGCAACATCAACCAAAACATAATATCCTATTAGAAAAAAAAAATGAGAAAAGGAAACCATAACGTCACGAAAAACACCATATAAATGATCTTTCATTTCCTTTCTCGTGATTCCGTACACGTACACGTAGCACATGACCTTTGTCTTGTTATTTCCAGGATGCAAAAACAAATGATTTCTCCTTTCAGAGATGGGCGATTGAAGAGAGGTGACGAGTTACTGATGATTAACGGGAAAAGTTTGATAGGCCTGACCCACGGGGAAGCAGTGGAGGTACTCAGAAACTCCCCCAAACTCGTACAACTGGTTGTGGCTGCTAAAGTAATTATTATAAAAATTCATTTTATCTATACATAAAATTATATGATCAATTTTGTGTATCAGACTTTCCGAACGTCGTGCGATATTGGTGTAAATTTTTCTTAACTTTTAATTATTCAGATGCATGTGTATTGAACTATAAAATGAATTGAGATATGTTTGCTGTATTATCTAAATTTTATTACATAAATCGGTACCTGTTGCTTGACAAAATGTAACAAGCAAGTGCAATTAAATCAGACGTAATTAAAAATATACTAGTATACAGAACCTGGAAGTATTATTTTCTTTTAAGATGCGAAAATCTTCTTCAATTGTTTCGACTAACTCGTACTCAGTGCCGAGTCTGCTGACAGATTGTCATAGTAACAAGCCTGCAGACGACACCATCACCGTTCCCAAGGTTACTGCTCAGACGCCACATGGCACCGTCTTCAACTTGGATGAACTAATAGAGGTAGGACAAAGAGCGAGGAGCAGCAATGTTGAAAAGAGTGTTGGCGGGATTGTAAAAAAAAAAAAAACAAAGATTTTGAAAGAATAAAATTTTCATCAATCCCCCCCCCCCCCCTAGTTTCGCCTATTTCAGCAATACTGAATAATTCTGTCTAAAGTAAAATGAATTGATAGCAATACAATAATAAGAGTTCAGAAAACCTGTATATATATATGTATCCATCTTCCCCCATGGGCTATTGATGACTCGAGATGAAATATCCATAAACTGCGTTAATATACTTTGATCGACATTTCAGATGGATATAAAATATGTTATTTGACATGATTTCATCAGTGCTGTATCATCTAAACTTTATTACATTTTATAGAGATTTGACCACTCCTTGGCCGGGAGCAAGCAAGCAGATCGCTCGGACAGTTTGCCCAAGTTTGAGAATTGTCAAACGCTGATTATTAATAAGGGGGCAAAGGGCAAGGGACTTGGTTTTACTATTGTAGGAGGGAGCGACTCGGAGAAAGGAAATCTTGGAATCTATGTAAGAAGAATCTTCCCCAGGGGTCTTGTCGCAGAGGAGGGGGCAATGAAAGAGGGTAATTTACTCAATTTATAAAGTCAAAATGTATCACCTATTACAGATTTCTATAATTTCAATCATCTGATATTTTACAAAGTGCTACATTGTAACTGCTTTACGACACTGTACTTCTAATGTTTTAAGTCTCAGGCGATGTTTTTTCAAGGCGATGAGATCATACAGTTGAATGGTCAGCAGATGAGAGGACTGACCCACAGTGAAGCTCTGGCCAAATTTCGCCAGTTGAAGAAAGGCCCTGTAACCATAGTATTCTGTAGGAAAACCAGGTCAAGGGCATCAAGGTAATTGGAAGTCATATCTGTTGCTTTGGCATTTTCCACTCTGTTGCTTTTTTTGCGATTTTAAATCAAGTACCACTAATGTGCTGAAATTCATGCATTGTATACAATATTATTGTAATTTCTTTTAACTAGCCCATCAGTGAGATTAGCCAAAACCTCCTCAGCGGACTTCTCCTCAGAGGGTAGTCCAGTGTCCACTCCTGGTCACTCTCCCTATGGTAGCTGTTCTGACTTGACCACACTAGATGACCATGAGGATCCCATAAATACAATAAACTGTATATCTACCTCAAGCAGCTATGACAATTTTCTTGATGTCAATCAGACAGTTTCTCCAGTGCAATTTGAATCTTCCGAAAGTGCAATTTTGGATGTTAGTGCTAGTGCTGGTGAAAGGCCAAAACTTTCACAGAAAGAGGAATCTGACTACGAAATAACACTAGAAAAAGGTAATTAAAGCTAAGATTAAATATAAATGACTTTTGCTATTGAGGAATAATTTCTTTTTAATTTAAAAAAAATATTTTTCTTCTATTCTTTTTTGTTTAAATTTGATTTTTTTAGTAACCATACAATAAGAAACGATAACTGCAGTTGTGTTCTCGACATTTTCAGAGCTTGGTATTGGGTTGGGAATTTCTCTGATAAGAAAGGATACTGCTGGTATCAGTCACATCTATATCCAGGATATATACCATGGTTCTCCTGCAGACAAGGATGGAAGACTACAGTAAGGGCTTGTTTTGAAATTATCTCATTTTTGAATTAATATAAAAATCATGAGATAAGTTAATTTCTTCATTTTCCCTGCACATTTTGCAAAGCCGTATTGTTATTTTTACACTTTTGTAGCAAAATAATTAAAAGTATTGTTTTTTTTCACAGCAAGGGTGATATGATAACCGAGGTGAATGGGAAAACCATGCAGGGGTTATCTCTCTTAGATGCGTACCAGTACTTCAGAAATTTACAACCTGGATCTGTTAACATTGTCGTGAAAAGGAAAAGAGATTTTCTGGTATGAACAAACAAATTTATTAGTAGTTGTCAACTGAATTTTCTATACTTATAAATAGTAGATGTAGTTTGTTTAGTTGTTCATAAAAGTAGTTTTTATATGAATTTGTTGCAAAGAATTTTTTTTCCAATCTACTCTCTTCTGAAAAAAAAAAACTTCTACAGTACTGATTACCTGTCATATAAACTGTTTAATAGAGTTCTCACTATATTCTCATAAAGTTGGTGAAGGAACTTTAATTCTATTATTTGTTTTAACCAGGAGTTATCTTCTCATAATTCGTTTTAACCAGGAGTTGTCTTCTCCTTTCTGCATGACTATACATTTGAAGCTTGCTATATTTGATGATATTGCAGGATGACGATAATGAAAACTATTAACTTCAAACACAAAAACAGGTATATATAAAGTGAGTGCATAATAATAGCTTGATTGATTGAAATTAACTCATTATAGTGGCTATAAGGGGATGGATAGGACAGGAGGATATACTCTAAAAATATTTTGTGGAATATTTAAATGTAAGAATGAGAAAATATTGAATTTTGATTTAAAAGAGAAATTTGAAAGGAACATGAAATCATACAAAACTCAACATAAAATTTGTTTCTCCCGTCATATTCATATCCATCTTCCAAAGGCCTCATAATAAAAGCAAATTTATATTTCACCAGTATTTGGTATAAAGATATCAGGCAATTGCACTAGTGCACATTTCACTAAACAAGAACAAAAAAAAAAAAAGGCACGCTTCTGACATTCATTTCAGGGCACATATTTACATAGTTATTGTAATTTAGGCACTACAATTACCATGCCTGGCCAGTAAGGCAATTGATGCACACTTAATGGGAACATATGTTGATAATTACGGACCGGTTTAAGTACAATATATAGCTGATTGAATACAAAGCCTTTTCTGCTTACTTTTGTAATGCCAAATGATACTTATCAAGCGATTGTGAGGTTGAAGCCAGGGGTAACGATGCTAAGGCCATCATACAGCTTAGCTATAGCCAGTCATAATTGCAAGGAACAATTATGTTTTTCATTTATCATAATTGCTACTGAATTATGATTTGTAGGCAGTTGAGCTTGATACGTGGGATTTTGTCTGTTTTCTCACGATCTTAGCTCGCATTGTTGATCCTTTGTTTTATATCTTTGTGGTACCTTTTTACGCTGTAGGTATGATTCAACCCAAAAGATTATGTAAAATATCTTGCAGTTGCACACAGAACTATGTTGGCCCTAAGATCGGTTCATGCGTGTGTTTCTTCAATTTAACATATACAATGTAGATTCAAGACATAACTATGACTGCCGTAAAAACCATTAACCCGACTTGATTTGTGTTTTAAGAATGATTCAATTCCATCAGTTTTAGTACATTGTAAGAAATAGCATAGACAATGAAAATGATTCATCTGAACTGAAGTTTAAGAATTCATGTTAACGACACTCTTGGTTTTCAACTGAAAACAACCAACATGCCCGTCAATAAAACTGAATGATCACGAGATCAACTTGCTTTTAAAATGATTATTGTTTTGACGGTGAAAGCAAAGTTTCAAATGAATGTTCGATAGATAAATTAAATAGTGATATTGCCGACCTTTAATAACAGATTGCTGCCATTGCTTATTACCATAATTCATGTACTCTCATTTCATAGCATTTAACCGTATTTTTCGTTGTTTTTGCTTATCAACAAGACGAGATCTGGATTTTTAGCAAGAAAATTTAATTAATTTTCAGAAAATTAATACACGTACATTACGATTATTGATCTCCTCGTATCTGATACGGATATCTTTTGCTATCAGGTTACAATAGACACACAATCATTTAATTTTTTTTATTTCTTCATTTTCAGACGATTACCATGAATTTCAAGCGTAGTTATTTCCAACAAACTAATCAGCAAGGTACGTCCTTGATGTCATCGCCAGAAGGCGTTGCGTAGTTCACTTCCTGTCGCACCACAAAATAGAAGCTCTACTTTCTGGGAACTTTGGGAAAATGACGTCACAAGATGCCGTGATGGCTCTGTTTAACGCTTGTCCACCATTTGTGTTTTGAGCTGGATTTTTATCGCATGTTGACTATCATTTGTTTACACAATTTTGACTGTTAACTCTTAATTTGCCCCTGTGAATAAAATTTTAATTTGCTTTTTAAAAGCTTTTTAGTGCAATAATATCTAGTATTTATATTCTATTGACTTAATTAATGCATGTTATTTTGAACCTTCCGTCATCATTATCTAGAACTGTACAAACCTTATGTGTAAAGAGAGACAACTCTTCTTGTTGGGAGGCTTTCAGCGTAATTTGTAAACTTTACATGCATTATAAGTAAGATACATACAATTTATCCAATTGTTCTGAGTTGTTGTCGCAGCAGTATTATTATAATTTTACAAGCTGTTATTTTATAAATAAAATAATATACATCTATTAACTTGGTATCTTAAAATTCATATTTATGGAATATCAGCGGACACGAATCATACCATCATGAGTAACAATGGGGTTTTCACGTTCGCATCATCTTGCTGTTTCCTTTGTGAAACGTGATTGTATATACATGTCATCGTTTAGCATTCAGATTTACCAACTTCAATAGAAAGTGTAGATAATTCACGGTAGAAGGAAGTAATATTGCTTGATTCATAACCTTTGGATGATTTTTCATTTTTGCAAAGTTTTCAATTTTTCACGGCCTATACCGTGTACGAGAGTTTTCGGAATCATACATTTCGAAAAGCATCCTGTAGTCATCTTACTTTCATGAATGTTATCTGGTTTACAAAATTTTGACGAATCTAAGATGATTTTAAGATGTATGAAATGAGTAAGAGGTTCGTGGATACTTTGTTGGACATGCATATATAGATGTACATGTATACATTTCTCAAGTGTACTTACGCTTCCTCTCGATGTAAAATTTGGTCACAAGCCTAGGTCAATCTTATTTTTTTTTCGATGGAAGCGGTCCAGCCTATGCTTTAGATATCTATAAGGAAAAAGGTCTAGATACATGTAGGTTAGACATGACACCTACATCATAAATTTGCGTCATTGTCCAACGTACCAGACGTAATGCACTGGTGCAATAGGTTGATTTTGTTCATGTCGCCCGATTGCAGAGAGAAACTTGTCTTCGTATGAGCTAGCCAAAATTGATACTTGAAAAGGATCGACCCAGGGTGAATCATGAAAAAAAAAAGCTTCGTTTTCAGAACGAACGATATGATGCATATGAATATACTTAAACAGAACCTTTCAAAGCCTATATATGCTTTATACTCACAAGATGTATGTGATACGTGGTCTTCTTTTTACGAAAACCAGTAAGTATCTCGGACCTATGAATGAAACAATATTGAATGGATGAAGTGTACATCAGTATAGGTTCTTAAAGTCTTTTTGACTTTAAAACACTTAACCGTTTCCGTATTTTGCAAGCCAAAATAATTGTTTCATTTTAGGGGGGCATATTGTCTTGCAATCTCCCACGCATGCGTCCGATTTCAGTTCCGCTTTTTCTTCACTTTGAAATCTACGTTATATTGCAAGCCTGTGCCGCCTATGACCTTGTTGCAAGTTGATTGTCTTGAGCTTGTAACCTTTAACGTAAATAGACAAGTTTGTGAGTTATGCACACACGATCCGGCTTACTACACCTTTGGCTACTGACGTGACACCAATTGCCCATTTGTCTCGTTTGTTTATGTTCTGATGTTTGTGTTTAGTCTTTGGTGTCCCTTGTCCATTTTGTGTCCCTTGTTGTACTTGACTACTATGTGTTTTTGGCGTATGGGTGTTTCGGTGCTTTGTTGTGGGTGCTGCAAGTGAGTACTGTTGGAGATTCCCTCCTTTAATGAACGACAAGTGATAGGACTTTTATATCTCACATCTACGTTCCTGGTGACAAGACCTTTCCTTTGGTACCAAAATAATGTATCCTGTAACTTTGATCTTTCTCGGACAAATTCTTCTGACAAAAGATAGCTGTAAACAGGGGCATAGTGTCTTAAAAACAGGTTTTTCAACACTTGCTGTCTTCATGTATTTTTGTGTACCATTGTAGCTCTATTTTTGAATCACGACAACCCTTGGGACTATCTTATCCCACCGCTGTCACCAATTTCTGTTGCCGATATACATTTATATGAATAAATCAAACTCTCTAGAACAATACTTACCTTCAGGAACCCTCGATTGCCCTCAGTAACTCAAATTTAAATCGTATCATACCTTAAATATCTATTATACGAGTTTACTCTATTGTGAATAACATCACTTATTTTAGTAGATGGATTTGGTCATTCATTACGACATAATGGTCAGACCTTGTTTTGTCATTATTGAAGCGACAGTTGTGGTGGGACCTATATATACAAACCAACGCCTATCTGTTTACATGTACCTTAACGGTTATGGTAAAGCAATGTTAAATTTGGGTTTTATTATTCCTTGTGATGTCGCTTTTGGTTTCCTATGTTGATTACTAAGAAGGTAACTGTCGTTTTTTATACATAGGGAATTTTGTAATACATGCTTGGATGCACACGTGCGGATAGACGGAATTCAGAGATTGTCTTTTATTAAAGGACTGAAAAGACCATGTATGTAATCTAGCGCAAAGTTACGAAAATGTCAAAAATGAAACTTTAAATGAAAAAAAGGAATTTCACCTGTAGGTGTGGTTTACTCTGTCGTACGTTGAATTCCCGTAAACAGGATCATAAGGTGTGAAATCAGAATTGTTTACACTTCGTACTAGAAAATGGATTTACTGGGAGTTAAACTTGAACATTGAAATAGTAAGTTTCTTCGTTTTCGTTCGGCCAGATGTGACATATATTTTGAATTATATCTTACTTCATCGATCATGTCTAAATTTTCTGGTGATAGATCGATTAGATTACACTGAAAATACCCAATGAGGCAGAAAATGTCATTTTGGTAAGTATTTATTGTATATAATGTATTTATTGTTTGGATTTATATAAACTATGTATAGGACAGGTTTTCGTTTAGTCCGTATCGTTTACCTCGTCGTACCACCTGTCGTAGACCTTAATTTCACTTGCATACGACAAAACTGGTACACTTTACGGTGAATCCAGAATTACCTGCCTCAAAATGTTAATTTTAAGCGCTGTCTGATCATAAATATGCACATATAACGCATGTACATCGACGGCGTTGATGCGGCTTCACTTGTGATATATTTTGGGTCCCTATCACGGGTCATAGTCTTCTGCTGTTTGCCTTTGATAATAAAGCACACTGTTTGTCTGGCCTATAAATCATTTTCACTGATACTTTTCGAAAATTGCGACCTATGAGCATAAATGTACATTCATATACTTTTTATACTGAAAACAAAAATAAATATAGCATAGACACAATTTGGGACAGACGGATAGACGGAAACGACTTCAGGAACAAACAGTATATATCTCCTCCCGTTGGAGACGAGGGGATGCATGATATAGGGACTGAAAAGGGAGTCTCGGGGCTTTTATGTAGGATAATGTGGACAATTTTTCGGACTCCGTCGAATGGAAGTGAAAAGACGATAATTTGCGAAACAGAAAATAATGTGACAGTCACTCTCGATGTTATATTTACTAGTATACATGTATATATGTCAATCCTGAAACCATTGTATTAACCACCTGGCTCAAGGTAGTTAGTGTTGTATCCGATGGGAGAGATGAACCTTTAAGGCCCATTGTCACAAATACTTGTCGTGGGTTATCTGAACATGCTGGGTACCAGATGCACTCGCTGATTATATCCATTTACAACTGGGATACCCCGCATATCTCACCATTCAAATATTAAATCTAGACCTAGCGTGCTTCTCAATAGATAACCATGGAATGTCCACAATTAAATGCACCCTATTTCAACGGGGTATAGTAAAATAGTATCTTAACCGTATTGTCCGGGTTTCCATATTGGACCACTGGGGAATAGGACCGCCTTTATTGTCCAGTGATGTATTGGTCTATTGACTTTATGCAACAGTGAAGGCATTTTATCCCTTGTTTATAATTGAAATCTCAGGTAAGTTAAAAAGGATAAGTAGTTTTAGTGCCTCAGCCTTATTTATATATTTATCTCTTTCTAGACGGATGAATTTTTGGCATTTATGACCCAATTGTTGAGGACGAGTTTAATGACAAATACGTCCTTCGCTAAACGTATAAAATGCGACCCATTTGTCTTTTTGTTTTGCAGTCGATGTCTTTGAATCATTTGCTCTGCACCAGTTTGATTAGTTTTCTACGGTCTACAAATCAATGGATGCTACAAATTGTATCGGTGCACCATGTTGACATGTGGGATAATGAAATACTCTTCTTCCTGTTTTAGTGGTTATTAGCGGTTGCATCATTGTCTAACATTACATTTATACCATTATTGCTGTTATTATAAGTCGAGTTTTTAGCATCTGTATTTTCCTGCTGTCATCATGGTAGCTTGTCTCTGTTTCATGTGCTTGCAACGTCTGTTATGTATTTGCGATCAAGATGGCTAAGTTAGTTCTGTTATCGATGCTGTTTTGTCGTCATTATAGTTGGTTGTTACTTACTTCCTGTGATTAATATAGTATCATCTGTCGTTTTGCTGCTGTCCTATCGCTGATGAATGATGTTTTACTGTCTCTGAAGTCCTCTGTTTTCTTTCTTTCGCTGTTGTCTTGATGGTCGTTTGCTTTTCTATACTGTCGTTTTGCTGCCAATGTGATAGTCGGTTGTTTCTGTTATAAACGTCTTCTGTAATGATGATTGTAACGATTGTTGCCGTCGACCATGGTGTTGGTTGTTTTTGATCAAGCATATTGCTCTGTTGTCAATGTGACATGATTTCGATAACATTGTACCTGCTGTCATGATTCTCGGTTGTTTCTATACAATTATTGCACAGTAATGAGGTCGATATGATGATTTATGGAGTGATAAAACCAATATCGACCGAGGCAAAATATCACGGTCAGTTATGTCGGCAACTCTCAAGTTTGCTGCAGACTACAATTTTCTTCTAATACACAAAACAGGAAACGCGTCAATATGACCGGAAGCAGTTTAATACGACGATTAATCATTGCACATGACCGCGTTTTGGCCAATGGAAAGCTTATAAACGGTTATGTAAGTTAGAGTATATGATGATATTGTTAATGTCTTGTACGTTGTTATTGATAACTGGAATAAAACTGGAATAAGAAGTCAATAATTGCGCAGGCATACATGTAATGATAGAAATAGATGAACAACCGGCCACCATGCTAGCTGCAACATGTAACGAGAAAACTGAACAATTTGAATAATAAAAGGGAACAAATACATGTACTACAAAAAGCCAGCAACAAATTGCAGACTGATTATACATCCCAGAAGTGAGTTAAACAAACTTTGCCAACAAAATAACCAATAAGAGAGGCTAAAAAATTAATTCATTTAACTAACTCCCGTTTTTGTTTCTGTCAATCTACATTTTTTAATGCTGCAAGTGTGTTTAACTGTTTCTTGTTAATGTAAGATCATCGTATACGACTGATCAATCTCAACATGGGTCTCAACATGGGACTGCAGTATTTTAAAGAACAAAAACCGCTTGACCCTTTGTCAATATATCACGAGCTCATTCTCTAAACCTTTCAATCGATAAATCAAACATAACTGTCCCTAACCTTTCTTTCAAGTGATCCAAAAGGACCATTGAAATCTCAAATTAAAACTTTAAGAAACAATATTCGAAAGGGGAAGAACGTCATCAATTTGTCACACATTTCCGTATTAGAGGCGCAACGTTTTTTAGCTCATACATACATTTTTTTGCTCGTTCACCTTTTTCAATAAAAATAAATCAACATTGTATTACAGGATGGAAAAGACCGAAGAGACGACCTAAGAGACCCCGATCCCTGATTTTGAAAATGGCAGAGCCCAATAATACTCAGTCTCAGGTAAGACCATTAATACTTTTGTCTCTAACATATACATGTATACATGGATCCAGAGGATGTCAGGTTTCGACCTGAGGGGAGAGGATTTCAGGGTAGACACCCCATCCTCTCCTCAATTCCCCTACTTTGGAATTTGTCAGAAATTCTTAATAATCATTTAACTTTTCTAAATAAAGACTGGAACCTCATATATGTACCCTCTCTGTTCAACCACAGGAGCTCGACGCCAACGACCTACAATGATATCCTTCTCTACTTGAGAGATGAAATGTCATTGAGGGTTGTTGGCGTCGAGCTCCTGTGTATTCGACCTCTAATCAGTAATCACCCCTCCCTAACCCCCCCCCCCCCCTCCCCCAATTAAACGGAAATAGAAAGGAGAAAAGACTGTACCCTTGCATGGTTTACTTTGGGATATTATATAGATGTCAAAAGTGTCATACTTGCATTACTGTCTGTGTGGCACCAGGTACTGGAATCAGAAACTGAAAGTGGAGAAAAAATCTTTACTTCGTGTAACTACACCTGACAGATGTACCTTAATTATACATGACTCTATCGTGAAATAGCACTGAATTACATGGAATTATTAACCGACCAGAATACCCCAAATCATCAATAATTAACGTGTATCGGAGAACAGAGTTTCTAGGTTTTTGCCGTTAGGTCGGTAGATAATGTTCTTGACTTTGCGTAGGCAATTTTCTGCATATGAGGAAAATTCAATTTAACCTTTAAAAGACTGATTTACGTACATTGAAGAGGTAAGCGAACGGCTTTCTTTGGCAATATTTAGTGTCTATATGTTGTAATTAAGATATCGAAAAGCAATTTTACGTTTTAAACGAAATACAAATATCTGTAAGAAACCCAATAAAATCAATGCACAATTCTATTTTTTTTTTGTTCCTAAACACTAGTTTATTGACCAAATTTATTTTGCAACGTAACTACAAGAGCATGGACCAAGAAACCCTTAATTACCATACCGGTATAACCGTTGTCAATTTTAGAAGAAAAATGGTTGAATTCTTTACTAGAAGTACTGTACTATATGTAAATGATAGTATAATGATAGTTAAACTGAAATAAATATATTTTTATTTGATGTACACACCAAGAAACGTGGGTATGAGATAGTAGGTAGTGGAATGTAAATAGAAATCTTTTTATCACCTAAATACCACAACTAATGTATCAGAAAGGGGCGAGGCGACAGCGATAATGTCCCTTGATGGCGGCCCTATCTGGCGGTATCTGTAATGACTGCATGGTCTATCCCAGGTCAAATAGTGACAAAGGGATGTCCACAGGATATAGTACCTGACCATCAGGACTTTGTATAAACGTCACCAATTAATATTGACTGATAATACATGAATTTCAATTTGATTTTGTTTGCATTCCGATATTCTAGTTATTTCATTATCTGTGACAAATTAATGATAATCTAAAGAAGTATTTTGAAAGCTAAAAGGACGGCTATGACACAAATTCCATTTGAAGATTGAAAATGCAATTTATTGCATGCGTGGATGTTGAGAATGGTCGGGGATGACCATAATTCTCCTTCAGTTAGCCAAAAATGTTAATTTTCTCTTTCTTCTCGCAAGGTAGCTATTGCTATAACACTTTTAAATAGATGAACACGTAAAACAATATCATAATTTTATTCACAAACTCGACAATTGATGAATATATTACATAACAATATGTTGTTCTTCTACTTGAATATGAAATGAATGAATATGACATGAATTTTGCAATATCCTGTATTGAATGAAGGTCTACCAAGAAATCCATCCACTTAGATTTCCACGAACACAATCTAGTCTGTTTATAATTCAATGTCACGTTAGTCAACGTGATAAAAGAATGATTATACATTGTAAATTATGATATTTTTAAGAACCATACATTCATATCCTTTTCTATACTATATACCTTTCAGGAGTATCAGAGGCCTACTGATGGTATTTCTCTAGAGGACAAGGGAAAGTCAAAGACACAAAGGCCAGTAGCCGCACCGCGGGCGTCTGTACAAAAGATGGAGAGTGACGGGGTCACGGATTCGGACCTGTCCGACTGGGAATCCCGGCAGTTCGGACGGACAACCCTCATGTCTCCTCCACTTGTTAAATCAGGGACGGACAAACAGCCACCAAGCTCCCCTGCGAAACGAAGTTATCCGACTATGTTTAATTCAGGTTTGGACTCCATGGAATTCAATCAGGAACTCTATCCGAAAAGAAAACCGAATTTCCCATGGGATCCGGAAAAAGAGAACAAATATTCCTCAAACTGGAATAATTCTGTGTCTTCAAGGGATAGTGCCATCAGCGGTTCTTTATTCAGTACTTTTGGATCTGCTTTGACAGAAAGTTCAAGTTCTTTTGACAGCGCAAGCAATACGGACGAAACTGCCTCAAATATAAGTTCATCGTCACGCATTTTGTATGGAACGTATAACAAAATTTCCGGCGACGGAAAAGGTAGCGAGTCGGAGTCCGGGGACAGTGATACCGAGGTCTTGGTGTTACATCGGTTACCTGGTGAAAACATCGGTATGATCCTGGGGATCGATAAAAGTGATGACAATAAGCGTGTTTCCAAAGTTTTCGTAAAAACGGTTACAATAGGGGGTGCTGCACATCGAGCGACTGGTGGTACGAGAGGGGTTCAAATTGGCGACGAAATACTCCAGATAAATGGAACTGACATTAATACTCTAACACACGACGAATGCATCAGTGTACTCAGGGAAATGCCCTTGAGGGTCATACTCAAAATTAAGAGGTCCAAATTCCGACCCGTCCAAGGTTCCCCGGCGGCCTCGGTCAAAAGTCTCTCTAGTTACCAAAATGGTCATAGCTCAAGTCAATACTCAGAATCCTCGGTTTACTCGGAGAGTGAGGATGAAAACATAGCACCAGATAAAATCGAAGGCTTCAAACTACATCGGGCGGAAATTGATAAGGATCCCGAGGAAAGCCTCGGTTTGAGCATCGTACCGAGTTACGGATCCACCAGGCAGTATTATCAGGTTTGTATGTTTGTATATAGCATGTTACAGTATTCATCTCTTTTATGAATTGTTCATTTCCAACTTTTTCTTTGATTGGGACGTATAGCTCTATGTAAATGAAGGCGTATGAAGTTGAATTGCTTACTTTATTGATAAACTGCTAGATTTATTGGTATATGTGGTGCTTTTACCGACCGTCCGTATAGCCAATACTCATTCAGGTCATCTCAAGTGTGGTCAGAATTACCAATGTGCTATAAGATGTACGTCATTAAAAGAGAGGAAATTACTTTTATGTGATATCCTATAGTCAATACGTCCTTTCTGTTGTATTAAATGTTTGACAATTATTAAAGTAACGTCTGAAATGACCTTCCTCAAGATTTTTTTTTGTATTTTTGGCATTCAATGATACGACATTGCGACCAAAATACGGCAAAAATTATAATGGCAGATTCTCGTTGGTGTCATTGGTATGGTATGTTGATTTCCTGCAACAAAAAGCAATATTAACAGGCTCAGTATGAGGAAGGCCTTAGTCAATGTCAAAATCCTATCAGTTTCAGAAAAGAGGACATTCCAATCATAGGAGCTCGACCACTCGGAACTACAACGTCATCCTTCTTTACTTTTCTTTTATTTTGAAGAATTAGACTTTAAGGCAAAGTATAGAAGAGGCGAGTTTCATTGAGGGTCGTTGGCGTCGATCTCCTGTGATTGCTCCTTCTTTCAATCATTAATATGACCGCAGCGCCAAACGTATAGAGGACCCACCCTTCATTATTTCTACAGGACCCCTCTTTTACTCCTAATTCTAATGTTTATAAGTTATGTTTACATTGACAGAAAGAGAGAATTAGATATTTTGGTAAATAAATCCTTTACATTCTTCAATACAATTTAGGATTGGTTGTAAAAAAAACCTTTGTAATATTATTCCAAAAGAAAGACAACCCTGTCGAGCGTACAGTGCATGATCATTGTAAAGGTTCGGATTTAAGACGAGATTATACTTTCAGATAAGATTTAGATTCAACAAGCCTTGGGCCATATCGACTTTCATATGTTTTGCTTTAATGACTTTGAATATTAAAAGGTTTTGTACATAGAAAACGAAAACAACAATTTTTATTGTGGATTGAAATACATATATCTCGTATATATACCTTATATGGTAATGCGATCTTTACACGCTTGGCAAGGCATATTTTCCCCTCATTTTAACGGTATGCAACTACGAAAATATGATGCAATTCCGTGGCGCATCTCGTTGTCATATAGGTAAATTTACACCTTCGATGAGCTTTTCCTTTTTGCCATAGAAAAAAAAACTTAATGAAATACAAACTTACAGTGTATTACATTTGTTGATATAAGATGTATGTTGTTTCGTATTAAACTGAAAATTGGTTTTAATCATCATGCTTTCAACTTATGCATGCAGTCGTTCGTGGAAAACACTGCAAGTTTTATTCGAAATCCATAAGCGAATTCATGATATTTTGTCATTGCAACATACGTAGATTAATTAAAAAAAAAAACTCAGTTTACCAGGAAAAAAGACATTTTGTAACATTTGGTAGAATTTAACGGTATAATTGATATAATGTTAAGGTACATGTACCATCCTGTAATAATACGTGGAAGCAGGTGGTCCATACCTGTCATTTGGTTCATTTTCTCCTACATACATGTATCATTATGGTTACACTACTTATACATGTTTCTGTATAATGCATTGTAGGATGCAGAAAACGTTTCTAGAAGGGGTCCAAGCTGTCGAGGGGGGGGGGGGGGAGTTTGACGAAAAGTTTGCATAAAATGGAAAAACCAGGATTTCTGGTAAATACCAAGGGGGGGGGGGGGTTCCTGACCCTCTCGACCTCCCTGTACATCTTACTTACTTGTACACCTACAAGTTACAACAGTATATAATCTTAACGATCAATAGATACTAAACCAAGTAGGTGTTTGCATATCCAAATATAAAAGTGCAGGTAGAGTGTGTGAGGGTGTGAGATGTGTGTGTGTGTGTGGGGGGGGGGGGGGGGGGGTTCCGGGTCCTCAAACTTCAATATCAGAAAAATATTCATGTTTGTGCCCAGGGAATGTTAAAGCCACGTCTGTGTCCCCTCCTTGTTGGCTCCACTTATTTTTATTAAAGTAGTACGCAAATACTGGTAAAATGCCCGTTTGAAAAGGATCAATTCAATAATTTTTATATCTTATCTTATCTTATCTTATCTTATGCTTTCATCAAACAATATTTCAGTTTCAAAGTTAACTTTTTTTAAGACTGATGACAGGAAACCTATTTCCTCACATCAACCGATAGTCATAAATTAATCCTCGGCATTCTGAAGCAAGTACGAGTAGGAAAATTATAAAATACATATCTAAAGTATATCTATACTCAACTCGACTACAAATGCTCAATGTGGGTATATATACCTTTGATCATTGATTACATATATTTTCTTATGTAAATATTTCCATCAGTGATATGGACTATAGACCTAGCATTGGACGTAGACCTAAATATTGCCAATTCATATACAAATGATTGTTGATTAAAATATGGAGGTGTTTTCTACCTTGATGTGTAGCCTTTGTTATTTAAACGAGAACGCTTTAAAGTAGTTTTTGTACGATCAACTTAGAGTAGGTGACGTGTAATCGTACACCAGAAGGGATGTGTATTGAGAGAATTTGTTTATATTTCTAATTTCACTCTTCATTTTGGTTACATTGATGATCGGGTTTGAGTGTACGGTTAGTTTTCCACTTCAGTGTTTCGATAAGGCACTTTTCACCTTCCACTTTCACCTGTTTGATTGATAAATATTGGAATTCCGCACAGGTGAGTAGACGCCTTATTGAATATTCTGTATGAATGGCCCTCAAAATACCTATTTAAACTACAATGAATTCGTGTTATTCGAGGCAAAAATGTCAATATATGATATGTTAAAAATTTCCACAGACGTTTGAAGTTTTGGTATTTAGAAATTACTGATAGTTTCACAGTACACTTTTAGGCTATGCTACTTATTTCTGTCGAATTTATGACAAATGTTGGAGAAATGTATGTACTAAATGTATACCACCTGTCAAAATCGTATATATTTGGTTGTAATGGACAAAAGATCATTTCGGTACATCAAACGTGTTCAGGGCTATAAAATAGTCTGGTCTACATTATAAGGTGACTCCTTCAGTTACATCCATGATCTTTCTCTCGTTTCTTGTTCAGATGTTGTACTGAATTTCTAGTCCATATTGAGGGTATTTTTGGATACCCCACTCAGACAAAATACTTGGTAATTATGGAATTCCGCCCGCTTATAGTCTAGATTACCTGATACTTGAAGACCTCATTTTTTTATTGTGATATCTTACATTCTTCCAAACACATCTTGTATTATCACGAGAGATAAACATCATCTGATCAGTTGCATCATAAATCAGTTAAGTCATACCGTTTTATGAATTTTTAAGTTATGAAAAATAACAGATCGGTAAAATGCAAGTCACTGTCAGGCACTGTGCGGAAATTGAAATATCAGAGTGAGTCGTCTGATGGCATACTGTAATTATTTATTTCATTCACAAGATTCATAATATTTGAAGTAAAGCGAAATCGGGGGGAAACTTACAAGGGTTACTAAACTTGCTGTAACTCATCGTAACGATTAATTGTAGATGTCGCCACTTCTTGTTACCTAGTTACAGTGCAACGGAGAAGTGATATTTTGCTGTGCCTTTAGAAGGCATGAGAAGGCACTGTGACAGCAAAATGTCACTTCTCCCTTGCACTGTAAAACTACTTGTCACCCACCCAGGGTGCGCGCGACGCGTACATGGTGAAGAGAAATTGCCGAAACATGCGTGTCAGCCACGGGTAGTTCCTCTTGCTTCCACTGTGCATTTTCTTCATTAGATCATGTTAGATAAGAGCCGAGGGTGATCCAAAACCGTGCCTCCATTTTTAGTCTGTATTTGTATACAAGTCAGCATACATAATCCTGCAACTTTAGAAGGGCATATACATGATATGCATACAAGGCTCGTGTTCCATGTAACATCATCGCAGTATGAAATGTATGACAAAGCCTTTAAATTTATTGATGACTTGGTACATACAGACCTGAATAAAAAAAAGGATATAGGCTTCCGTGGAAGCAGTAGGACGTCGACCTAATTGAATGTTCGACAAAAAAAAAGGGTCGCTCGGGGGCCTTTTGTACGCTGTCTTGTCCATCTTGTTTCTTCTGACACATGATCCGAGGTAATACAGCAGTATTTTTCGTGTTTTTTCTCTACATGTACATAAGGTGATCTTACGTGCCTTTTACAATGGCGACCAAAAATACTTGGTTTTTTACGAGGGAGTTAAATGGAGTGTTAAGAAAGTCCTTAATCGGTCATCGGAATGTTTAATTTATCGTTTATGTATTTTTACGGCAACGACTGCCCGAATTCTTTATATGGAAGTTGAAACTATTATTAATGGAAAAACAGGAAGTTATATATACACAGATACTTCAGCTCTCTGTAAGTGCTGTATTTTCATCCTAGATACTCAATTTGTATTCTGTAGTACTTAAACGATATAAATCAGGAATTTTAGATGCATATATATTATGAAATAGGAAAATATAAATACAGGAAATATGATGATTTTGTTACGTACTGCATCTCATAAAACTGAAGTTTTCTTTTAGAAATAGTCATTTCGAGATGGAGGAGAGGGGTGCAATGATATAGATGGTTTTTATGTGTTTAGTAAAAAGCAACGGAGTATTTGTTCGTCCGTTTTTGTATGTCACAGCGAAAGAAAAACACGCCCTTTTTTATTCAAATGTGAGCAAGAAAACCATACCAACATTGAATAAATACAAAAAAAACAACCATCAAACATCAAGCATGTATCTTCTAGTTTCCTTTTAACCGTGTACGTAGAACACACGATACATACTTTTTGGTTAATGGAGCATACACCCCAAACCAAGTCAATTGTCCTCAGTGATCATATTCCCGGCCTATGTCTTTGATCTTTCGTCGGGTGTTTTCACTTTTTCTTTTTTACATGGATGTCCTTTCCTTTGAAAAAAAAAATCAGTTCCTCTACTTTTATCCACTGTACATCCATAGAGACAATGAAGAGATGGACATGAAGGAGGCTGGTGGTCGTTTTTAGTATAATACTTTTCATGACGTATCACATCTTAAAAATAGTTTAAGGAGATAATCATCTTAAAGTTTTATCTTTGAAAAATGAAATAGTTTTCTCTTCATCTATGAAAAATAAATAGTTTGCTGTTTTATTTTTAAAATATGTGTTTTGCTATAATATTGTCGCCAAGGACAAGTAATGTCTATTTTACACTACTGTTGATCAGATCGATAACATCACAGCTCAAGGCTATTTCTTCTGAAACCTTAAATTAAAAGTGTTGATTGAATTAAGAACAAGGAGATTTAAAGGTGATAACTATCGAACAGACATCTTTATGTAAGGAGACGGTGACATGTATATCATCAACATTTTTGTTAGAAAAGAATGGTACAGTTTCATTATAGAACATCGTATTGGCATACATACATGGCATAGCGTCTTACATCTTACTTAATATGAAGGTAAAACTGCATTTTCATATATTTTTGCAATGTATTTTTTAATAGTAAATTGACCTGAAATTTGAATGACACTGTCTAAAACAGAAATATTTAAAAATGGAAAAAGCTAAGTAGGGAGGTAAAGGACTTGGGCTCTATTTTCAGATTCAAATGAAAAGAAACGAAACTATGCGGTACTCATCTTTTATTGTATGTAATCTCGTTATGTAAACTAACCGGACCGAATGAATACACTAGGATTTTAAAATGAGGAATTTACCCTAGTTTTATCCTAATTTCTATTGGCTACTTCCGATGTAAAATGTTTATTTAGGAATACTTTAATGACGTCCTTATGTAATGGGGTATTATAAGTTACTACCTCTCCTGAATTCCTTGTTTAAGGCCGAACAAATTATTAAACAAATGAAAGTATTTCATTATTAACCTTATATCGAAGGTTACATTCATGACATTTGGGAAGATAATTTATCACTGATATCGTAACAATGCTGGGAGAATTTTTAGTAACAAAGTACGACACCATGACAAAACTGGATAAACTGAAAGGGTCACAAAGAGGTTGTCGTCAGTTTTCTACGGGCACACCCCAGGTAAAAAGTACGATGAAATTGATAGAAACTTCAATCGGAACGCCTCGTCTTTACATGGACAAGAAAATACAAATGTTCCTATCGGAAAAAAAAACTTTTGAAAACGTGACTCTTAGACCAGATCGCACGTTATCGAGAATTCCGTAAGCGTGCGACGGAAAAGGACGAGAATGTCCTTGAAAGGACAAAGAAATTTTAGCAGAAGAAATTCGAGCAGGCACCGACCCTGCCCCTCTCATATGATCTTTTTGTCATCTTGAATAAAATTCGTTTTGAATCTAACTGGAAAAACTAGGAGAAGTTTTTGATAGCTACATTTTTAGATTGAAGAAAAAAAACCCCATTTTTTTTGGTGAGTATTTATCTAGAACCAGATATCTTATTTCGTCAAGCCCCATCGTACTTGTCTGTTACATGCAGTTATGCTTCGTAATGTTAAAAGACGATAGATAGTATATTATATGCAATTTTATAACCCTATGATCTCAGATTATATTGCCCAGGTGTCTAGGCATAAAATGTCACAAGATTTTATAGGAAAAAAATCGCAGGTAGGAGATGTGCGTTTGTAGGCGACTAGGCGTTTCTCGGAATAACTACCCACTCATTCTTTTTTAAAAGTTCACAGTGTAGAATGCATCTCGGACATGTAGATGTATATACATACTGGTTTTAACGGGAAGTGTTCTATTCTTTTAAGGTAAAATTCATACTTTTTTGTAAATATAAAATATATTGTTTTTCTAAAACATGTAGAACTTTAGAACAGCTAAGTCATCCTGGATGACTTTTAATCTTCCTCTAACAGATCACCCCCATGTAATAAAATGCATCCTTGACTGTGAAAATATTCATTACGCAAGTTGATGTTTTATTCATAATTTGGATTTTGAGAAGCGTGGAAAAGGACATATGACGCATATTTTCTGTTGCCAAAATAAAGGTATACTATTTCTTTTTGAAACCGGTATTAACGGAAACAGTAATAATTTTGTCGATGTAGAGAAATAACGAATTGCAGCATATCAAAGTATGTAAAAGTTTTCAACATATATAAAAGTTTGTAGAGTGTTTTTTTTTTCTTATGATATTGTACACAAATACTTGAGGTCATTATATATGTATATTGGGTGTAGCCCACAGATGACCCAAGTATTTCTATTTTGAGATTTGCATCACATTGAGTAAGTTTTCGTCTGAAAGGGCAAAATAACTGGTAATCACTCAAGCTAAGATCGTACAGATCATCGCCACTTACCTTTGCATTTAGTAGACGTGTATAACGATTGATTAAAATAGGTAAATATTTACAAGATATTTTTTTAAATCTTACCATGTCGATATTGGCCAAATCAGGTATAATTTTAAGTATTTTGTTGATCGAAATTTTGAGGATATTGTCAAAAATATTAATTTTGAATATTTCATAAATATTCTATGTTGACAATATTTTCATTAATTGACCATATGGAGGGAACATTAATTTTTTTATAATAAACATTCATTATTTTGAAAATTATGTAGATTTAATATTCTAGAACGTACATATGCATGTACAGTCAAAATCAACTTGTGTCTGTCTGCTCATGTATAGGTACATGTACACACCTTTATAAAAAATGAATGGAAGTTTTGAATGGACTGGTAATTTTCACAGTGGGACTTTTAGCGAAAGTATACCACCACGGACAAAGAATTCATATTATAAACTACAAACTGTAATACTAATCCTTGCCCGTATAAATAATTGGGACAGGAACAAACTTTGGACGAACCCAGATTTTCCCTTGATAAGCTCATTAAAATGTTTGCACTGAGGCTCGGTAACTCGTCTGTTGTTTTTGGCCAACTAGGAGATTAGACCTTAAGCCTGTCCAGAACCGTTTCCTATTGAACACAGAATCTAGCTTACTTGTTCTTAATAGCAAGTATAGTAGTAGTGTCAGATCTAAACATAAATATTGGATTTTAAGATTTTTGTCTTCCGAGGTAACATGACATTTTGTTTTGTCATACGTTATGGATACATACATTCACCTAGACATGGGCGCCTAACGTAGTTTTTATATGACGTGGCGGTCATTGAACGTTTGACTATTCAATCTATGAATGTGGTCGATATGACTGCAATAAATTATTACTTGTGCGTCAACATACGCACTGAATATCTATTTTCTATATTATTTTAGCAGAAAATAATTTAAGTTGTGATCTTTATGTTTACAGATAAAACGTCTTTTACCAAGTGGAGCGGCTTCCAGGAGTGGGCAATTAAAAGTCGGTGATAGACTCATATCGTGCAACGGACATAGTCTTCGTTCTGTATCACAGCAACAGTGTCTAAGCATACTCAAAACGGAAGCAAACAACGGGGACTTGGAAATCGAAGTTCTAAGACAAACAGAGGCGCACGATCAATGTCTGGAAATATCAGTTCAGGTGCCGAATCGCGCAGGAATCGCTGGCGGTTATAACTCAACTCTGACTCTCAGGTCTCCGAATTTTGAACGAAAGGAAATACCGTTTTCTGACTTTGCTGAAACCGATAGTGATAATGAAGTTGTGCTCAATAAATACAATTTTCTGAATGATCAAACACGGTTTGATAAACAGTCACAGGATATTAATGGCAAGGGTATAGTTGGGGGAACTTCTCCGGATCATGAACATAACCATGAATCAAGACTTGGCTTAGATTCCTCTACAAGCAGTGGTGAGTTTATAGACACAGAAAAAATGGATCAAAAAGAGGAGGCATGTAATTGGGAATTTGTCCCCCCTCCTGCTGAATTTTCACGTTTTGGTCCCGCGGTACCCCCACCCGCCGAGTTTTCCGAAGGTCAAAGTCCGATTTTCAATCAGTCCGCGAGTAAAGATATACCCGTCACGAACATAGACGACATTCTGACGTCATATCCGGAAGCGCCTTCTGAATTCCAAGAATCAACAAATAGCCGTGATGCAGACTCATCTCTTGTTGATACAAACAATAGTATTGATATTGACATTGTCGCTGATATTGTGGGATTGGAGGAAAGCGTTCAAACATCTCGTTCACCTTTACCGCAAATCAATGAAACGTCAACTGAAGTCAACGGAGATTATGAGCTTCAAGCCTCTTGTCATAATAGATCTGAACAAAACGCGCTCTCAAAGCGGGAGGATAGAAATTCCGACCAAGATAATAAGGATATTAATATTAACGAAACTATGAAAAGACACCATCAAGAGGAGACTAAAGTTGTCCTCAATAATGAGATAGAAACAGAGTCGGACTCCGATTTAATCGTGCCGGTTTCTGTACCGAGAAAGAAACTTGAAGTCGTGTTGTCCACCATTCCGTCTTCTTCCTCCAAAGCAAAAGACAAACCCCAGAATGTTGAGGAAGATCTCATCGTACCTGATTTCAAAAAGAGGGAAAATAGTGCGCCTGTTTCAAAATCGGATGATAAAAGAGTTTCGACAGAAATTGTGATCAGCGATAGACCAGTTTCACCCGAGGTAGTTTCCAGACCAAGGCAAATGCAGCCGTCTAAAATCAGTCACCCAGCGCCTCCTCCCAAGGTCGATAACTCCGACCATGTATCGGAGGAGGTGGTCATGCCGGTGAAAGTTAACAGAGAGGAAAGTAGTAATATTCTGCATATTAAACTTGGTCGTGATATAGAGGAACCTTTAGTAAAGTCTGAAGTTAAGAGAGAATCGTCATGGAATCCTGCAAAAATGGTGATGCTTACCAATGCATGGTCGAAAAGCGCCTCTCAAAATAAGGAGCAAAATAGAACGGAAGTATCGGACAAAACGGACAACGAAAATAGTAAATCATTCAAAAGTGTTATAGGTGTCGTTAATTCCTTGAAGGACAAGAAAATAAAACCGTCAAGTGAAACACCCAAAATAGATGGGACGGAGGAAAATGATACGAAAAATGTGACAGAAAAATGTGAAGAGGATGTTTCACCGAAAGAGGACATTAGTACGACAGTTCATAGAGAACCTGATGTAAAGGAAACGAAAAGTGCAATATCTACTATTACCGTTGAACGATCCCAGATCAAGGTAAACTCACAATCAGAGAGTAAAACTGAAGCATCAGATGCACAAAAGGATGTTTTGAAGGATGAGAAAGGACCGGAATTAGCAACAAAATCATCAGAAATAATCCAGAAACAAACTCCAAATTCTACCTCGAGCTCTGCGCAATACAAAACCACTGTGTCTATCGCTAAACCGCACAGTCTTCTGGGTACGATAAGATCCCAGAATGCCTCACCACAAATGAAGCCTCTTTCGACCATCAAACCATTGACTGTTTCAGCAAAGTCTTTTTCACTTAGCAAATCTAGTAAATTTAGTAGCACTGGTTCTACAGGAAAAACTTCTCTATTGTCAACGATTCACGGAACTTCTTTGTCGTCGCAAAATAAAAACAGCAGATCCGAGGAGGAACCTTTTCTTATCAACATTCTGAAGGGAATCCTTGGAATCGGGATGAAAGTGGTCACAACAGCAGACGGGGCCGTCCAAGTAACGGAAATCCAGAAAAATGGACCAATCTGTAAGGACGGAAATGTCAGGTATGGTTTCTGAATAATACTATTTGTAGGATATACGGGGAAAATGTTCGCCTTTGTTTTATTTTCTTCTTTTTATTTCGCATTAATGATTAGATTCTTAATAATTTAACCTCATGAAGTACAACTATAGAATTTGATGTCTTATGTCATTACAATCAAACTGATATACTAGTAATTGTGTTTTTCGTAAACCATTCAATAGATCGATCATTCAGTCGGTCGGTCAATCGATTAGAAAATCTATCGATCGATAATTGAATCAGTCGGTTGATCGACCCATTGTTCATGTACATGTTTATACTTTCAATTACTTTGCTTCTCTATGTTGTATGATACAATGTGAGAATGAATAAAACTGACAATTTTAACAGAGTTGGTGACTACATTCTTGCGATAAACAACACAGAGCTGACTGGCCTACCGGACAGTAAAGTGCAACAAATCATCAGGCTGTTACCTCGGGGAATCGCCAAGATCTTAGTGTCTGTCAAACCACCAACAGAGTGTAAGTATCTGTCGTTTGCGTCGGAGAAAAGACTAAGTAAGACTTCCAAAAAATTTGAGGCTTCTCTGAACATGAATCATTTCAGTTGAAGTGCCACTCATGAAATTTTACGGTCCCAATTCCCAAACATGCATGTCTTATATGTACAGTATGCACCGATTTTGAAAAATGTCAAGAAAGTTGTTCTCTGGTATCCGAGTTGAAACACTTATCTTTTCTTTACTTAAATGACATATTTCGATTGATACTGCAAAATGTTTTAATAACATTGTGAACTTTCATTATTCCTTACATTGTTACTATGTAGATACATGTGCTAAGAGTTTTACTAAGCTCATAAAGTGATTCAAGTTTCTGAATTTCTAAATTCGAACACAACTTTATTTTTTCTTCAGGTGCACGGAATGACGGATTTCTTACAATAAATACTAGTACATCAACTTTGTCTTCTCCCTCATCAAGCTCTCCTCGAAGTTTACAAGAAAATGATACCTCTCCGCGGAGTAATAAACTCTCACCTGCTATGTCTCCACGACAACCAACAAAATCTCCTCTCACTTCACCTGTTCTTGGGATCACTTCTACCAAGACGGAAAGCAAAGTTACCTTAAAACATGATCAGGCAACTGAAAAACCAAGGTCAACTGAGAATTCTAGTGCAATAAGCAAGGTTCCACCTTCAGTGTTATCCAAACCTAAAGGAACTGTTGAATCTGCCTCTAGCAAGTCTGTTCACTCAAAAGGTGGTTATGTCAGCTCTGCTTTAGGTAGGAAGCAGCCGTTCGAAAATAAGCCTTCTGCAGTTGTGGACAAACCCGTGATACATCAAAGGAAAGCAGACTACGTGTCGTCTGCAAGCAAGGTCGACAAGACTGATCAAGACAACAAAGGTCCAATTGATACCGTGATATTTGCATCTATCAATTCTCAAGAGAAATCTGATTTTGTATCTTCAGCAAGAAAATCTTTAGGGGAGGTCAGTAGTTACGACAAGAAAAAAGAAGAACCCGAACCTAAATTAATTCCAAAAGGTCAAATCGATTACGTATCGTCATCACAGGCAAAGAAAACTCCACCTCCGGTTCTACCAAGATCTAAAGATACACAGGCAACACCGAAACCAAACGACATTGAAATTTCACCCTATGCGTACGAAGAACCACCTACAACCAAGATCCAACCAGTGAAACTCAACTCCGCACTTAGCCCTAGAGGAAAACGAAATGATGGTGCTTTTAGTTTTGGTACGAAGTTTGGAAAGAGTCCTGATAAACAAGGTAAATCACCGGTGTCGTCGCCTCTTTCTTCACCTCGCTCATTGGGAGACCCTTCCCCTAGTGTCTCTCCTCGGTCACCAAAATCAACGGAGATTTCTCACAGCAAGTCGCATGGAACACCACCGCCAGTGTCACCTAAGCCATCTCCTTCACCGCGCAATATTAGCAAAGCACTAGAGCCCACAGAACAAAATGTGCATGCTGAACCTACACATGAGAAGCATGAGGGTCAAACACATGACCATACCTCTGATACACCAACTCAAGAAGCGATTGTTGTAGCTATTTCCAACGAAACTTCAGAATCATCTCCGCATGAAGAGATTACTGAAGTTTCAACTTCGGAATTAAGTGTTCAGAGCACAGCATGTGAAGTTCCATTGGCACCCGTGCATGAAGCTGAAGGTAAAACTGAATCGTGTATCGATGTATCGCATAAAGTCACAAACATACTCGATGACACCAATATATCTGTACCTTCACAAAGCACAGACGCATTGCTTATTCCTAGCACAACGCAACACGCACCTTCTCCCAATGAACAAAGCACAAATGACAATGAACAATATAGTGTTGACAATAAGTTGGACAGTAAAGAGCTTGTTCTGAATAACGTTGACGACAGTGAACAAACGCTTAAAGAATTTGCTTTAAAAATTGTAAATAATGCTATTCAAAATGGGTTAGAGGAAGTGAAAAGAGAAGAAGCAGAGCTTAAACATGATACTGTAAATGACCTAGATTTCGTTCATCTAGATATTGCAGGTAAGAGCGATTCGCAGCTAGATGTTTTGGTGGCTGGTTCGGGGCATGAGGTAAAATCTCCAACACACATAATGGACGCTTCGCCTTTGCGTGCTTTTCTACATAAAATGAGCGATGCCAATGAAAGCTCGTCATCCCAAGACATGTCGCAAAACGACGCAGTAAATACACCTCCCCCTGCTCTGCCGACAAACGCTCCGCCTGAAATTTCACCTTCAGGTTTAAATGCTGTTGCAGGCAATTTAGCTAATGAAATGGTGAAGGAGAGCGAACTTGAAATTGAACCTCAAAATTTACCTCAGCTACAATCTTTTGTTCATCAAAGTGGTGCTCTTGATACTAACAATGTAAACTCTAACGATTCGAGACTTGATGGTGATACGTCGGGTACAAATTCTTGCATGTCTGATGTTTTGCCTGCAAGTACTCTAGCATGTTCTATTGTCACTGAATCCATCCAACCTTTAGATTCTTTTAAGCATGTTGAACATTTGAATTCAGAAAACACTGAAACAATTGACACAAATGAATATCCTTCTCCACAGGAAGAGGTGCAGGACGACAAAGGAAGTCGTAAAAATGAAAGCGGAAATATCGAAAGTGAAAATAACAATTTATCGGTGGAGGGGCTTAAGAGCAATGACGTCATGTCTGAAATCCAAAACTCTTTTAGTGAAATAGAAAATAAAATAAACGCCGTTGAAACTGTGTTGAAATCGAATCCTGATTTAGCTTCCGAAGATATTTCTAATTCAAGTGATCCTTCAGAAAATATTTCAAATTGTGATAAACCCTTTGTTGCTGAGGAATTAGCAATGGACGAAGAAATTTCATTTCCAAATAGTAATATTGACGAGAAAGAGGATATAAACGTACCGGATACAACATCTGTCAATGGTGTTGTTGAAAATTCAGAAACAAGTGATTATTCCGGCATTACTAGTCTTAGAAAATGGTCGATTGTTCTCAAGCAAAATGAAATAGCCAACGAGGACCTGACCTCGCAGCATTTTGTGACATTATCACCGGACAAGTTGTCAAGGTTACTGGAAGATGTAAATCGTTCAATGGATAGGACCGGGCATTCTGTGGAAGACAAGATCATTATAAATGTGATATGCAGAGACGGGTATCAACGTTTGCCTTTGGGAATTACTGTGGCGCCTGCAAAGGACGGAGTGTGTAAAGTAAGCATTCACCCACTTTTCTAGACAATTCTGCATCTCATTTGATGAAGAAATTTTCCCATGCTTATGATAAGTAAATGTACTTTTATAGATAATATAGCAGCGAATGATATATGTAATTCAGCATTTGTTTGCGTGATTACACCGTTCTTTAATGCGATCAAGGTTCTAAGTTGCGCTACAAAGAGATGTTTTTAATGTTAAACTGTCAGGGTACTTACATGTAACACAAACCAAGGATATAGAATTTATTTTTTAAATGTTTGAATGGCACAGTTATCTAATCAAGTGGTGACACCATGCGTGTCAAGTATATGTGTATCTATGATGGTAAATTTTGTAGTCCAAAATTCTTAGTATTATTATTAGTACTTGTACATTCAGAACTGGCATGGACCTATGTACGGCTCCGAAAACGGTTTGTAAAACTTTGAACTGAAAATTAAATCGAGGTTTTCATTTTATTATCAATATTTTGAAAAAAAAAATTGAAATTAACTAGACGAATTTCAGACATTCTTTTTTTATATTGAAAAGATGTATAAATGACTGCGCTTTAAAACTACATAGCATAGTGCTAGGTCACCTCTAAACATCTATAATTCGTCAAATAGTGATATTTAAATAATCTCCTAACAACATTCTTTTCAAATGTATCTGACCGTCACATTCCTCCGGAGAGTAATGTTACGTAATTACAATGTCAGTGGCCGTAATGTTTGAATGTCCCACAGGGTAAAACTCTTAATTCTAAGTCATCGGTATTCGCTATAATTTAAGCCGTGTGTAGCGTTTCATGGTCACTTAAAATTCTCAATCTTCCAAGTTTTGGACTTTCAATTTTGTTAAAATTCACGAACAAAGCAATTTTGTACATTCACTGTAAGAGCGACCTTGGCTTACAATGAATCTGGATGCCTGAAATTCCATACCGCTGCACAATTTCGATTTCATTGTGAAATTTTAAAATCTGTATTTGTAAATCAATCGCTTGATTCGTAACAGATGTTTATTGTTCATTAAAGGTGTCGGATATAATGGAAAATAGCCTGGTGGCACAACAAGGGCATATTTCTGCTGGCGATCATCTGATGTCTGTAAATGGCGAAACACTGAACACTGAAAACGTGAAAAGTGTATTGAATTCAATGGAGAAATCTGATGGGGAAATAGTATTGGTTGTGTCAAAAAGTTCCGAAAGTGTTCCCGAACATACCGTAGCAGAAAATGGTACAGACACTCAAATAGTGACGGAAAACAGAGAAGCAGACGAGATTGATTCTTCTTACATACCTGCTTCGTCAGTTCCTAACTCTGCGCCACCTCCTCTCCCATCAGTCGACCAGTTGCAGACGATTGGTGACATCAGTCAGACAGTAGTACAATCCCATGAGGAAACAAAATCGCCGCCATCACCGTTGGAGAAGGTCCCAGATTCCAAACCAGAGAAAATTTTAGAGAATGGTAAACTGTCAGACGTAAATATGAACACGAGACCTATCACAGTGGAAACAAAACCCTCCCTGCCAGAGGTCAACGGTCAATCTTCAGGTATACTTGCACTCTTATTCATTTTCATATGTCATCAAATAAGAGTTTTAGTATTAGTTTGCAGTATAAAGTATTTGCACATATTTATGTTTATTTAAAATGTAGTAATACATAATTTTCGACTGTCTTACAGATTCCACTTCAGTTTCCCCTAACTCGCCGCTTTCGCCATTGTCACCACTGTCCACATTGTCTTTAGAATCGGAGGACGGCGATGACGACGCACCGAAGGAGACATTGGAAGTGACGATGATGAAAGGAGTCACGGGACTGGGATTTTTAATCGAAGGAGGGAAAGGCACGCCCAAAGGTGATGTCCCCCTTACCATTAGGAGGATATTCAAAGGTATGATTTACGATTTGATATTGAATGATAAATAGAAAGTACGACTAGATTTTGATTTTATAATTTTGTTCATCCTTTATGATATATGAAAAAAATATGTTATATTTACACTTTCCATTTGCCGTGTGACCTTCATTAGCAAGGTTTAAAAAAAATATTAGTTCTTCACTGAGGAAGACTAGCTGATGGTTAAAATAAAGTAACTACTCTTAAGAAATTTTGGAATGAAAAATAACTTGAAAACAAAATGATTTTTAAAAGAAGCTGTATGATTTTTCAAGGTGGACCAGCAGAGAAATGTGGTCAGTTAAAAGTGAAGGATGAAATTCTGACGGTGAATGGTGAGGACATCACACATATGAAACACTCCACAGCTTGGAACCATCTCAAATTTCTGGACGACGGAGAGGTTAAACTTCTGATCCGACGGAAAATTGCACAGTAAATGGTCGCCACAAAACCCATGGATATAGATTGTCTATTTTTGAAGAAACGTCGGTGAATCTTTCTGCAAAATTCTGTATTGGTCAGGGAATAATATTTACACAATAATGCCAGAATAATTAGCCAAAAAAGTTTTTGCTATACCCGAGGACATTTTATTAAACCAGAGTTACCCTTCTTTGATTTACAATGTAGGTCTATGTTCAAACAAATTAGAGTTATCCTTCTTTCTCCAATTTACTATTTGTGATCAAGTTTTTCGAGAATATCATCGATCATGTCTCGTACCTTGTACACTTTCATACGTTATATTACTTTGTCTCATTGACTTTAAAGTCATTCACAAGTTTATATAGAAGAAACGCACTCTTAGAACTTTCTAGTTTTGTGTTCAATATACAAGCGCACTTTCACTAAATGCTTCATGTTGTATGTATATCATTTTGTATATTTGTAAAGTATATGAGGGAAAACTGTCTATTTCTGAAAGCCTGTGTGATTCGATAAGCAGTAATGTAGTTATAATCAAGCCAAGTCTCATAACATGTGTGTCTCAAGAAGAATTTTTCTAACTAAAGTATTGTAAAGAAAATAATTTACTATGATGTGTAAAATTTTCTGGCTTTTTTTATTATTCATGTAAATTTGTGTTGATGTGCATATTCAAGATAATATGCTTTTTTTCAAATAACTATATGCATATCGTTACAAAACATGTTATTGCTTAATTATCAGAGTATATTGAAATAATATATTTCAAATAAACAACAAAAAATGATCATTCTTACGGTTTTTGTTTCACTTGACAACTTGCTAAGTCATCGTAGGAACCTTGGCACTGCCTGGGAGGGTGGTGTGCATGTAAGCCGGATTACGAGACCATTTGCTACTAAAGTGACAGGCGATCGTCCTAAGTCGGTACCGAATGTCCATTGTTCTCCTTGGTTTATGTGTGGTCTTCCTAACTAGGTGTTTTGTTGTCCTTTTGCTTGGTGTTCCTTGTCCCTATTGTTGTTCCAGTTAGTTGTGCTTGTCCACTCTGTGTTTTGACTGTTGGCTGTTTCGGTGTTTTGTTGTCCTTTTGCTTGGTGTTCCTTGTCCCTATTGTTGTTCCAGTCAGTTGTGCTTGTCTACTCTGTGTTTTGAATTGACTGTTGGATTTTTCGGTATTTTGTTGTGGATGCTGTAACCGAGTCCTTTTAGAAGTAAAGCAACGTGTAGTGATCACTTTGTCCGGCATTTGTCTTTTAGTTTGGTAATGCTGGTCAAACTTTGTCATATCCGTCATGTTCTAATCCTACCAATAATGAATGAATGTCAAGTACAATTTAAATCATTTCAAGGTTTCAAGTGAAGGTCAAGGTTTCCATGGAACATACTACATACTACATATATTTGTTTGGTATGAAATCATGTTATTATAAATCAGGGATTATTGCATGTAGTATGAATACATCAATCGTATTACAAAAGCACACCGACAGTTTGTTTTATTCGGTAGCAAATATATTCACATAAAATGAGCACTACTGCGTATGTTATTAAAAAAACTACAAACAACAAAACATGCAATTTCATGTAAACTTCGTTTTATGCGCCCAGTTTTTTTTTCTCGAAATAGAGGTAAATATTCTCCGAAGAAGGTGATTGATAAACGAAGATTATATCATATAAAGCACCGTTTTGGAATATCGTCATATATTCACACAACAATATAGTTCCATGTATATACATTTTATTTATCTACATTCATTAACACGAACTGTGGTTCATTTACAGCAAATCAGACGATTTTTTACACAAGAGTTTACACACATTTTCCCCTTTCACACATACAGATGCACTTCTTACATTTTTACATGCACACATAATCATGATGGGATTTTCATTAGAAATCAATGATACTTATGTAAAATATTTTTTATCATCGTCGCATGCCACTGTCCAGAGGTTAATGATCGTTCATTTTAACATGAATAATAAGTAACTGGATGTTACAATTCTACCGAATTGAAGCGACGAGTGTTGCATGCAAGCAGGAGTTGCTTACTCTTCCTGGGCACCTGGCCTCACTCCCATATCGGGAGTTCGCTTCTTTTCATGTGGTGGAAGTTTGTTTGTTTGCTTTGGTCCCTGTTTTATCCTGATTTTGTATGCCTTCGTTTTACGATTTTCTGTTATCGATTTTGTACTTTGCATTGGGATATGGTCATTATCCATATTTGTGATGTACATATAACACGTATGCACGTATAACCTTCATAACGAAGTTACAAAGATTATAAGAGCATGGAAAAGGGTCTAAATAATGTTGGAATTTATCGAATGAACTTTGAAAATCTTTGCTGAACTCTTTGGAACATGCAGATTGGAAGCTTCAAAGACTTCGCACGAGTTATCTTTCGTGAACTTGAGATTTGTATGAACCACACAGTAAATGCATTTGTCATACATGTAATGCGCGTTACGTGATTGCACTTGCTTTGTACATGTGTTGCATGCGCGTAACAAAACACAAATTTAAAATCTATTATACATCTTATCTTAAGTTTCATTCTCGTTTATACCTTTTTCCTTATATCTATATACGTCCCTGATTACACATGTATACAGAAGGGCACTGCGCTGCTTTCTGCTTTTCCTATCTTTCTGTTTTTGGTGTAAGGTATTAGGGGTATGATAACAGTAAGATATTTGATAGTATTTTTGATGTTTCATTCAACACACCATGGAAATATATGGTCCCGAACATTGACGAAGTCTTGCGTCTTCGGCCAACTTCATTGTATTTAAAATTTTTCTGTTATCAAAACAACCGGAAGTAGTGTATTATACCCCTAGTTCCTTCATTCTTCTCAAACCATGCAATAAGTAATACACAATTTTCATTTTGGATAGAACACTTAGAAACGACGAAGCAACACTTTAGAATTTTCTTCATATAATTTCCTTGATAGTTATGACATTTAAAAAATGTTACCATATAAAGACTGATGCGCTTTACAATGAACCAAATTTACACGTACATATATGCTGACTGCCAGGAACGTCTTGGAATGCGTCTTATAATTTGCGCTAATATCCAAACACCACTTTATACTGACTTAAGAATTTTGAATCAGACAGTTTTGCATTGCAGATTGGCTTTGGGAAGAGATGCGGCGACTTGCACTCGACAAATGCTTTCTTTTGACCTCATCTGCTTTCACACATAATCTTGCGGCAAAATAATATTATAATGAAACTTTTCTTTCTTCCTTTATTACAAAAAGAATACAAAAACCGAAGTAGTTCTGACACGCATTCAATGCTATTCATACAATGTAATATATAATGGAAAATGTAAAATTCCCTTGGTAATAAATGTTATTGCTTAATTTACAGACTAATACATGGTATTGCATTATTGCTGAAATGATTCAAGAACTGAGAAATTTGCTTTCTCATGCTGAAGTTTCAATAATTTTCTTTCATTTTCAACTGAGAGTAAAGGGTCTTTAGATAATAGTGCAGAAATGTCAAATAGCGCCAGTCCGAAGAAATTCTTTCGGACTGACAAAAGTTTGCAGTACTTTTTTATAGTCAGGACTGACAAAATTACTAAAACGTCTGACAAGAGTGAGACAGATTTCGACATCTACGTAACAGTGGTGAAGGATACTAGATGACCGTGGGTAGATTAGTTAAACACATAAAAGTAAGAATGGTCTATTAACATTGGGAGAGACCTTAATCAGGCTTTGCCTGTTGTCCAATCCTTTTCAAATCTCTTGAGTAAAACATTGTTTAAACTAAAGTAAAAAAAAATACGATTTCATTCTTAAGAACAAGTACTCCTTTCTATCATCAAAACTTTTGGACCTGCAATGTGCATACAGATAAAAAAGTAACATGAGTCCGATGGGTAATAAATCATACATAATACCAAAGTCCTATGTTGTTAGTCCGGGTATTCGGTGAGTAATAATTCGTTCATATCACCATGGTAACATGGTATAAACATGTGCATACAATTAGTGATTTCGTATGAAATCGTGCTTTTTGACTATAACTATACTGGCGACATTTTAAATTGCTCTTTGGTGATATGTACATCATCACATTAAACTCGTTTGAAGTTCACTTTTGATTATAAAGCTTGTAAATTGAGATTTTCTTTGGAATTTTTCGTTTTTCATCCAGTTTTCTTCCTTCGACAGTGTCGCTGTCACGTCATACCTAGGAGGGTTTTTATACTCAATAAGCAAAACGTTGATAAAATGACAGAGTTCGTATTGGTGACAGCTACGTTTCCTGGCTCTGAAAGGTAAGAGATAAGAAATGGATTTCCAAAGGAAATTTTTTCCCGATTGACATTTACTTGCCATCATCAAATTTTTTGGAATGACTTAAGGTTAGGGTTGCGACTACAGGGAGATAACTCTATTTTCATATCATGTAATATTCAAAACCAACAAAAACGATACTTGACATGACCTCAGCTTGTGACATTATTTCAGAAAAAAATAACACTCCATGAAATTCACATTGCTGAATGGGTATTTTGGGAAAAACGCATGTTTTTTTTTAATGAAAAATCGAAGAAAATAGGGGGAAAATTAATATGAGTTCTGCTATCATCAGAATATATATACAATCTATTATACTTTTAAAGAAAGAGATAATTCAAATTCGAACTTTGAGTCAAACTCAATGTTTTGCATAAATCATTGTGCTATTTATATTTTTTTACCATAGCTCTGCTTGTAGAAAAAATTATTCAACTGTAGACCTTCTAGGTATTAATAAAAATTACAAGTTGTTGCCATGACAACCAGCAAAATCGTATTTATAAGAAAATACTGCCCTTAGAACTGTCTATATTTTCAGAATTTCTCAAAATAGCCTTTAATTCATGCATGAGCTATAAGAATCGCGAAATATACGAATATAAATGAATTCTTGAAATTTCAGGCATTTCAGGGGTATGATCTCCAAAAATGACGAAAATGTTAAATTAGACATCTTTCAGATAAGCTTCTCAGTCAGGGATATGTTTGTGACCAACTAACATCGTCACTGAGGAAGTTCTACGGTCGATATGGGGAACTCGTCATACACTATAATGTCCCACTCTCCAGAATGGTGGATGATATTCTGTCATAGACCATTTGAACCATCAAACCAAAGATTGTACTCTATGTCTTCCGAAATGGAATTAAGTAACCGGATATGACAGTTCTACCGAATTGAAGCGGCGGATGTTGCATGCAAGCAGGAGATGCTTACTCTTCCTGGGCACCTGTTCTCACTCCCATATCAGGAGTTCGCTTCTTTTCAAATGTTGGAGTTTTTTGTTTGTTTGCTTTGGTTCCTGTTTTATCCTGATTTTGTATGCCTTCGGTTTCTGCTCAAGTATGTCCCTGTTGCATGTTTGACCATGCATAAGTGATCTTGACCTAGAAGGCGACACTGACCACTAGTTCGTGTTTGAGTCTCTTCAACTTAATTTGACCATTCCTACGAGTTTGTTTGAAGCATGGACAGCTAGTAAAAGTATGACATTTCCAAAAGCCTTATGTTTTCAAAGATGATCACAAAATATTACCTTGATTATCATATTCTGGTTCATGATGGAATGATTGCTGTCCGTTTGGCCTTCTGAGACCATTTCCATTGTGGTGCACTCTTGGTGCTGTAGTCTGAGGTCTGTTGACGTTGTCTACTCTGTAGATCCACCTAGGTGTGGTTTTAATGAGCTCAGTTGTCGATGCTTGTGTTGTTGGCACTTTGAGTTCTATAAAAAAGTATGAATGAAGTCAGTATTTATCAAATGTATCGCATTGTGTTTTTCACATCCATATTGTAATATCCCTAAAAGTTCACATAACTATTATATATAATTTCTTGTTTCATGGTGAAATGTCCAATCAACGTTACTATTTATGAATTCTACAGAGCTCGTGAGCTGTGCAGTTGGATGAAAAAGTTCAACTAAATCATGAAACATATTTATGAAGGTTTTGCTTAGAAAGATAAGAAAATGTAGCTGATATGGTGAAGAACAGTAGTGTAATGTTGGCGTCTCCGTGTGTTTGTCCTCTTTTTTCGTGTCTCATCTTCTTTAACTCATTTGTGTCACACTTATGCCCTTTGCCGTGTGGAGCTCGTAAAAAAGTTCCCCGCGAGGGGTTGGACAGTAAGTGTTTTAAATATTTTTCCCTTACATGGTCGCCATAACACTTTCTATAAAGACACAACCTCAGACAATGCATGCATTAAATATAGCTTTCATTTTCGTCCATGAACATCGACGGCGGGTGCGGCTAGACAACAGGGATGCTTACTCCTCCCGGGCACCTGATCTCACCTCTAGCTTGCTAGGGATCCATCGATGCTCAATTTTGTGCTCTGTTGTGAGTGCTATTGAGATGATCGTCAGGATTTTCTTTAATTCACGAGGGTATGTTCAGTTGTTTTCACTGTTGGGTAACTCCTTCTTATCTGGATTTTATATTTTGTAAGGTTGTGTATGTATACCCATTGACAACATGCTTGGATTCTACATTTGGGTTGTGTGTTTGACTTTCATTCATTAATGTAACTATGATGGAAGAATGAGAGATTTGTAGTATGACATATTACAAAGAAAAAGAGAATACTTTGTTGTGATTTTACAGCATGTACCTGATAAAATCATTTCCTCTAGATCTCTGCCTAGTTTATTTTCAGCTTCACATCTGTATTCTCCAAAGTCCATACCGTCAATGAATAAGATTCGTAAGCTAATAGTGATTGTGTACTGCATTTCCTCGTATATTTCTGTCCTGTATTTTGGTGTCGTTATCCCTGGATCAGCCGCAGAGATAGTCCTTCCATTACGTGTCCATGCACTATATGCTTGTGGATTGGCTGATATTCTACATTCCATTATCGTCTCTTTACCTTGGTATTGACTTATTCTTTTGTTGGGTAAAACTATCTCCGGAGGAACTGAATAAAAAGACAGGAGTGTAGCAAGTACAGAATGCTTCATTCCTTCAGATTCAGATGATAAGAGTCAAAACTGCCAATACTGCACTCTTTGTTGAACAGGAGTTCATGCTAGAGTAATCAGTTCATCGCACCTCAATTCAGATTGGTTTTGTATTAAAGGTAATTTTACAAAAAAAAAACAAACACGGAAACAGAGTTTATTTATAATTCAATCTGCACATTATGTCAAGCTTTAGATTTGACGAGAATTACCAAATAACCAAAGATTTTTTCTTCTCTATTCTATCTAATTTTTTTAGCACAGTTTATGTCATGTACAGGGGTATACATACATTGGACTTCTACTCGTATTTCCCTACTAGCTGATGGCTCTATGTTGTTGAATGCTACACACTGATATATGTCGTCACAGAATCTAGAAATGTTGTGTATAATCAGAGTCTCACCATCATTACCTATTTCTGTGAAAGGGAACAAGAACTTTGGTCATAAAGTGCTTTAATTTATCTTTTCAGAAATGATCATTTTGTTTTTAAAGACACACAAAAACCCCAATCATGTCGTATTCAGTAAAAACACAAAAACATTATCCATACTGTTTAAATACACAAAGCAATTAATTAAAATTTTCCTGACGTGGTCGCCATAGCACTTTCTATTCAGAAATAATATCAGACAGTGCATGCATTTTAGATATTGTTTTCATTTTTGTGCGTGAACATCCACGGCGGTGCGGCTAACCAAACAGGGGATGCTTACTCCTCCCGGGCACTTGATCCCACCTTTAGCTTGCTAGGGGTCCATCGATGCTCAAATTTGTGCTCTATTGTGAGTTCTGATGAGATTATCGTGAGGATCTTCTTTAACTTACAATAATGATAATAGTAGTCTTTGAACTAAGGCGACTAAAAAGGTGACTTGGTTTACTTCAGAATTCATAGGGCAGAATGCTGACATAATATTTCTAATTTATGGCAATCAGTATAAGATTTTTAATATGGTACATTGACAACTCACTTTCTTTAGCTGAATGTTTATTATATGATGAACGCCTATACCATGAAACCCTAGGTGGTGGTACGCCGCTGACATTACATGTGATGTTGACGGTTGCACCCTCTCTCACAGTGACATGACTTGTTGTTCCCTGATCTAGAATTGTCGGAGCCTCTACGTTGAGAAAAACAATAAAATAAATAACAGGCAACATTCATTTAGTAAAAAAGAATAGCATTAATAATCAAGAATAACGAAGTAGAGAAGGAAGTTTTCCAAGTATGCTATTAAACAGTAGGTTGCAATTAACCAGATCTGTGCATGTGACTGTCTCAAATATCTAACACTCGTTAGTGGTCATTAAAGCAGAAAAAATCATTTGGTACCGGTACGGTTGCTCTCCGAGGATTCTGTTGATTTTCAAAGACATGCCACAAAGATCAAGGTTATTTTGAGGCTAAACTTACATTTTTGTTTTAATATTCAAAAGAATTATGAAAAATCTAATTTTGGTCAAGATTTTTTGAAACATTATATTCTAAAAGTAAAAGGCATAATCTTTCACATATACATGTATAATAACAGGGAAATATTCCAACTTGAAGAAAATTTCAAACCAGTTTTAACGCACCAGACACGTGTTTCTGATAGTAAATCCTCATACGTTGCACTTAATTAAATTCAGAAACAGCCAAATTTATCTTAGAAGCGCCCTCTAGTTTTTTTTTTCATTTAAATTTGTTCATTTACTTTGCAAAGAGTGCATGGCTTCAAATTTCCTTTAGGGTCGATTCACAAGCATAGTTAAATAAAATCTATGTCCAAAATAGCATCGATGGGATGGTGCTAGGATATTAACCTTTAAATTCGATGATATTTTTAGATGAAAATACAACTTTCGGAAATAGCAAAATAATAAATGATGCCAAATCGATAAAGGGCAAAAACAAAGCTATATACATGGTGCAGACAAGGTATAGGCTGAACCTTTAAAGGTACAAAAGGTCTCGTCAAGATCAAACCATGAATCAATTATTTTTGTCAAAATTTTAACGCAAACGAGTTTATCATGCTTAGAAATTAGAAACTGGCTGGTTACAATAGTCACATATGCCCTCACTACCGAGCTATGATCAATTATTGCTTATAAAATGGGTACCCTTATATAACATACTTTTCTCCGTAGAAAACCGATTGCAAACACGTGTAAGCACTTACAGTATTTGCATAAGGCTAGTACTGTATCAAAACTAAACAACATGGCTGACGGATAACTCGTGGGACGAAAATGAATCGACAATCGGCGTTATCAAAATCTAAAAAGAGAACTGTAATGAACAAATAGTATTGGCTTAATTTGGTATTGGAATGATTATAAAGACCTAGCTTAGAGGACGACCGTGAAATTAAAACTCTGACAAATCTGAGGGAAAATTAGCTAAAGGGATCTACAGTGTACATGTACATGTATAGTGCTCGTTTATTTTTATCTTTGAGAAGTATATATATAAGTTTGACGTGTATATATATCCACAGTAATTTTGATATGTGTATATATAATATATATATTCAAAGTCTAAATCAAATATTAAAAGTTAGTAATCCCACAATGTGAAGTTCATTCAAGCGATTGGCTGATCGTGGTAGCGTGTTCACTTTGACCTTGGTAAACGTGACATATTTCTACATACTGTATATGCAAATAAAAATTTCCGAATTTTACCGAAATCTTGTGTACCAGAGAGTAAAAACGTCTATAAAACAAAAATGTGAGAGATATTTTATATAAGTAATATATAGATGTTCAAATGGTAACTGTAGTACTTAAAAGCTATTTACGGTAAAACTTTATTATTGACAGTTTAATCCCTGTTAGACTATTTGTACATGTACCTTCAAATACCATATGAACTTTAATTCTATCTTGTGGATTGACTTTATCAAAGAATGATATTTATTTTCAATGACAGGGTCAAAGGTGAAGGTAATTATGGCATTGAAAATAACATTTTATTTGTTGAAAATATGTTTGAAATTCATTAAAATCCATTAAGTACTAAACTAGTAAAACATTTCGAAATTTGCAATTTGTCGAAATTTGCAATTTGTTTTACTCATGTTAGAGGTTGAAATATTTTTGTCATGTGAAAGAGTAAAAGTGGGAGATGCTGCTGCATGCATATGGAAGTATGTTCGTGCCGTAGATAAGTCATAGGCTCAGTCCTTGAACCTCTTATCTTCATACTTACCATGTAGATTGAATATAACAAGATTAAAATACCTATTGATTTTCAATGTCAAATGAATTTTAGTACTATTTAACTATTCGAGTGAATTTATCTTTGAAATGATTTGAAACCTTATATACATTAAAGAGAAAGCATGACTATTCTTTCATATATGCATGGGCTTATATATGTTTAGCTGTATGAATAAGACATAATGGGTATATAACATCTTCATGCAGTAGGCAAGGTAAAGGCAGAACCTTTAAGCCTAGGATCTTTAGACTTACCAGGTAAATTGACTAAACCTATACAAAAAATTTCAAGATCAGGAGTCAAAGGTCAATGTCATTTTTGCAATACAAAAGGCATTTCTTTTCATGAAAATATGTTTAAATTAATCAAAAATTATTTAGACTCAAGGTAAATTTGGTTTCTGTTTTTTCATCTCCCTTGATCCTTTTATATACAAGAATACTATACTATTACATGGGCCGAACTTTCTTCTCGTCTTTGCCCCGTTGAGCATACATGTACCTTGCAGCGTTGGCTTGCCTAGTTCTTATTCAGCTTATCCTCTGTCCTTTCTGTAACATTTATTCCCATTTTGTTAGCAAGAGGTTTTACGATCATACCTTGAACAAAGAGCTGGACATATTTGATTTTGACGGGGTCCGTGTTTATTTGACACATGTATCTGCCACTGTCTTCATGCCTAACACCATGTATAAACAGGTTCCAATCTTTGGTATATGGACGTTCTACAGTGATGCGCTGGTCTGCTATGATTCTACGTGTCTCCAGTGTCATGAGCTTCCCTCCTGGAGCCATCCATGCTACCTATATATAAAGGAAAGGGAAATAAGGAGGAAATCCCCAACAAGACAAAGTGGCACACACACATGCAGGTACAGAACTGCAAAATATAACGGACAATACACAATTCAATCATCCCAACAATCATCTGGAAACAAAGACAAAATAAAACATCTACACCAAAAGGACCAACTCACAAAACAGCAGAAACATGAAACATGAATGATAACATATAAAGGTGGGAGACAATATATTGTTGTATAATGATTAGCATTTAGTTCAGGGGGCAAGGAATAAATGAAAAAAAACAACACAGATTCATATTAAAATATGAATCTATTTTTGATAGGATGTCTATTCTCGGTTAAAAAGGATTTGCTTTTGCTATGCAAACGCCCTCCTAAACAAAGAGACCCCCCAAACCCCAAACAAAACAGAATAAAAAAAAAAATAAATATTTGAGTGCCATGATCTCATACGGTTTTGATTTGATCTTGAAAACAAAGAGAGACTTTTAATCCAATTATGCCTTCATCATTTTTATGAATAGTTATACTTCTTTTGATGTTCATTATATGTTTTACTGTCTAAAGAGACAGTTTCGGTGTAAGGAGAGAGGCTAATATCAAAACATTTTATTATAACAAATATAATCTTACAGTCATTCACTCCTCAGCTGTCATGATAAAAAGCTTTTATATAAAAGTCTCGCCTTCCCCCAAAAATAAAGGTGACAAAAGAAATAATTAGCATTGTCTTACTACTTCATTTTTAGTCTGGGATCATAGTAATTTTCTTGAGACGATAAAGTAAATGACTAAGTAAATGTTCTTAGTGACCATTGTACTCAAAACTTCCTGGAAGCACGCTCTTTATCCATTAGTTTCTGGAACTGTTATAGGGAAAACGTGTTATAAAGTATTAATAACATACTATAGTATCATGTTTTATTAGCCACTGGGGGAACTTTATAGCAGATAATAGGGATTCCAAATTACAGCAAAACATTTCATGAACAAAAAGGAATAAAAGGAGTACTAGCAGGTTTACAAGTATACGGTATTAATAATTCATACTTCCACGATAATATGGAATATGGCGGCAGGATTTCTCCGTGAAGTCATGGATATACCCAGATGTATAGGTTTATCATGTGATAACCTTTCAATAGTCTAAATGTTTTGTTATAGATAAGTTTCGATTATGATTGGCTTTGTGATAAAACACTAGATTGACATTTATGTCGTGTTCAGATGTTATAATAGAAAGCATGAAAGGAAAGTGCATATAGAACGAATTTACGTAAATATGTTAGCATTACAGGATTAGTAATTCAATCCTTGTTTGGGCTCTTAGTTAAAAAAACTTTTATTATAATTTAAACCAGCAACATATGGAAACAGAAATACAAGTGCATTATTTGTGTATACCTCTTATGACGAAATTGTATGATATATATGTTAGGGCGAATATAATTTGGCATAACTTTTGCCCAATCCCATTTTCATATTTTGGAAAATAAAATATGTTCCAACTTCAACGTATTCGAAAATTTCTATCATCAAATTTTCTTGACATTTCTGAAACGTGGGTCCTGTAACATATCCCACCCATCCTGCTACATTTTCCGTACATTTTTGGACATACTAATTGTCACACTCTTTGGCCATAGAACATGGTTTAGATAGAGAATCACTGACGAGGATTAAGTATCCGAAACGTGCATGTCTGGTCCATGCTGCAAATCGATCTGTTCTTAAATCATGCTATTGAATTTGAAGACGTTTAACATACAAATTATACATAAACTATATAACGGCAGAAGATTATACTGAATAGAAAAAAAAGATAAGCTTCTTACTTCAATATTGGTAGGGATGGAAAAGCAGCAACATTATCATTGAAGACTACGTGAATTCGTTCTAATATTTACTGTACAGACCTCTGGATTTCCGATTTGAGTGAAGGTTGTGGGCATGTTATCCAGATAACTACATAATTTGCCATCTACTTATATCCACATTAGATCTACATGTATTTTGTCTCTTGACATAATATGTATTTAAGAAATGAAAGTATGCAAGTATAACCAGAAAAAAAATCAGCATCAATTTCTCAGCCAATTAGAATATTCAATTATAATAATGGAAATCAAATGCTGAGATATTTGAATATAGAGATACTATCTGTTAGATATCTAAATATCTTAAATTGATCTTCTGGATACCATTGGGAATCAAATGAATACTTTTGAATAAATAGTTTGACTTTCTTGAAGATAGATGTTCGAAACCATGAAGACAAAAGAATTAAAAGTACTAGCACGGCACTTTATAACAGAGGAGAAAAACCCCATCAACCAGTAGAATGACATCTCACTGAAAGATATTTTATATAACTATTAACCAGAAAAAATACACATTTCTTTTCTACTACAGTTAATAAATGTACCGAAAAACAGCTAAAGAAAGACAATGAATGTAGACGCATAATACAATGTATACGTGAACTAAAACAATATATTGCTTATTACAAGCCTAAAATCAATTTTTATTTTTTTCATTTCTTGATTGTGGTAGACATAATAAATGAATTTATATTTCAAGGCATTTTAACAAAGTGAAAACGTTAGGAAATACATTTTAAGCCGAGGAAAGAAATTATAACAATAGTTGATTTGCATATATTTGATAGAGTTGAGTTCTGTTTGACAATGTTTTAATAATATTATTCTTTTTTGAATGAAGTTTGAACATCGACATCATGTGCAGCTAGCCAGACAGGGGATGCTTACTCCTCCCGGGTACCTGGTTCCACCTCTAGCTTGCTAGGGGTCCGTCGATGCTCAACTTGTTGCTCTATTGTGAGTAACGGCGGCAGACATGGACTGCTACATGCTCTCTCTTCAGTTCCGGCAGTTCAATTAAAATCTATCTTGGATGAAGTACTGGTTGCATTCTTAAGAAACACTGATTGATTCAGGCTAAATATCATTGTTGCATTCGCACAAAATAAACTATATCCTTTGGTTAAAACACCTCCCCTAAAAGACGATTCATAAAAATTCCATTTATTAACAAAGGATTTGATCTTCTGAACATCTCTAATATTTTTCGGGATCATCGCGTACAAAGTGCCATTCCTCAATATTTTGAAAATTTAGAATCTCCTCTTATTTGTTACAAATATAAGAGACCTATTCAAAATTTCGTTTTTAACTACAACAAAGTTACACAAGATCCTAATATACTTGAATCATGTCCTGCTTCTTGAGAATGTGCAATGTCTGCATATCTATATAAACCAGCTGGTCATATTATTACAGGTGACTTTTCAATTATCAAAGACAGGCAGCTCCGTGGTCTTCTTAGGAAAGGACCTAAGTATAGAATCCCATCCAAGATAGATTTTATTAAATGTCGCGAAGTGCTAAAGGAAGCTTTAGATAACTATACCAAACGATGGTGTAAATCGGAAGGAGTCGAATCGCATGCTCTGAATGACTGGAAAAACCTCATTTTGGATATTACCGATATTCGAATAGATAACTACCACAAAAATCCTCAACTTTTTGAAAATCCAATTTCTAAATCTGAAAGATATTTCAAATCCAAGTTACGTAATTAACATGAAAAATATGTCTTCGCGCCTGCAGACAAAGCAGCCAACAACACCATAATTATTTGAAAACGCTACTACATATCAACTTTAGTTTCGGAACTGTCCTCTACTAATACTTATATCGAAAGCAACGAAAGTGTTCCCAATATTTTGAACAAACATAACAGTGAAATTTCTTCTTTTAATATCCCTATTTCTAAATTGGATCTCCCTACAATATACTGTATAACAAAACTTCACAAGTCTCCTTACAAGTTTCGATACATTGCTAATTCTAGCAACTGCTCAACAACCATTTTGTCTAGAAATCTGACGTCAGCACGGCTATAAAGGAACACGTGGCAAAATACTGTGAAACTGTCATGAACAGGAATGGCGTAAACCTCTTTTGATCTATTAAAAATTCAGGGGATGTGATTGACAAAATGAAATCAAGAAATTTTGAAGCAAATACGATATCTTCATACGACTTTTCTAATATGTACACCACGCTTCCTCACGACAAAATAAATGATCGACTGTCCAAACTCATTAAATGGTGTTTTGATCGAGAGGGGAAAACTTATATTTGTACTTCTGAATCGAAGGGTTTCTTTTCCGCCACAGATTACAAATCATACAAATCATGGACATGGACATGTGGTGACCTGTGTATTACCTTGTCCTTCCTTTTGGACAATATTTATGTAAGATTTGGTGAGAAACTCTACAAGCAGGTTGTAGGGATTCCAATGGGTACTAATTGTGCGCCTCTTGTAGCAGATTTATTTTTATACACGTATGAAAAGGAATTTATCCAAAATCTTCAAAAACAAAGAAAAAATAATGATGTTAAATGTTTCATTGGTACTTCTAGGTACCTGGATGATATTCTTACTATCGACAATCCTGTTTTTGAGAAATATAAAAATGTTATTTATCCACAAGAATTGATTTTAAACAAGGCAAACGTTTCAAACACAGAAACACCATTTTTGGACCTAAATATCAAAATTGTTAATGGAGAGATCCATACAAGTGTGTATGACAAAAGAGATGATTTTGGATTTAACATAGTAAATTTCCCCTGGCCTGACGGTGATGTCCCTAGATTACCGTCCTATGGTATCTATATTTCACAGCTCATCCGGTATGCTAGAACATGTACTGATGTTTTGGATTTTCATAGTAGAAATTTAGAAATTACCAAGAAACTTTTAGGACAAGGTTTTCGCTTTCACAAACTAGTAAAGACTCTCTGGAAATTTTACAAAAATTATTGTCAACTTCTTCTGAAATTCGGACCAATACAGGCAACAGAGTATATTACTTTGGGTATTTCACAACCTGCATTTTATGGTGACATTATTAACAAGATAAGAAGGATCAAAGATAGACAACATCACTATCGAAAATGCGTCAGAATCATCAAACGCCTTTTATACCGTGGGTATGATCCTAATGTCACCAGACGGATACAGTGACTAGGCTTGGTACTTGACCAATCTACAGTCTTGTACAAGCGCATTCTTAAAACTTGCACTCTGACTGACTGTGACGACGGGACTCCATGACTGGCCCTGTCCAAACCTCTTTAGAGAAGACAGGGCCCCGACCACCTGTCCTCTCTGAATGTCAGTCGGACTCCTCGGGTAATAACATACATGAGCTCGCGGCGACAGAGCACGGATTGTATTACGTACGCCCTCTTTTTATATCCATTTACATATTCATCTGTGTTGCTTGGGCCTCTCCTTTTTGCGGTCTTGTTTGTGTGTGGTCATATGACAGTGAGGAGGTTGTTTTACACCACAATTGTACGTTCTTCGAGACCTCTGGGTAATCGGAAAAGTGGGAGGGTTGTGCGCACGTAATTCAGGATAACCATACCTTCTGCTATTTCCGTGGCAGATGGCCGTCCTAAGTCGGCACCGGTTGCCCATTGGTCTCGTTGGTTTATGTGTAGTCCTTTGTGTTTGATGTTTCTGTGTTGTGCGTTGACGTTCCTTGTCCCTTACGCGTCTCTTTGTGCTTGTCTGCTTTGTGTTTTTGCATTGGGTGTTTTTGGGTTTTGCTGTGGGTGCTACAACCTGGTGTTGTTGGAGATCCCCTCCTTTGTTTTACTGTTGAAATTGTCATGATCTTCTTTATCTTATGAAATTGAAAAATGCGTTTTTCGTCATTTCCTTTAAGGAAGGTCTGTAATGTGTAACTCCTACATACCATGCATACTGCCCTGTACTATACTGGATTGAAAAGATATCATGTAGCTTTCCATAATCACAAGGAAGACTTTAAAGAGATGTATTTTGTTTATAAGAAAATCTAATATAAATCACAGTTAATAGCGAAGGTGTATAATCAACAGTTTTAAAAAGCCTGTAATCGAACTCTCCTATCAACTGTTATAGGTAAGGAAACAAAGAATAACATAAATTCTTCATTGATTTTTTTCAAGGTGGCGCCACTTACAATGATTTCTGGACATTTTTCTTTTTCAAAATTCGGATACCGGGGCCAATGAGCGAGACCCCCATTATGTAACATGATAAATGTGATCTTATACAATTATGGACTTTTAACTCAGTGTATATGATGTGATATTGTCTTACTATGAAAATATTGACCTGACCGAGGCGAACCCGAGGTATATGATGTGATATTGACTTACTACGTAAATATTGACCAAGGCGAAGTCGATGTCAATATTGTCGTAGTAGAAAGTCCATTTTTAACTGTTTTATTCTATAATTTCGTAAATAACGTCACCATTTGCAGAAATTGGTAAACCCGGTAGACCTTGGTATATGGTGATTTATCCAGGAGCGTCGGCGACGTTATCAGCCAATCAGTACGTCGCTATTTATAGTTTATAGAATAATTGAATATGTTTATTAATAATGAACTATATAATAATTAGCATGGTGCGCTTTTAACGGCGCCACCTACAATTCATTCCATACTTTCACTGTAGATCTACTCTGGAGATTGTTCATTAGATAAAGTTGTCCTTCTTGTTTCATTGTCTCCATTTTGGGAGAAAGTTCTGTTAATCTTTTTTTCAAGAATGTGTAAATATAGTGTAAGCCTTTTTGATTGTGATTTTTTGAATCTGATTTCGGGGTTTTGTGTTTGACTTTCATTCGCTGATTATCTAAAATAATAGAATTATTGTGGATAACAAGTAAGTGTAGCTTGTAATGGTTTTATGTATTTATCTTTGTCTGTAAATAAAGAAAGGATAGATATATAAACATTGGATATCAAATATCTAAATATCTTTAACTTTCCTCTGGATACCATAAGGCAGTCCATACTCTCGCTTACTAATAGCATGACACGTGTAAAAATCCTTAAACCAACAGGATGACACTTCATTGAAAGACACTTTGAATGGCTGTTAAACAGAAAAACCCTTTTCTATAAAAAGCATCAGTTTGATGAATTTTGTTCATGTTAACAAGTAAAATTTAGTCTTACTTATAAAAAATCTAACAGATTACAACACAGTACTAACACAGCTAAAGAATATAAGACCACACCAATTAGATTTGCAGTCCGTCGGAAATCCCGGTCGTAAAAATTCGATTCCGGAATTTTAATTCTTTTATTTTGCGCGCTGTCCGTATTTCAAATTCAGAAATAGACTGGCAACCGTTCTTGGTTTTCTCTGTTCGTTTCTACTTCCTACGAAAACAGAGTACTGAGTAGCGTAGCGTAAACGAAGGAACCAGAACGGGTGCCAGTGTAATTCAGGAAAGAAACAAAGCAATGTTTGTACATTATATACCTCATAAATGTAGTTAAACTTAGTGGTATATAGTTGCAATATTTCATTTACAAATACGATGCTCCAGTTTCAATCTGCAAGAATCTTGCAGACAAACAATAGGCGATGATGGCAGAGGTAGATTTCAAAGTGAAGAAAAGCGGAACTGAAATCGGACGCATAGTGAAGAAAAGCGGAACTGAAATCGGACGCATGCGTGGGAGATTGCTGGCATAGCGTACATATTGTATCAACTGAGATATGAACACGCCATAAGCAGGCGATGAAGGGATGTTGCTACTCAGAAAAGGAAAGTTTGTAATGCTGAAATTGAAATCGTCACGTTTGTCATTGAGTGAGATGTTCATGTGGCCATTAGTGTCGTAGGACAACATTATGTCCAAATAGGTTGCTGAATTATTTGTCTCTGTAGTTTCTTTGGCTTCAAGCTCCGAAGGATAGATACTGCTCAGGTAATCCGCGAATTTTGGATTATTGATGGACAACACATCGTCTATGTATCTGTAAGTGAAGTTGAAGTAGGAAGCTAAGTATCTTTTCCCTTCAGAGAACAAAGATTGAATGAATTCAGCTTCGTGCGAGTAAAGGAAAAATGTCTACAAGGAGTGGGGCACAATTGGTCCCCATTGGAGAATTCCGACAATTTGCTGGAAGACCTTTCCTCCAAACACCATAAAAATGTTGTCGATCAGAGAGTTTAACATCTGAATAATATCCGTCTCAGTGTACTTATTTTCAAAATCGGACTTTTCTTTTACAAAGTAGGTTTCGTCATAGTTAACAATAATAAATTTGTATTTGCGATTGCCGTTCTTGCTTGTAAACGCATTACTCGTAATTTTTGCGAGTCTTCTTTTCTTTTTAGAATGTGGGATTGTAGTGTTAAGTGTCGAAAAATCAAAGGCTTTTGGTCGAATGGACTCTACTAAAATGAGTGGATTTCAGATGTTTTAAAAATTCCTTCGAATTTCTTAAAATCCACATCTGGTTGATACCACTGCGAGAATATACTGTCGAACAATATTTTTGAAGACCAGATTTGATTTCAGATAAATCTTTGGTGAGTAAGATCGATACAGATTTGGTAGAATATTTTGAGGAACCAGCGATGAAACGTTGTTTGTACGGATCTAACGCGCATTACATGCACGATAAATACTTGCTGTGTGTTGCATACCCGTAACAAAACACAAATTAAGACACTTATTCTCTATGTAACTTCTTTCAGAATATTCATTTTCATCTAATTTCAGCAAAATTACCTCTTGTTATCTGCTATTTCTTGAATGTTTTTGTCATTGATTCAGTTGTTGTTTCCTTGAGATACAAGAATAAATCTTGAATTAGTATACATGATAGTTTTGATATCATTGTTTTTGAAATGTACATGAAAATCAATGAGAAATTTTTTTTTTCACTTGTTCGGTCCTCTGTCGATGGGTATCGGTCCTCGATTTTCAAAATTCAAAATCTTTTATGTAAATTTTTTTTTTCGTTTGTTGGTCCTATTTTTTCATAAAAAAATTATCGAAGAACTGCAAAGCAAATTGGTGTGGCCTAAAGGAAAGTAATTAGTGAAAGCAGATACGTTTTATACGTAATTAAAAAAAGCATGTTATATTGCTGATATCAACCGTTTAATTTTTAAATTTCATATTTTTTCATTTCTTGATTGTTGTACACTAAATGGAAATTATATTCAATGATTATTTGAAATACATGTAGGACACGGATCATATTGTTGTATATCTATCACAGAATACCCTTTGGCCTGAACTTGACAGTTCATGGATTTAAGACCATGGTTGTTCTTGACAGTAGTTCATGAAAGTTTTCTTTTCAACATAAAATACAAAAATAAGAAGATTTCAGCATTTTCTTTTAAGGATTTTCTGATTGCTCCCCCATACATCATACTGCTGACATTTCAGTGTAACCCCTACATATTGTCCTGTATTATACTGGGTTTGAAAGATGTATATCATGTGGCTTTTCATTAATATAAAAGAAGATTTTAAAGAGACGTATTTTGGTAAGAAGAAAAGCTATCCATACCATTCACAGTAAGCGAATGTGTATAGTCAACATTTTTAAAAAGCAAGTATAACTCCCCGATTTTATGTGATATTTTAAAGGAAACAAAGAACGTCATTGTTAATGAATTTCCTTTATTTTTCATTTTTCCTCGTTTCATCTACAGAAAAGTGAATGTACATGTACAGTATTACTGCATACACATATATGTTGCCAAAGAATTTGATAAGATATTTGAAAATGGAACCTTCAGAAGCAAAAATCATAGTTTCTTATTTTACGAATTACGCTGGAGAACGTGACTGAAAAGAGAATAAAGCAGGGGCTGAAATTATATTGTTTGAAGGGAAGTGCCAGATCACTCATTTGAAACTTTTATTAAGCAATGCATATTCCCGCGAGGAACTTTTGCTGCCAAAAGCTAACTTTATGTATATTGGCTTGGGGTATTGGTGTCAATCAATTAATGTTACGATATAAATATGACAACAAACAAAATACGATATAATAAACATGTCTACTATGGGAGATTGTGATGCACATTGGTGAAATAGTATTCACCTTCAATGAAGTGTTTCCATTCCAGTCATCTGTGATTAAATGTCTAATATAATTATTTTCTCTGAGTGATCTTTGCGCCTCAGAGTCAGTTTCCGAGAAGTGAAAGCCGATCATTATTAATACTTCAAGAAGAAATCGTTTTCGCTCATCATTATTGTACAAAATCGAGAAGAAAAATATTTATGATGTTTGTTTCGTTTCGTTTCGTTTTGTTTTCTTTGAGTGATCTTTGCGCAATAGAGTCAGCTTGAAATGAGTTAGAGGCGACCATTTTTAATACTTTATGAAGAAATCTTGTTTTTTATCCTCATGGGCCAAATCGATATGCGAAATATGGAAATATGATTTACAAGGGTTGTTTTGTTTTATTTTTTGTTTGTGTTTGTATTTTTGCTTTACTTGTTTCTGGTGTTATTTTTTTTAAAGTGTCTTCTATATCTTTGGTTGTATTCAAAATCATTATAAATTAGTGCGCGCTATGATTGATTGGGGATTGTGTTATTAATTAAAAAAAAAATAGAAATTAGTGATATACATCTACGTAGAACTTCATTTGGGTAACATAGGCAATGAAGAATTATATTCTACAGTATTACCACATTTTGCATGGATTATCTTTTTATTTGTTACGAAACATATTTTTCATGACGATATCTACAAAAATTCAGTTCGTTTTCAGAAATTCTCAGAAATTATAAACCTATTAAAACAAGTGCATAAAGGAGAGTTATCAAGTTTACAAATTGCTCTCACTCCTGCTAAGTGCTACGAGATTAAATTATTCTTTACTTCATCGCCAACTTTGGATGAAAAAGAGCAACATGTTGTAAATCACAGAGTGAGTCATTACCCAAATAAATCAAGGGGCTTAGAATCAATTACTGAAACCAATGTATCAATGGCGCCCAGTGGCTTAAAACAAATGAATTTTCGAGGTTTTTATTTGCAGAAACTTCAAAAATAGAAGTGTTCCGAGCATGCTCACATAAACGACAAAATACTTTTTATGGATTAGGTGTAAACATCATTAATTTCTAAGATTCTTAAATGGAAAACTATTAATCTTTCGTCACCTTGAGATATTTTTGCTGTTCTTTTCTAAACTCGAAAATATTGTCTACACCTTTTTAAAAAAAATAATTTTAATAAAAGTTTAGAGTATGTATTTGAATAAGTAAATCAAATTTTAAAAATTTTGTCAAACAACAAAATTGTTCATGTTGAACAATGTTAGAAATGCTTTTGACCAAAAAATGTTAGAAATATTGTTGAGTCAACCATTTTAGAATTATTGTTGACCAAAGTTAAAAAATATTGAGAACAAAAAATGAATAAATAAATAAATAAAAAAAGTAAATAAATAATAATAAAAAAAAAATTAATTAATTAATAAGATATCACATTTCTGCATGTGTAAAATGTTACGTCTTCAGAATCATGGCATCATTTAAGAAAAGATATAATAAATTTGCACAAGTCATAAATTAATGAATCAAATAAAAATATATGAGATAAAGAGTGGATGTCAAAAACTTTGTTCATGTGAAAATCAACTGTCTAGAGTCATTTAACTGTTGTCGGATATTGCATCGCAAGTAAGTTACAACAATGCAGTTAAAGAGACGTTTTCATTACTGTTATTTATTGAAATTAATGCTTATACTATCCATAAGTTATACGTCTATTTGCACAAATTAATTTCATAGGCCGTAAAGATGGCGATAAACGTAATGAAGGACAGAACCATAGAATAATTTTGAATTAAGCGATGGTTTTATAGTGAACAGTTTGTTATAAATCATCATTGCATGGATCATTAGAACTTTTTGTCAGTGAAACAAAAAGATTATTATAGTTTCAACGCCAACGTGAAAGAACAAATTACTGAAAAAAAGTGGGAATCCATGCGCTTTTAGAAAAGACTAGAGCATGATACATGTATTGTCTTAAAGGTACCCTGAAAACACAGGAAACACACCAACACATGATGTACATGTAATATGAATGAATTTGGAATGAATGGAGACTGAATTCTTTATTGAATGGAGGATGATAATTCTGACTTTTTACTATTTAGGGAATCACCTTTTTCTCCATATATTCATGATGGTATAGGCATTATATCCTATTCAGGAAACGAAGTTCTCGGTATTTTTAGGGAAAATGCATGTTTCTGTGTGGGTGGTTTTTTCTGTGCAATTTTCCTAAAAGTAAACCACAAGCTGACGCAAAACAAAATATTCCACATTTAACATTGCGTTATTTACATGTATACTTACCACGTGGTCCCCTAACAAGCTAACTGAGCATGGCAAGATGGCTGTTTTCCCCGCAATAGCTGTTACATTCACAACCGGTACATCAAAACTGGGCTCGATTGTCTGTACTGCAAAAATAATGGACAAAGTCAGAATTAAAACATTACAAAAAACCCCAAGCTTTCTATATTCAGAGACAATCATATTTGGTGATCCGATATGTATTCAGGCGATATTCTCAAATTCAAATTCTTTATTCTAGCATTAATCATACACGAAACATGACAATAGCCAATAACACATGACAAAAATACAGTGTATGCACATCATACACTGTCACTCGTTGTATGGCTTGTCATTTTTATGTATTTGGAATGAAAATTAAAATCGAAAAATATCATTGTCCGTCCAAACATGCACGTCCATAGACATACAGGTGAGACTAACAATCCTTGGAATAAGTTTTTGTGTCGAGTTTATCTTGGTCCGTCATTAAAACAATAGGTAAAAGGAAAGTTTTCTTTGAATTATTTCAGATTGATAGTCATCTAAAAGAGCTCTTGCAAAGAGGCACTCCATTTCCGCTCAACGATTCCTTCCATTCCATTCATCCGCAGAGGTCTCTTATTAAAGTGTTATTTGTTTTGCCGTTTTCTACAAATGCATATTCGACATGACAAATTTTGTTTTCTAGAGAATTTGTCAAACAGTAACCTGATATCCATTCCACTATAGGTATTTCTTCACAAAATTGGTCAAATCAGCAATCAATGGTACATTCGGAACTTTCTGAATCATTTGGCGTAAGTAAGATATATGTGAAATACGTCAACAAGAAAGCGAAATACGAAAAGGAGCCTGTACAAGCCTTTTTTCCATGATCAATAATTTGGTTCTTAAGCAAATTTCATAATTTCATCTATTTGCATTGTGAAAGAAACAATTTTGTGTAAGTTGTGTTTTTATGCTATAATTCTAACGCGTTGCCTAAAATGTTATTTCTGAGGGATGATACATGACTCATTTGCTCCGATGTCAATATTCATCGAGCATGAAATAATTTCCCAAAAAACGTCTTCACGCGCATTTTCCTGGAGAAGAAGAGTTTGCTCAGGCTATTGGGTGTGTTGAGAGTTAATGAATTTTGCAGTTGAACTCTGACCTGACCTATGGTACCCTCTTTAAAATCTATCCAATATGAAAAGGGAACTATCGATTATTTTCAATATGGGGAATCATGATGAATGGATCTGTCACAAAAGGGTCACAGATCTATAAGAATGACTGCAAATTATAGCCGCTTAAATTACACATTAAGTGTTTTTAGAAGCAGCAGGAAAACCTAATTTTCTAAATTCAATATGCTCAACAGAAGTCCAAATTGGTTCCCCAAAATTGTCTTTATTTATTTCCCGACTAGGTGGAACTGACGTCCAAGCTCGGTACGGTAACAGCATATGCTATACAAGGAAACTAAAGTTTACTAGGACGTGCTGAAAAAGAATTTCTATTTCGCTTCGATCTATACTGGTGACAAGAGAGCATACATTTGACACCTTTTAAATATTTCACATTCTCTATCGTCAAAAGCACTATGGATTTTTGAAATTTCGTTTTAGGTACACTCGTGTCTGATGCACTTAATATGATCATCGCTGGACACTTGAGTGATTCATCCAGAATTGATCTGGATATTAACCATTTCTACATATTAATCAGAGCCTCCCAACTTTTAATATTTGAAGCACACAAAACAGTTGATTTACTGATATGAAGTTTTGTTCAATATGAAAGTCGATAAACTGAAGAAGAAGAAGAAGAAGAAGAAGAAGAAGAAGAAGAAGAAGAAGAAGAAGAAGAAGATGATGATGATGATGATAATGATGATAATGATCAAGATGTCATTCAAAAACAAATTAAGAAACCGCAAGTATGAAGGAGCTTATTTCAGTCCAATGAAAATAAGTAAGTTCATTCGAATAAAACATGACCGTCTCGAACTTCGAGACATTTGAAAGCGTGACAAAAGTTTCTTGATTTGATAAAGGGTAAAATAATTTGCCTCAGCCAGACTGTAAGTGTTGCATAAATTTAATTTTCAGCAGTTAGATGCTTAAAAAGTAATTATCAGCGTTCTCTCTTACGTCTTGTCAAGAAATAAAGTAAGATAAGCTACAATTCCTCAGATATCCAATTAAGATCAAAGAATAAAGTAATATTTTACAATTTCAGCTCATTGTACTTTAATGGAATCGTATTAAATACGAAAAGATAGGGATCCGAATGTACCTCTAGATAATACTTGACAAGCGGGCTTCTGGTTTTGAAGTAATAGTCATTCTTACAATTTGTTACTAACAGTCAGAATCTACCAAATGCATCGTTGTATGCAAATGTCCATAGAGTTTTTCTTGCATAATTTATTGATAACTATGTATCTGGAAGAAAAGAAAAATAGTGGAGACATACGTGTAACATACAGTCATTTTGTCAATTCTTTGTGTGCTGATCCACTCCATGTCTCATCTCTTTATTTCTGTAAGTTGTTTTAAATCTTGTTCATTGTCTTTTTTGTTCGGGGGGGGGGGGCAGTGCTGCCGGTTGTGTTCTGCTGTAGTCAGTACAAAGTGATCTCATTGGAGATTTTTTTCGTATCCTCATACTTCACTTATTAGACAATAAAAAGGAATAAGAAACGTTACATTATTGATATATCCTTATTTAGGTCTTACAATGAATATATGGGTGGCTATATATCTATATCTTTTCATTTCTATGTGATTCTCAATACATAACTCATCGTATGATACATGGATTCAATCAAATTTTCATATTACCATTTCCTCTTTGTATAATGGATTCCTGCAATATCTGATGGACATTTTCAATTACGAAATAACAGAACATTCCAATAAAATTACAAAGACATAATTATGAGAATATTGTTGTATTGATTATTCTTGTCAATTTTGAAATATATGTTCTTTAATAAAATTCAAATGCACCATATGCGCATTTCAACAAGTTATTTCTCATCAGTGATGCTCGAGGCCGAAAAAGAGGAAGCGTTTAAACTTGACCTAAAATTATGTTTATGCAGGCCCTTATTTTGTTGATAAGCTATTTCTTGGAGCAAAACAATTCCCGATGATTTTTTCGTTTTTCCAAGAAATGTCTACACGTGAATTGCGGGTTAAAGAGAAGGAACTTTTCCTATATGTCTAAAAACAAATGCAATGTATCTTCATTTTAAGGTGATCGGATATCCATAGAATTAAGCTCAGAAATCTTCTGTGAAGATATGCGATATAGGAAGTGAAACCTCTGGGAATTATTGGATATTTTCTCTTAATCACAGTATACTGTTGACAGTTCCATCAGTAGAGAAGAGAACGTTCCCATTCGAGTGAGCTGAGTGTTCGAATGGACAGATGAAAATTATGAATCACTAGGTTCATCAGTGACTTTTTGCCCTTGTTCTGATTTAATTCGCAACGTATGTCTAAGAAAATCGATCATGAAAATCAGTTTAAGAGATTTTGTAAAGGAAAAGACAGGCGTGTTTCGGTGCAAGCACCATTATCTAAAATTTAGAGTAAGGTAGCTCATGTTCTTTCATATGAAAGTTTCTGTTGTCCAAGAATTATTTTAAAAAAATGTACGGAACTTTTTGAACTTTAGAAATATCGACAAACAATAATAATCTGGCACATTATTTGTGTAAATACTTGAATAAGACGTTAATTAGAAAAATTCAAGAATAAAAAACCTCGCCGATGAGAACTTCCAAACCGACTGTTTCCATGAGTGAGCAGTGCCGTTATAAGGGTAGCGGATAATTTTTTTTTGATCTTTACAAAGTTTTTTTTTATTTCTTGATAGCAAATGTTTTAAATTTACCAGAATTGAAAGTGCACTTTGAAAAATCTCATTCATTTAATATTTGTGTTAAATGCCCTCATTTTGGTTATTTCGTAATGGGGAGTTTGATGGCTTGCCCTGAATAGATAATTCAAATTTTGTGGATTATCTCAGCACAATCCATCCATGTGAAATACAAATAAAAGAATAAACTCCTCTTCGTATTCAACGTATTCAAATTCAAAAGCATCATTTAAGAATAGATAAATTTTCAGCATGGACCAGACATGCACGTTTCGGGTACTTAGTCCTCGTCAGTGATCCTCAATCTTAACAATGTAATATTGCCAAAGAGTGTGAAAATTATTTATCCAAAAATGTACTGAAAGATGTAGCAGGATGGATAGGATCATCGTGTGGACCCCCGCCTCATCGCTCCTTTTCTCACTCGATGAGCGATGAGGCGGGGGTCCACACGATGGGATAGGATATGATGCTACAGGACCCACGTTTTAGAAATTTCAAGTACAAAACAGAAATTTTCGAATGTGCTGAAGAGACGATCAACCAAAGTTGATCGAACTTGGCTAAATGTGCCCTCAGGACTCCTGGTTCACCAGCAGTGAGACTTACCAAGTGGTCTTCAAATTCAATGGCATCATTTAAGAACAGATAAAGCAGCATTGACCAGACATGCACGTATTTAGATCTCAGGTTATCAGTAAATACTTAAATTACGGCAAACGTGACGATTTTAACTTCAAAATTATAGAGTTGTAACATTCATCCCTGCCTATGTTGTAATTGATATGCTTTTCCAGAATAAGCTCAAACTACAACAGCTTTGTCCTGAGAAGAAGGCGACTGAGCTAGCCAGAAACCTAGAAACATACTCAACCAAGGGCATATTTGTTGCACTGCAAAACATTTTTGGACGACACAATGATAATATAAATCAAAACAAAATCTCTTGTTCACAATATATCTTAGGTTAGAACCACCCAAATCACTACATTTGACACATTCAACGATTCCGACCTCGTCTGCACGTTTTAGTGACGGGTGTTGCTAGCGAGGAGGAGATTCCTACTCTTTCCGTACAATTGGTCTCATCTCAATTGGAGATACAGTTTTGCTTCTTTGTATAATGTTTTTGTTAGTAGTATTTTCTTTATTTTAATATATAAAGGTTTTGTACATGCATGCCGTTTAATTTAGATTTTTGTATTCTTTTTTTGGCTTTATGTTCGACTTTTTCTCAATGATTATGGCCGGAGACCCGTAACTTGGGGAAACGATAGAAAAGGAGACTCCACTCTGTAACCGGGGTGCTACATTATTGGACAGAAGAAAGTTTTGATGCTGGATCGTATGGAAGAAACACAAATAATTTGAACAAGCTGACCTGTTATGATAATCAATATCTGAAGAAAAGAAGTAGCTCCTTCTTAGATTGTTACATAACGGTGTCAAGGTTTTCTGTTGAAGGAAATGATATAATAATTTTCTGAATATGAATGTCATCTTCATTTAGAGTTTACCATTTCACAATAACGCAATCGCCACCATCCAAGGTCTAACTGAAATGAACAATGTAAATAAACGCCAACAGTAATTGCCTTTTCTTCTGTTTTGACAGTGAATCCTCGAAGGAGAGTTCATAAGGAAATTCATCTCTACTTATACTATTTGAAACATGTTGATCAAGAGATTACTCCGCGGCGCTATTCCCTGTGGCGGAGCGATAAGTCTGACGCGGACGATTTGATTTGTCCAATCGTTCGATCACTATGAGAGGCAATTGCAGGCGATCATTTATCTTTATTAATGACCAAAAATGGTAGAAATAAATAGTATTACATGTAATATCTTCGGGAAAATGTCTCTTTGTGTTATAGAACGATATAAATACATAAAACGATCAAACTCCCTCTCATTGTATTTGTGACAGCTTAATTATGCATATTGTATTAGGTACTTAGTAACAACTTAAATTTACTTACTCATATTTACTTCTTTACAAACCTACATATTTACGTACTTGCATATCTAGATACTTATTTATTTACATGCACACCTCCTCTCTTTCTCACTTCTTACTAACTTTTGACTTGCTGATTTACTGATATTGTCTAAAGCACTCTCTTATTAAGTTTCGCGCTGACTGACTGACTGACTGACTGACTGACTTACTCACTTACTTACTTACTTATATCCTTACTTTAAGACTGTCTGTTTTTACCTCCTTATTTATTTGTCTTCCTATTCAAGTCTTCATTTATAAACAGTGTCTTTATATTGTTCTTAAATACGTACGTTAATAAACTCGAAAAAGAGCGCTGAGACGAACACTATCTTTTCCCTTTTCTATATACCTTTTGAGTATATGCTAATTGTATACGACAATTTTGTCTATATACTTTTGATACCAACTTTACTAAAAATCATCGTGACACAGCAAGATAAGTCCAAGACTCCAAGACAGAGAGTATGGAATTGATTGTATCACCGGTAATTTGTTACAGGAGATCGAGTAGTCCAATAAAACATGTCTTTCTCTTCATTTTATCGCCAGTTATCTCAGAAAAATTGAAAATAATGTCCCTGGAAATATTGCATAATAAAATGTAAATCCCTCTTATTCCCATCAAATCAATCAATTAAATAGCTCTTTTTGTATTCTGATTCTGATAGAGCATTAAATAAGGCTAAATGGGAATGTATTATTATTAATTTTCCTTAGAATATTCTTGAATTTTCTCCCTGTTAGGTCCGAATCTGGAAAGCAAGCGAATTGTGGCAGATGGCCGTCATAAGTTTGCACCAGTTGCCCATTGGTCTCGTTGGTTTATGTGTGGTCTTTTGTGTTTCATGTTTCTATAGTGCGAGTTGGTGTTCCTGGTCCCTTTTGCGTCTCTTTCTGTGGGTGTCTGCTCTGTGTTTTTAAATTGGGTGTTTTGGAGTTTTTCTGTGGGTGCTGCAACCGAGTGTTGTTAGAGACCCCCTTCCTTTCTTTTAAACTTTCCAACGAAAACGAAATACGTTTTGAATACACATAGCTTTGCAGGGAGTGATGATCTTGAAAATTCTAGAGCTACAAATGTATTTTTCATGACGTGGTTGCGTTCTCTGTAGTTTACAAATGGTCAATAATACATGTATATAAATATTTATGAATAATACATCAGTACAAAAGATGATATGTGAAGTAATATAATGTGTAAATATTAATGACTTCTGTTTACTGTGACAAGTCGATGTCCTCTTAATGATATGGCAATATGATAGTATTGCATGGAAAGCTAACATTAGCTCGATAGAAATTGATCCTCTAAAGTCATAACTAAAAGGGGACTCGTTTAGCCGTTAAGATCAACAGTTTCTCAAGCTGTTTGTCCACAGATATTAAAATTAAACATTTATCGTGTCCAATATTGACAGAACACTCATTTCTAATAGATTTCTCAATGGTAACCACTCTGAGGTTTCAGTAATAACAAGAGTTCTGCCAGGTGTGGATCTTCTCACTGCTGAATAAGGTTGGTCGAATATGAGAAAGCAACTTGTGTTTGAACAGTCCTAGATAGTCTTGTAGGGACCCACGGACAAATAAATGCCCTTTGAACTATCAGAATAACCGAAATGATATTTGACCATCATACTCAACATATATGGAGAAGGAAGTTGAAAGTTGATAGGAAGTTTTTCGGATTGTAGGAACTTTGAGAGAAGGGAACTCATCGAGAGCATATGGGAAAGGACGAGCAAATTGGAAATCGACTCACTCATGGATAAGCGTCAGATAAACTAATATTGAATTGCAATTTACCAGAGTAAAGAAATCGAATATGACAATCTGAATTTTCTCTCATTCCATGGTTTTATTTGCTAATGTTCTTGAAAGTCTCATTAATCTAGCTTGGTCGGGCCGTGTCAGAAGCTCTACACTCTAGACACAGCCAAGGAAATTCCTGTGCAGCTCTCGAGCTTTGTAATTCTTTACAAGAGTCGAGTTGCCACTTAGATATTATCAATCAGATTGTGTTGGGCTTGAGATCAAATTCAACTGTCAAATGAGCTTTGGATGTTGCACAACATTAATGAATCCAAACATTCGATGGCGGAGAATTTAAAGATAGTTAGAAGGGTAAATAGAGGGCACCTAAAAGTTCGTTTCAATTTCATAGGGTTTCACTGTCTTCAAGAATAGCTCCAGAAGTTCCAGGTCCTATTCTTTAGTTCTGGAAGAGGTATAAAAATTAACTTGTTCAGTTCACTAGAATTATCAATATTGAAATATATGTTTTATCGTTATAATTTAGTGCACCATATGCGCATTTCATCATACAACGTGTCATCAGTTATGCCTGTGGCCGAAAGAGAGTAAATCCAAATACTGAAATAGTGAATAATTTATACTTACATGACTCTAAATGTATGCTAAAGGGCACGCTGAGAACACGGCTTTGCAATGAGTTTCAGAATGATTTATCATATTAAGTATAAGAAAATTTACAATATATTTCAAGTCAGTGCAGAAGCCCAGTGAAAGAAGACGTCATTAAATTTTATAAATGGCTTTTATAGTGAGGGATTTTGCAAATGGATAAAACATTTGATATGATGTCACTGGACAAATTTATACTAGTAAGAAAAAGGAGAGAATGCGAGGAAGGTCATTTTGCTTTAAAATTTAATTAAAGGCATTTACTATTCAGTAAGAAAGCGATAAAAGAGGAAGTTGCCAAACTGGCTGAAACCAGAAATCTCATCTAATACAACTACAGTAGATTCAATAAAATATGTTTCCCTTAAAAAAAAAAGAATTGTTAAAAAATATTCATTTGCATCTATTTGCACAGCGGCATGAAGCGATATACATATGTATATGCAATATATTCCTCGCGACAAAATGTTCAAAAATTAGGTTTGATTATGATTTTTGTTTGTTTGTTGTTTTTAATTTGTTGTTTATCTATTGTTCGGTCATTTTTCATTACATGTGCCTATTCGCGGGAAGTCAGCATAGAACTGGGCAAGTTCCACTGCTGCGTCTCTAACATCATACCATGTATCTCCTCGAAACTTTAGCGCAACTTACGTTTGACCCTACATTTATTGTATTAGAATATACATCTATCAAGTTTTATTGGTCTTTTTAATTTCTAAATTCTCCATACTAAAGCACAAATGTAGTAGTGATAATGAATATATTTGATAATATTTATTCCATAATATTTTAGAGCATAATTTATCAATAACAACTTGTCCTGAGTACCTTTAATAAATGTTACGCTTCTTGAGAGTTCAGACCAAACATATCCACAAACACTCATTGTTTGAGCTACAATGTCTTCAGTCTTACATGTATGGTGTGTGTTCAATGAAATTTATTTGGATCAATTCGTCTGCGGCCAATTCGGTCTGGATGACGATGTAGGATACAAAAGGCGTTCAGTTTTATCCATTATAATGTCATTTTCTCTGATTGATGGCTTATAAACCATATTAACGATTCAGATTATTATTGTGATAAATTTTCAGTATTGAATGTGGAGAATAGAATCAATCCGGATTCTGGTTGAACCACGTGAACCTCGAGTTCTTAGAAGCCTATTTCTTCTATTCTTACTATTCAGCTCGGCCTTTTCTTATTACATCATTGATTTTTTTAAAGTATGAGTTATATATATCATTTCTAGTCTTTGTTAGTAACTGTTCACTGCACCTGAATTTCATCAGTTCTATTCTCCCACCACATAAAAGTATACAAGTCTTCATACTTTATTAGATTCTTTATATGATGTTCACATTAAATTGCTAAATAATTTTGTTTCATTTCTGGTACTGCACAAAGTACATGTATTTGGGTTCTTTTTACATTTCATTAATACTCCAAGTAGCAAGGTCACAAAATAAAAGCATAATGAGAGCAGTCATGTGTCATTTCAGCATAAAAAGTGAAACAAAAGATGACAAAATTGCTACAGGTCCCAACTCCCAGTACCTCTGGTCACGGGAGCCTATATTCTCCCTATGAATTTTTGTGCTCACCATTGAACCTTTTATAAAAACTTTTCAAATAGACCGTAGATTGTAGGGATATTTTATTGTCTACAAATTCGAATGACCCTTTAACATTACACACATGGGAAAATCCAAAAACCTCACATTTTTTACATTGTAGAAACATTTTTTAACCAAAAATATATTTGGAACATGTATTATGTATTAGCTTTACCCCATGTGCAATAACATGAAAAGAAAATATTGAGTATCCATGCATAATTTTCCCCGATTTTGGACAATAGATATAATCAACATTAAAAAAAAGCAAAATCTTAAGGGTTTTCTTTACACAGCAATAGTAGCGCCACAAAATGAAATGGGGTTAGATCATAATTATATTAGTGCAATTATAAATTTTGCAAATATACAAACTTATGAATCAACGTATGGTTCATTCTTTAAAAACAAAGTTAAAAGTAGAAATCCCTAAAAGTAACCAAATAAATATATGGAGACATTGTGACTTGACACACCATGTCCAGTACTTGTATCGAAACAGAGAGCAGGTACTCGTTCCAGCAATTGACCTGGGGCACATATCATTCAAATTGTCATCAATCAGACATAAATGGGGTTTCTTCGCATGTACTCACAAGAGGTTGTTTTGTACATTGTATCATACGATATGTTTTTCCATCTGAATGTTAAATAGAGATCTTATCTGATTGAATATGTTTGTGACGAATCTCCTAATTTATTAATGACATACAATACCCATGTGGCTGTCGTAAACCCCGAGATAACTGTACATGACATGTTCGTTTATGATCTTATGCATATCTCTTTCCCATCCATCCTGCTACATCTTCGGTACATGTTTGGACATAATAATTTTCACACTCTTTGGCAATAGCTAGTGCATGGTTTAGATTAAGGATCAATGACGAGGGTTAAGTACCCGAAACCGCATATCTGGTCCATGCAGAAAATTTATCTATTCTCAAATGATGTAATTGATTCGTCTATGATCTGTTCAACCGCCTTTTATGCAACAAAACGTCACAGTTTTTCCCCTAAATTATATCTTTGCTTTGCTTCATTCCTTGTCATTTGTATTTCATTCAGTATCATAATTGTTGGGGTTTTTTGCTTTAAAATATGTATAATAAAATATGTGAATTAAAAAAATTAAAAAATGCTAGTGTTGGCTAAGACTCAGAACTTTGTAGGTGATAATGCATTGTACATCTTTAACAATATTGCTAGGAGCCATATTGATATTTCCAGCAAGATCATTGACAACAGAGCACAGCGGCATACTTCTACATACACGGAAACAACTTCCTGTGTATACGTATCATTGTTATGAAATCGTACAAATAGAAATGTTTATTATAGATTGTATAGTTCGTTCTATATTATTGGCGAAATTCATGAAGATCATTTCATTACTTAAAAAGATGTAATTACATGAAAAAGATCTATTTCATCATTGGATACATTGCTGAAAATTTCAACGTGCTATTCAACCTTTTTTAGGGCCTCAAAACCAGCATTTGGATGCAAGACGGAAAAATATTTGTTTATAATCATAATGTATCGCAGTCTAGAATACTTTCGCAATTTCCTTTTGACCGCCTTATAGATTTTTCAAGAAGTGCTTACATGTATGCTGCTTAATATAACTGGTATTTATAATGTAAACATCTTATATTTATTTTGTCCAAGTCCGTCAACATAGGGTGGTCCTAGAAGGAAAAGAAGTCAAAAGAGGAAATTTATAATTGTTCCTTTGGTGTACATTATTGATTAATCAACGAATACTTATTGAAATGTGCAACTATGTACATGTATATTAAAGTACGGAATGAGAAAAGAGGTCGGGACTTAGTTTAAGACTTTCTCAGAAATTTCAGCCTTTTTACGCTGAAATGATGGGTTGTTTCTTTATAAAACAGCAGACACGGTTTCTAGATTTTGTTTTCGGATTACAACAATTTTTAAATGAATTTAAGATATGGATTAGATAAATCTTCCTCTTTTTCTTTAACATGGATGGATTGTTTTTCTAAAGTGCGCTAAAATTCTAGTAATTCACATGCCGAAGAATTGTTTCATACGACATTACACTCAGTTGCATTGTATTGTATTGTATTGTATTGTATTGTATTGTATTGTATTGTATTGTACTGTATTGTTTTGTATTGTATTGTCTTGTCTTGTATTGTATTGAATAAAGACTGCAATAGACATTTACTGTATCTTGACGGGATGGCTTGTGATACACACATAGGCATTGCTTAAAAAAGTGAAGGTTTGGGTTTAAATCCAAATCGAGTAAAAATAATTTTCCTAAGAATTACGTAAATATAAAATTTACTTTCACGTTGTCATAAAAGAAAAGAATATATATTATATAAATTTTATATTCACTCAGTAAATTTATATGAAGTACATGTAATCTTATGTTTGGTATAGTGGGCATAATCTTCAGATGAGCGACAATGTAAGCTAACGTGGGCCTCTTGTTTAAGTTTTAGTTTATAAAGATCGATGTCACTGACAATTTCATCATTATAAGCATGGACTTCAGTTTATATTTGACTTCATGTCACGACTTTTTTTCTTAATTAAGCAAAATTAATTTAAGTAAAAGCCATAAAATCTTGATATTACTAAATGTTGCATTTATTATCAGGAATCATATCAGTTTGCTGATTTATTATATTGTTTTTATCAATCCTGCTATCGCTCGAACATATCGGGCAAATTAGGCAAATAAATTTATTAGCACGGGAAGCACCATGTACTTTATCAACTTAATCAGATTTCGATTTCCAATATTTCTGATTTTGATTTTGACACAAATTCTTTGTCTCACTATAAACTGCGTAACCTGTATTTCCATTCTTATTCAGTACAAAATTACCATCGTTTACAGTGCATTAGTTAAGGTTGCATGATCCGGTCGGTAAACCTTTGAACAAACCGTTCGGTTTAATCAAGGCATCTAGATGATTGCAAAATCTATGGCCATAAAGAAAGTGCTTTTAGTTCCCATGATACCTTGGAACAAGCGATCAGTTTCCGACTGACCTATGAAAAGAATTGTTCATTTATTATTGGTAAAAGCCAAGAAGGAATTACAGGTGTGAAGGAGCTAATGTAGTTATTGTAGACTGACATCTGGTATTTCATGTAATGGTACATTATCCTTATTAGAAACATATGCCAGGATACGCTGATTTGATATTTTTTCCTATATTTGGTCATTTGTGTTTTTCGTTATGTCTGATTCTGGGTAAATCTGGCATATCGTCATATTATGTTTTGGCAGAGTAGTCATACATGTATAGTTACATATCTGGCAAACTCGAGTAACGTATTGGCATTTGGCAATTTTTTGTAATACTTATTCATCTTGTAGATTTTATTGTGTACATTTGCACGAATTTTTACATATCTAGAATATAGAATAGCCTTTGCAATATTTTCATCTTTTTACAATGTTAGCCGAATGTGCGGCACATATTATACAACTGTCGTATACAATGTATCCAGCAAATATATTCCTCATATTTATATTTCCCTCTACATCTACGTTGGGAAAGTCATTTCCGAATGACAGAAATTTCTTATATCTTTTGAATGAAGAGTCGCATGTTCAGTCTATTTTGTCTGAACTATGTTGTCTGACAAATTGTCATGTCTTTAAACCGCTAAATTACAAGCAAATCTTTCTTACAAATGGCTGTAAGTTGGCATACCTTTGTGTGAATGGCATATAAACATGATAAATCTGGTGTTTGCTGGTATCTTTTGTGGTATAAGCTAAACTACGTAGGTCTGACATACCCTTGTAGACACGTACATCTTCAAAATTACGGACTTTCTCTAAACCGGAAGTCCAAGTCGCGGAGGGTAGGATACATTTCATGAAACGCTGAGACAAATGTCATGACTGAGAAATGCAAAAAGTCAAGTTTTCCATCAAAGAAAGGAGGAGAGCCTTAGGTAATGATACATGCGTCTCTCAGATGGACATGGTAAGTGCTGGTGTCTACAAGGTCTGTAATCTTGCCGATAAGCAACTGGTACGCTAACCACATAGCCGATACATGCTATTGATAAACAATTATAGCCGAATTGTAACGAAGAAAGGTCCCTTAGCACAGATTGATAATATAACATATTGCTCATCTGTCATTCTTCGCCAAGTGAAAGAAAAACTACTGTGAATACTGGAAACTCAGACGATAAGAAGAGAAAAGAAAGCTAAAATTTAACCCCTATGCAAAATTTAATAATGAAAAAGTTTGACGAAAAAAAAGAATGATCTATCATTAGATGTAAATCATGTCATATTTCTAAACAATGTAATTGACTAATTCTCTATAAAACTTAAAGGAAAATAAAGCGGATCATGCAATTTGAAACTAATTATAGAAAAAAGTGTCCGAGTAGTTGATACCAAAACGAAAAGTTATAAACCCTGAAAATTGCTTTCGTATTTATTGGCCATAAACCAGATCAAATAACATGTCATAATTGTAATATTACTCTTAAGGAAGACAGCCAAATTGGGTGCATCGTTTCAGACTACTAGATGAATGTCGACCGAGTTGAATTATTTCCATGTTTTTCTAGACCTTGGCTGAAATTCTTGGTGATATATGTTGATGAAAAATTTTAACTATGAAACATGTGCTACTTGGATGCAATTTTCCAAAGAAAGCGACAACACTCTTCCCCCATAAATCATTGTATTCAATATCTTTCTCAGCACTCCACCGGCTCATTACTTTAGAACGCCTCCCCTTCTAAACAGATATTTGGAACCTGTTCGGACTTAATTAGGAAGGGAAACAAATATTCATTAGGCTTTATTGATCCCGAGAATGTTTGCCTACATTGTTGTTATTTTAACGATGTTCAATTTCAAGTTATCTTCTTGGAAGCAGTTATTTTCTGATTGACGAATCAGAAATTTAGAAAGACAATGACATAAAGAAATGAAACGAGGTTTTCTTTAAATTAGTTTGATATCTATCAAATTTCAGTTTATTGACATTTATCATTCCTAATTTTCATTCTTTATTCAAATATGATGTTTCAGTTTTTGATCAATACTACTTGACATTTAAATAGCAGCCAGAAATTGAATATTCGTTACACGTGCTGAATTTGAAAATATAAAGAAAAGAAAAAAGGGGCCAAACCTGGATGATAAAATAAAAGAATAAAATGTCTTCAATGAATAATAATAAAAAAGTAATGTAGGAAGAATAAAGTAAGAATAAGAATATGAGGACTTTGATAAAGATAAAGCTTACCTCTAACATTGGGTAAGTTGACGACTACGCTAACAATGATACCTATAAAATCCAACAAAAGATACATGATGCTGGCCCACCTCACAAATGGCATCAATGCTAGTTTCTTTTGAGTAAACCCATAAATGAACGGAAGTCATGGGTGCATACTTAAAGAAAACAAGAACGACCACTTGACTCCCTTTTGGATCTTTGAATAACGTCAAAGTTCAAACTTCGAACGATTCAAATCTTTGAATAAAGTCAAGGTTAAAAAGCACGTGGAAAGTTTGCCAACTCTGTTTGTATATTGGAGCATTTGATAGTAAAACTATTTTCAATGATACACGCGGCACTAGTCTTGACCAATGAAATTAATCGTTTCTCTAGTTCTCATGCGCATTGATTTCAGATATCGAGGGATTTGCCCGTACAATCAACAATATTCACTGATATTTGAATCCAGTGATATCAATTAAGATAGTGAAATAAACTGCCAACTATTTCCGAGCTTATCAATCAATTGTAGGAATAATTAAGTAAGGAATAAAACAATTATTTGCTATCTGATATGCAATAAAGGCTTAATGAAACAAGACAATTACGTAATATTCCTCAAGAAATAAGATTTCACACCAGAACGTTTAATACACGTGTACAAATGTAACATTCTTCGAAGGTCCCAAAAATTTGACTGCATAAGCATGATAAGGGAATTTCAAACTGTTTTTACGTTGTATAGACTAGAGTTTCAGACCGAGCGAAGTTGTCTTTAAGATAATGATTTGAACACCTTATCACAGAGAGGTAAACATGACAGTATTCGAAATTTCTTGAGTTTTCCATATTCAGCACGATCCATATTATCTATGAAAGTAAAAAGAACTAAGCATCAACAATGAATCTCCTCATTTAAAAAAAAAAAGAAGACTTACATATACTTTGAATCCATTTTTTAACAATTAGGTTAGTTTTTTGGGTATGTTTTGTTTTATTTTTGAATGTCTGGATGCACTAACTATCGTGCTTTATTTTATTTAATTATTAGAATAAACGCTTACCAATATGCTCTACAAATGTATTAATCCCTCTTTTCTTTCTTCTCTTTTCTTGGAACTTAACGTAAGTTTACAGTGTTTGTATAGAAAAGGGTATAATTAATCACAAAGACTACATATTTCAAAATACCCTATAATTCTGCCGCATACAGGTATAACGTCGTCTTATCATTCTTAGATCGAATATCTTTCAATGTTTTATGCTCCATTTATAATACATATACGATCTAATCTCATTAGCAGATTCGGATTCACTTTGCTTTACATTCTTAATATTGATAAGTCCTGAACATCGCGTTTGCTAATGATCTCATGCGACCTTCATCTGAAGGGCTTAAACCTGTCCACTAACATCTGAACATCGCTTGACATGTATTCTCAGAATTTAAATGGTATCAATTAAACCATACCTTCAAGATATAGTAAGAGCTAACATACGTTGGAGAATACCTAATGAATTTATGTTTAAATTTCATCGCATTTTGGAACTGTCATATTCAAGTCTCCAATTTTGCATGAAATTGTTTGTTATGGTTCTTTTATAGAATATGAACATATATTATATAACCAGGATGTAACGTCGATTCTGATTGGCTGGAGCGCGAGTCATTATTTTCCGATAATGACCGCTGACGGAAGATAATGACTCGGTGTGGTATCTCTCCTGATTTCAATATTTACGATAAAAATGAAGAAAGTTAGTTTGTTTAATTTTAAAAGTATAGATACACTTTTCAAAAGTGCAATTAAGTGTCAAGTTCTGAACTAAACATTATGTGTTCATATTGATTTGAATCATTATTTTAATCATATGCAGTCTTACAATTCGTTATATAATATAACAAATAAGGACTTGGCCTCGGTCATTATGTCATTATAATGACCCGATGAGATTTATAATATTGACCTCGGCCTTCGGCCTCGGTCAATATTACAAATCTCATCGGGTCATTATAATGACATAATGACCTCGACCAATTCCATATTTGTATAATATACAATGTAGATTGCTCGGAGGTGAAAACGCGATTGAAAGTATCATAAAACTTAATGATTTCAATATAACATCTCCAATACATAAATCCAGTGTGTCCTAAATTCTACATTGATTATATTGTCCATCTTTTTAGTTCCCTACCGGCAACGCTGAAGGGGACTCTTAGTTTCCTCTCGATCTGTCTGTCTGTCCGTCTGTCCCATTTTCAGTTTTCCGGACTTGTTTTTTTTTTTTTTGCTGTTGTTGCATATATTGAACTCATTTTTGGTATGTGGATATATCTCAATGTGATACAGATCAAGTGTGAGTTTGCTTTTGATTGACCTATTTTTACAAGAGTTATGGCCCTTGGACTTGGAAAATTTTATGAAAATTTCAGTTTTCCGGACTTTTTTTCGCTGTTGTTGCATATATTGAACTCATTTTTGGTATGTGGATATATCTCAATGTGATACAGATCAAGTTTGAGTTTGCTTTAGATTACCTATTTTTACAAGAGTTTTGGCCCTTGGACTTGGCAAATTTTATGAAAATTACAGTTTTCCCGACTTTCCTTCGGTTCTATTGCAAATAATGCACTGATTTATGGTATATATTAAAAACATCTCAGTGTGATACAGACCAAGTTTGAGTTTGATTTCCATTGGCCTATTTTTACAAGAGTTACATGGCCCTTGGACTTTGCAAATTTCATGAAATTTTCAGTTTTCCGGATTTTTTCATGCCTGTTATTGCAGATAATGAACTTATTTTTTGTGTGTGAATAAATTATAGTGTGATGCAGATCAAGTTCGAGTTTAATTTAGATTGACTAATTTTCACAAGAATCATGGCCCTTGGACCTAGCAATTTTCATGAATTCAGTTTCCCAGACTTTTCTTGACCGTTGTTGCAGACAATGAACTGCATGATGAACAGAGAAGCAGAACATAAATTCATGCCGCCGGTAGGGGACTTATATCGCACAGCGATCATTACATTTTTGGTATGGATGTTCAATGTGGCTGTCTTGCGTTGCGCTTTTCATCGTAATTTTGGTAACATGTCATAAAAGGGTCTGTCATTAATATGACCATTGCTTAGGATATTGTATCGGATGTCTTTTCCTCCCTTTTTGAAGAAAATCTGGGTCCCGTATCATAGTCCTGACGAAAAATCACATTGAAAATACCTAATTCTGTTTGATGTAAAATCATCGAAACCATCTAACACCTCAATTCGAACTACAACAGTTTTCAATGACATCTTGGACTAGTGCTTTCTCCCTTTGTTTTTATTAATTGACTTGTTTTGTGTATTTTAGCGTGGTTCTCATGCATGTTGTACTGTTTAGGTTACTTTATTTGTGCACTTTTGTTCCGTTTTCGTCATTGCAACATAATCATGGTTAGAAATCTTTTCTTTTGTTTTTTTTTTCTTTGCCTTTTAGATATGCTTATGAATCTTTTCATTTGAATTCTTAGCAATTTATCATTGGAGACAAGATAAGCTTAAAATCCTAGTTTAGGAAAGGACTGAAAATGACAAAGAGGAAATTCATCAGTTATTTACTACACCGTATGTTTCCGTATGTTTATGAGGGATGATGCACCGTTACCATAATTTTGAATGGCAATCTGGTCTAAAATATAAAGAACAACCTTGTTGGGAGATTTTTCTCGTTTCGAATTATCTAATTGACACTTTCAGCGGCCTGTTTCAGAAAAGTACATACAAATTTTTGATCGCTTAGTTCTTATCATTAACTAATAATCAAGATGTTTTGTTTCTAAATTTTTATAAAGTTTGTAGAAATGATAATAGGAAACATAATACAATCTTAAAGGGAAAACAATACTCTGATGCAGCACCCACATAAATAAAGGAGGGGATCTCCAAGAATACTCTGCTTCATCACCCACAGAAATAAAGGAGGGGATCTCCATCAATACTCTGCTTCATCACCCACAGAAATAAAGGAGGGGATCTCCATCAATACTCTGCTTCATCACCCACAGAAATAAAGGAGGGGATCTCCATCAATACTCTGCTTCATCACCCACAGAAATAAAGGAGGGGATCTCCAAGAATACTCTGCTGCAGCACCCACAGAAATAAAGGAGGGGATCTCCATCAATACTCTGCTTCATCACCCACAGAAATAAAGGAGGGGATCTCCATCAATACTCTGCTTCATCACCCACAGAAATAAAGGAGGGGATCTCCAACAATACTCTGCTGCAGCACCCACATAAATAAAGGAGGGGATCTCCAAGAATACTCTGCTTCATCACCCACAGAAATAAAGGAGGGGATCTCCATCAATACTCTGCTTCATCACCCACAGAAATAAAGGAGGGGATCTCCAACAATACTCTGCTTCATCACCCACAGAAATAAAGGAGGGGATCTCCAACAATACTCTGCTGCAGCACCCACAGAAATAAAGGAGGAGATCTCCAACAAAACTCTGCTGCAGCACCTCCAGAATGAAAGGAGGGGATCTCCAACAATACTCTGATGCAGCACCCACAGAAATAAAGGAGGGGATCTCCAACAATACTCTGCTGCAGCACCCACAGAAATAAAGGAGGAGATCTCCAACAAAACTCTGCTGCAGCACCTCCAGAATGAAAGGAGGGGATCTCCATCAATACTCTGATGCAGCACCCACAGAAATAAAGGAGGAGATCTCCAACAAAACTCTGCTGCAGCACCTCCAGAATGAAAGGAGGGGATCTCCAACAATACTCTGCTGCAGCACCCACAGAAATAAAGGAGGAGATCTCCAACAAAACTCTGCTGCAGCACCTCCAGAATGAAAGGAGGGGATCTCCAACAATACTCTGCTGCAGCACCCACAGAAATAAAGGAGGGGATCTCCAACAATACTCTGCTTCATCACCCACAGAAATAAAGGAGGGGATCTCCAACAATACTCTGCTGCAGCACCCACAGAAATAAAGGAGGGGATCTCCAACAATACCCTGCTGCAGCACCCACAGAAATAAAGGAGGGGATCTCCAACACTACTCTGCTTCATCACCCACAGAAATAAAGGAGGGGATCTCCATCAATACTCTGATGCAGCACCCACAGAAATAAAGGAGGAGATCTCCAACAAAACTCTGCTGCAGCACCTCCAGAATGAAAGGAGGGGATCTCCAACAATACTCTGCTGCAGCACCCACAGAAATAAAGGAGGAGATCTCCAACAAAACTCTGCTGCAGCACCTCCAGAATGAAAGGAGGGGATCTCCAACAATACTCTGCTGCAGCACCCACAGAAACAAAGGAGGAGATCTCCAACAAAACTCTGCTGCAGCACCTCCAGAATGAAAGGAGGGGATCTCCAACAATACCCTGCTGCAGCACCCACAGAATGAAAGGAGGGGATCTCCAACAATACCCTGATGCAGCACCCACAGAAATAAAGGAGGGGATCTCCAACAATACTCTGCTGCAGCACCAACAGAAAGAAAGGAGGGAAATTCCAACAATATACTGCTGCAGCACCCACAGAAAGAAAGGAGAAGAGGGGATCTCCAACAATACCCTGCTGCAGCACCCACATAAATAAAGGAGGGGATCTCCAACAATATTCTGCTGCAGCACCCACAGAAAGAAAGGAGGGGAATTCCAACAATATACTGCTGCAGCACCCACAGAAAGAAAGGAGGAGAGGGGATCTCCAACAATACCCTGCTGCAGCACCCACAGAAATAAAGGAGTTGATATCCAACAATACCCTGCTGCAGCACCCACAGAAATAAAGGAGGGGATCTCCAACAATACTCTGCTGCAGCAACCAAAAAAATAAAGGAGGGGATCTCCAACAATACTCTGCTGCAGCACCCACAGAAATAAAGGAGTTGATATCCAAGAATACTCTGCTGCAGCACCCACAGAAATAAAGGAGGGGATCTCCAACAATACCCTGCTGCAGCACCCACAGAAATAAAGGGGGGATCTCCAACAATACCCTGCTGCAGCACCCACAGAAATAAAGGAGGGGATCTCCAACAATATCCTGCTGCAGCACCCACAGAAATAAAGGAGAGAATCTCCAACAATACCCTGCTGCAGAACCCACAGAAATAAAGGAGGGGATCTCCAACACTACTCTGCTGCAGCACCCACAGAAATAAAGGAGGGGATCTCCAACACTACTCTGCTGCAGCACCCACAGAAATAAAGGAGGGGATCTCCAACAATACTCTGCTGCAGCACCCACAGAAATAAAGGAGGGGATCTCCATCAATACCCTGCTGCAGCACCCACAGAAATAAAGGAGGGGATCTCCAACAATACTCTGATGCAGCACCCACATAAATAAAGGAGGGGATCTCCAACAATACTCTGCTTCATCACCCACAGAAATAAAGGAGGGGATCTCCATCAATACTCTGCTTCATCACCCACAGAAATAAAGGAGGGGATCTCCATCAATACTCTGATGCAGCACCCACAGAAATAAAGGAGGGGATCTCCAACAATACTCTGCTGCAGCACCCACAGAAATAAAGGAGGAGATCTCCAACAAAACTCTGCTGCAGCACCTCCAGAATGAAAGGAGGGGATCTCCAACAATACCCTGCTGCAGCACCCACAGAATGAAAGAAGGGGATCTCCAACAATACCCTGATGCAGCACCCACAGAAATAAAGGAGGGGATCTCCAACAATACTCTGCTGCAGCACCAACAGAAAGAAAGGAGGGAAATTCCAACAATATACTGCTGCAGCACCCACAGAAAGAAAGGAGAAGAGGGGATCTCCAACAATACCCTGCTGCAGCACCCACATAAATAAAGGAGGGGATCTCCAACAATATTCTGCTGCAGCACCCACAGAAAGAAAGGAGGGGAATTCCAACAATATACTGCTGCAGCACCCACAGAAAGAAAGGAGAAGAGGGGATCTCCAACAATACCCTGCTGCAGCACCCACATAAATAAAGGAGGGGATCTCCAACAATATACTGCTGCAGCACCCACAGAAAGAAAGGAGGAGAGGGGATCTCCAACAATACCCTGCTGCAGCACCCACAGAAATAAAGGAGTTGATATCCAACAATACCCTGCTGCAGCACCCACAGAAATAAAGGAGGGGATCTCCAACAATACTCTGCTGCAGCAACCAAAAAAATAAAGGAGGGGATCTCCAACAATACTCTGCTGCAGCACCCACAGAAATAAAGGAGTTGATATCCAAGAATACTCTGCTGCAGCACCCACAGAAATAAAGGAGGGGATCTCCAACAATACCCTGCTGCAGCACCCACAGAAATAAAGGAGGGGATCTCCAACAATACTCTGCTGCAGCACCCACAGAAATAAAGGAGGGGATCTCCAACAATACCCTGCTGCAGCACCCACAGAAATAAAGGAGGGGATCTCCAACAATACCCTGCTGCAGCACCCACAGAAATAAAGGAGGGGATCTCCAACAATACTCTGCTGCAGCACCCATAGAAATAAAGGAGGGGATCTCCAACAATACCCTGCTGCAGCACCCACAGAAATAAAGGAGAGGATCTCCAACAATATTCTGCTGCAGCACCCACAGCAAAGTGATACCATAGAAACATGAAACACAAAAGACCACACATAAACCAATAAATATTGATACATATACATGTACGTGATAAAGCAATGGATTCTCAAATTCAGGGTCTGTAACAGCGTTTTTATAAAAGCATATATGTCCGAAATATACTTGAGGAATGACGCAATTTTAATTGGCTTCTAGACAACATCTGGAGACAAATGAAAGAAGCACATCCTTCATGGATTGCCATGCATATCGTAATTAATCAATTTTTCATTGCAGCCGTGCAATGGAAATGAAAACGTCTTCCTTAAGCAGGGAAATTCGATATGGATGAGTATGCATTTTATTCAATACTTGCATAAACATGCATATGGGACAAAACAGTCTATAGTAAGCTAAAAGAAACAAAAGAGGCATTCGGAAAAGAAGACATTCCATCGAAAAAATCCAACATTTTCTACAGCATAAGAACTAAACAGATATTAGTTGAAACTTGAAGGAGGTAGATGACGATTTCTCGAATATTCATATCAAATGCTTTATATATACGATATATGAGATAACCTGTAGCCACTTTAATAGTTCGAACTGTTTATTAGACTTGATTGTTCAAATTGTTTATGAGGAACTGAGAAAAAAAATATTTCAAGCTATTTGTAAATCATTTAATTTCCATTGTCATTTTCAAGAAACGAAGATTCTGATTGGCTGAGAAATTTTGTTGATACATCTATCAACACAATTTTTCACGGAAGTCTATTTATAGCACTATTTTTAGAACTGGGGGTTCCCTCAAACACGAATGAACTCGTTGCTGAAAATACTATTTGTAGATGTTTGCTTATCATTTCAAGGGTATCATTTCTTTTCTACTTACTCAAAAATTAACAGTGCATGTAGAATTTGCTCACACTAGTCCTTATTCCAAAGATATAGAGAGACGATCGTTCGTTGTTTAAATAATGGCGGCTGCCATAACTTGTTTTGGCCGACGTATCACTGCGAAACCTTCCGACTTACGAAATATAGTGCGGTGATTGATTGTTTTAGATCCAAGAAAACAGTCTGTTTTCCATAATTAAATGATAAGAAATGAATCTTATATTTTTTCTGTTGATGCAGGTATCACCCGAAAAATTGGACAGAAAACTGCATCAATGCGCGTAGCGCGTTGATGCAAAAGTTTTCTGTCCAATTTTTCGGGTGATACCTGCATCAACAGAAAAAATATAAGATTCATTTCTTAAGTGAATATAAGTGAATAGAATGTGATGGAATTGGTTCATTTATGATCTGCCTCAGTTTTAATAATTTTAGTTTATCCAAAACTAAAGAAGTATCTATAAATTACATCGCATATCAATTTGTTACACGGATGAAACAAAAGTAGTTGAAATTACGATAAGAGAATTTCCACAAGTAGCATCAAAATTTCATAAATATTTTTTTTTCGAAAAAAAACTCCTCAATCATGCAGGCATATATTTTTGAAAAAAGGTATCTCCGAGATGGTTGTATTTTCCAACGAGTCCAATGGGCAACCAGTGCCCACCAAGGGCGGTTATCTGCAACATTAGTAGCAAATGTTGTACTAATCGGGATTACGTACACATAACCCTTCCAATTTTCCGGAGAATGCACAATTGTTGCGAATAATAACCTAAACAGCAACACGCAGGGGTACAAACAACAAACAAATGATTTTGTAGATCTAAATGGATATAAACATATATATGGACGTATGAAAAGAAGCCCTTGCCCTGTAGGCTGTAGGCGAGCTTATACACGTTCAAACCTTTCAGGTCAGAAGAACTGTTTTTCGCTTTTCTTAATATACTCATACAATGACCACAACTTCATGTATAGAATTGGTGCTACTCATTTATTATATTCACCTCTCCACACCAATGGAGAAATAGAAGATACGAATTTCCCCAAGGAAGTTCGATTTTCTGCACTTCCGCCAACATTGGGCGTGTCATATATAAGAAACTGTGAGGTAGACTTGGAACATAGTTTTTTCTGCTTGTGATAGATAGAGGTATGGATTAGAGTCTTTCCAATACCCGGTGATCAATTATGTTTCCGTAAGTACACAATGATATTGATGTATTCTACAGGCGGAAAGAAAAGAGAGAAAACAAAATGGTTTGACAATCCTTTGTCGGGAAGAAGAAAAATATTTGGCCAGAATTCATTTAAGAATTGGAATGGAAAAATGATATCTATAATTGACTTGTTAGTGTCACAAACCCTTATCTGAAATCACCAGAGACAAAGCTCAGTATGGCCCATCGATTCCACGGCTTAGGCAATACCAACCATTCAATACGGAACTAAAATAATAAGTTTTGTCTGTATGAGTTATAACACTAAGCTGAAATGACCCATTGGCGACTTCTTGGTATAATTGTGCAATTTGGTCGAAAGTGGAGGGGAAATTTTCACAAAACGGACGGTATAGGAAATTAAGAGCGAAAGAAGTCACCTGCGACCATAACGTACTGAAATTAATCCATTGGCGTTCCTTTTTGTTCTCTTAACATGTGCAGATAGGTCACTCGACATTTCAAGGACGTCTTTCCATTTTGATATAAATTATAAATAGCACACAACTCTCTATTCATATGCATTATCCAAGCCACTCTGTTCAGATAAAAGAATGAAGTAGAGGGCGACCTGAGTACCAAAAAGACATAAAATATATATCTTGACCAAAACCCAGCGATTCACGCACAACCACACACACCAAAATATACTGACTGAGCACAAAATACAATATCATCTTTAGGAATAAGGATGAAGCCAGTAAACGTTATGTACAAAAGAACGAAAAAGCAAAAACGTCACATAAATGAAGAATCTACATATGAGATCCATGAGTGACTGTAACCGACTTGGGATGGTCGTCCTGCTGTGGCTGTTTGAAATATTGACAAAAATTGATATTCTACAGTCATTAATTCATTTCGATTATGAAAATTTAAGAAGGTGTCAGTTTGGTGTAATATACCACTTCAAGATAGTGCATACAAACAAAATACATGGTTCAAGTAATGAGAAATGAAATTATATACCGACCATGGTACTTGTTGCAAACATCGGGTATCCAGGATGATATACTTGTAAGCATTGAAGAGATGAGAATTCATGGCAATTTTTTTATTTCATTAAACCAATCTAGCAAAACGGTCTTACTCATTTCAAGTCTCAATTGAGGCCAACTACACCAACACAAATTCGAATAATGGAAATTGTGCATTTCCAATTAATATGGGCCTGCCAGCAATTTCTACACAGAGTTGATTTTGAAACCTGATGCATTTATATGGGATACTAAATCCGACTGTTAAGGGCTCTTATAGCAAGCACATTAATTTCATTTCCGATTTCATAATTTCTAAGATAACAGATTTAACGAAAAGTTGGATTCGGTGAATAGGTTGAATTTGCTCTCCGCTATTCATCACACTGATGCTCTTCAGATGATGTATTTATAAAATAATGCGCAGTTTTCATGTAACACAATACCGCAATTTAGAGCGAGAATAAAAGAGCAATGGTGAAAATGACGAAAAACATCAATAGGAATTAATCTAATTGACAGTTGCTCCAGTCGTGAAGTCTAATTTTCTACCAAAAGTTGCCTACGTTATGAGATCGACCGGTAATATCGGATAATGTGGAGCAAATAGCCGTTAAACGGCTCGTATCGACACCTCCGGTCCGTTCTGCATGTTGCATGCTAAAAATATGTCAATTCTGGTGGCTCAAATTATATTATATCTCAGGGCCCTAATGCTGTATTCCGACTTCCAATGCAACGTTTTGTTAAGCTTAGTAAGGTGACTAATTGCTCAGGAGGCTTCACAATATCTCCCCATTGAAAGCAACAAGGCGATAGGTCATTATGCTTTTTATGAATTATATCACCATTGTAACAATTCCATTAGATTGATAAGAATTTATGGTCAAAAGCTGGAGAATTTATTAATTAATGTCTATCATAAATAAAGGATGCAATGAAAGTCGGACAAGTAAGAAGATTTGGTATCAGATTTACGGCAGTCAATGGATAGCAGCAAGCGAACACTTTGGAGGAAACACAACATCGCATCGACATTACAGGATCTTAAACGATGAAAATCATTCCGGAATTTTGCAAGCGAATGATTTAGGCATTGACCGTTTGAAAATAAGTCAGAGTGTAATCATTATCAATTTGTGAATGTAAAATACTTCCGTACCCCGGATTCCATATCAGTAAAACAACCACAAACAATTAAAGTAAAAAATGAAGATTGACACGGAAATTATCCTCAATCAGACTACCCTGTACTGATCACAGCGGAACACATATGCAGGATTGTAACAAACAATGAACATGCACAACAACTGCAACAAGCAGAGACGGACAACGAGACACACGACAACATATACACCTACCGGTCCAACAAACAATCATAGCACACATACCAAAACACGAATGACGAAACATAAACAGAGGAAGACCAATGTGCAAATAACAAAGACTTTGGACGGTCACCCGGTCTAGCTATCCGAATTACCTGTGCACAACCCTCCCACCTATCTGAATACACAGAGATCTTATGAGACGAATACATATTGTAAAGAAAAAGGCTTCTTCATTGTAAGGTGGCATCACAAACAAGACAGTGAATTCCTATTCTAGACCAACAGATCATATCAATATTGAAAATTGTTATTTATTGTGAACTATTTAAATAATGTCGGCGCACCATATGCGCATTTCTACAAGTAATTTCTCATCAGTTAAGAACGAACGAGGTCGAAAAAGAGGAAACTCAAATAAGGAATATGAAAATATGCGTTACAGTAGCCCGTAATGTAATTATCAGCATTTGCATTTCGTTTTCTTAAACGGGGTTTTTCTGGATCTTGACTTTTGTCGAGCACTTGTTTCCTATTCCATGAAAACAATTTCGATGTATTCTTTTCATTAAAGTCTCACAAATTACCGTGCCAACAACAAAAGAAAGGGACCATCACATTACATGTATTTATTCTTAACAGTAAGAACACACAAATAATTCTTGTCTGTCTGTTCGTCCGATTATCTGAGGGTCTGAAGTCTAGCTCTCACATTGAAATATTATGTAAATCAGAAGCATATGAATATTGAAAAAATCTTCCGATAGTTCAAAACGAAAGGAATATTAGTACTCAGAAATATTTAGTGTGTGTCTAGGGTCAAGGTCAAAACAAAGTTTGATTCTCAAAATACTATGTTTGAAAATCATTTCAATACACATCGTTCGTAAATGATATATCGTATGCACTTTAAATCAATCAAAATAGCAACACCCAAAACTTGAACAAACTTGATCATATGGAATTCTGCAGAAATGATAACCAGATATGTGAGATTAATCCATCTGCAGGAATTCAACCGATTTGTCAAGGAAGAAACGTCTTAGCAATTCTGATTTGTATTAATTCAGAGACAATAGAAACCCCAGGGGAACTCAAACAATGACGGAATGGGAAAAGTTCAAAATCTAAATCATTTTCATATAAATCACGTCGGAGCTAAGTCTCCGCGCGAATACATCACGGACGAAACCTTAGCCCCGTCCATCGATGCCTCCTCGCCGACTTTCCCCTCGCGATGCAATTTCATTGGTGCAATGTATCAAAATAATTTCAAACGCTTTATTGTAATATATACCAGTTAGCTAAATTGAATGGCATCGATCAGTGGAGCGGGAAAGGAAAAGTTGACAGTTTTAAGGGACTGTGATGATGAGTAATGATGCATTCATTGGCACAGAATATGTATCACGGTCCGCCGTGACAAATACTGAGAAACCATTACTCCCCTCAGAACACAGATTTATACCCTATACTTTGAGTACTTTTAAAAGCCTTAATCGCAATGGTAAATGCTCCATGAAATGCCATCTTTCTTTCAATACAAGAACACAGGTCTGAATGTTTTTTCCTTATAAATATATATATTTCATTCCACAACCTATTTTAATCGTTCTCGGACCTAATTTGTATGATGAGGACAAACTATAATATAATAATTATGCATATTTGACTTTTGTACTTGTGACGAATTTGAACAACCTTTCTAAAGTATTTCAAAGAAATTAAATGGTAATACGCATCTAGATAAAGTTACAAGAGCAAAAATTAGATAAAGAAAGCAGCAGAAAGATCATCCTCGGTTCCCCAGGCTATTTGCGCTTTGGTCATATCGTACTATTTCGGGGATTCTAAAAGAAATGGCTCTCCTTCGTGAAGTAAAAACAACTGACGGTAATGGCTGCACAAAGACCAGTGAGGACAGAATGTGAATCGTACACAGAAGGGATTTTCGTCGGTTACCCTAATATTTGTATCGAAAACATCTAATTAACCATTCGATTATTGTCTCAGGACATCAAGAAGTATCTTTAAGTACCTAGTCGAACATGCACTATTTATCATCGCTATCCAAAAGACGTTTGTAAACTATTATGCGATTGGATAAAAAAAGTTTGTGAGGGAGCCAATCGTCAACATTTGCATATAAATGGAAATCCCCCAAAAAGTACGATGTGACCCATGGTATTCAGCCAAAGCGCAAATAGCCTGGGGAACCGAGGATGTAGAAAGATATAATAAAAAGAAAAGCAAGATACTATATATATAGTATTCTGGACAAGAGCTCACACAATGATTGCAACAGGCACCAGGCACTACAGACAGCGATACTTTGATGAGTCAAAACAACATAGACCCGCTGCCAACTTTGAATGACTAAAAGAATAGTGTAATAGGCTCAATAAGCTGAGTAAATAAGCAGAAAATGTGGTTATTCCGATCACAGACTGATAAATTTTGAAGGAAGACTCACTAATTTTTACTACATTTTCCAACTGCATGTAGGTATTCCACTTTTTGAACTTCACTATAATTAATTCAAAATATTTGTTTTAATCATGATTTTGAGAGTATCTATAGAATAGGATAGAGTCATAGATACACAATAATAGAAGGAAATTTTAGTCTTGTTTTCGGTTCATGGGTCTTCTTCATTTTTCCATCTTGACAATCTTGAAAAAGATTCAAAATCCTTCGTTGTTTTGTCATCAAGGTCATGCTGACCTATATGTTTACGTAACAAACGAAATGCATTGGATTATGCATGATGTAATTTTGATAAAATCAACCTCAAGCAACAGACGTAGTTAAAGCTTGAGAATTTCCCCAAGGGTAAGTCAAGCACTTATATATACATGTTCAAACAAGTATTTGACGTGAGCAATATTTTTCTAGAAGACAACGAACTCTGCAAGTTTATTTTCTGCTCTAGAAATGTATGTTATATTGACGTTATTCACCCAATAAAACGGAATGTAAACACAGTAGATTTTCTCCATTTACGTAATTGAATCTCAGTAGAGGCTCATTTTTGTAGCAGGTATTGCAAATATGAATTTCAAATCAAAGTTGTTATTAATGTACATGAACGTTGTACTACTGGTAAAGCGCAAATTCGCACGAGTCTCTCAGAATACAGACAAGTACCTCTTGGCGAGATTCGGATACGATGCCCCATAGATTCCATTCTTCACAGTCTGTTAATATGAAGCAAAGGAATAAGACTAAAGAAAATTCAAAATTAAAAGCAGATAGATTTGGAAACATGTTTATTTTGTTTCTAACTTAGCTCTTTTATTTATGAAATTATTTTGCCATATTCTTTTGATAACCCATATACTCACAATGCTGTGAATTGTAGGTTATATTTTTCTGTGCAACAAACCGTGTTGTCTGTAAAGGTGATGAACCTCATCCGTTTGAACAGATTATTTCTACATGTAACTCTTCAAACATGACCAAAGTCTCCCTCTCCCAGAAAGTCCTCCTTTGTTTAGGGTTAAACTTTAAATGTGCCAATTCAATTAAGATTAAAGTAATAAATGACTCCTCCATGTGATGTACTTCATATAATGGAAGAAACAACGATTGACTAGATATTATTCATGCAGCCAATCAGCTACAACTTGCCAGATTTGAGAGGAGCCTTGAGTGATAAATGATCACGACGACAGATTTAATTGAAACAGACAAATTTAAGTCATTTTGAAAGAAAAGTGAGTGATTTAAGCATTTTGTAATCTAAATTTAAATGTTTGTAAGAAGTATTAATTTTGGTTTTGCTCGCCCAGGAGCTCAAGATGATACTTCATAGGTTTACTTAGTAAAGTGAAACCTGTCTTAACCGATATCAACTCGGACCAATTCCGGAATGCCCACATTCTTTGATGTACCGACAGGTAGAATCGAATTATTTTGTGGGCATTCCGGGAATACATGAAATTACAAAAACAACACTTTGTGGCAATTAATTCTATTACCATAAAACTTTTCAATGTCATAAATGTGAACGCAAAATGATACAGAAATTATACAGAATTGTTTAATTTCACTGTTCTTATTGTAAGTTTCTGCATTTTTGTCGATAAAATTTACAAAACAAATGCAAGGTATTTAATAATAAATACATATATAATAATTGTGAGCACTACATGAACATGCATGTTTCACATTACATGATAATACAGTCAGTGGCGGATTCAATTCAGCACGGGGCACGTGCCCCCCCCCCCCCTCCCCGGCAGTGCCCAACGAAGGGGCACTTATGACATGCTTTTTGAAGCATTAAACTACTGTTTCCTAGATAAATCTATGAAATTAGTCAGAAATAGCCCCCAAAACACCACCAGAAACCACCGACTTGAACAAATTTTCCGAAATTTTATCGGGGATAGATATATTACAATCGGCAAGGACGCATTGCTGCAATGTCTATTTAATAACAGAACAGAACTTTATTTACAACTCGAGATCATACATGTCTCTATTGGCAATCTATGATTTGTAGAGCGAAATGTTGTAAGAACAATGCAAAATGATGTAGGTACGATAGAGAGATACTGTTCCAAATCAAGAGAAGTCTTAAAGCAACGATAAATAATGCATATATAGGAGAGTCATTTACTGTACTTAGCCAAGATTGTTTTGCATACGTTAAAATACATGTACACGTTTCGGAAACAACCTTCATTGAATGATTTTCTACATCTGAAGGATGAATCGGATATAACAGTCCTATGCACATATTTCTTTACCACATCTTCGACTATTGACATTTTATTTTAAGATCCGATCGTTTTAAATTTGAGGTAATGATCATTGTTTAATATGAACAAAAAGCATGGGTAGGGGGTCAGGTCCCGCCTGGGCTGACCTCCCTGCCCCTTTAAAACTTTTCTTGATCCGCCCTTTCCTTAGAAAATTCTGAATACATGTATGTTGACTTCTTCATGTCGTGAAAAAACAATACAGCATCATAAAATTTCGAAAATATACTAATTATCGTTACTGACACTGACTGAATCATACCTTCTAAATTCAAATACTATATATATAATTAAAATTATTGAAAAAAAATGAGGGTTTTTTTTTTCTTTTCCAATATTTCAAAATGAACGCTAATCCTTCTCTTATCAAATTCATTTAAAAATCTTCGTCAGATTCATCAATACATCGGAAAATACTGTAGAAATGTGACATTCTTTTTACCTGATTTATCTGATCATATACGGTAATTGGACCTTCTTAATTGATTAAAACAACACCCATTGTCTTTTAAATGTGGGCATTCCGGGAATATATATCATTAAAAATGTGGGCATTCCGGGAAGACACCGAAAAAATATCAGTAAAGACAGGTTATCGGATTATACAGGTTTAATAAAATAAAAGATTCCTGATATTTCTTCAAGTTATCTTTATATTTGTAAGTAAGTATTCATCATAGAACTGTGAGACAGAGATTCTTTCTTGCTTACCATGAACTGATAAACTCTTATTTCTCATAAAAACTATCCTATCTGTAATAATAAGTGAAATTTGTAGTTGGGTATTGGTTTTGAGAGAATAGAAATGTTATCATACATCCCTTATTTCTAAAGTCATATGTATATATTCTGGCTTATTGTCGACTACATATTTTTACAAATTTGTGAAAGAATCAAATACTGTATGTACATGTACATGTATGTAATTGGGATTTTTTAAAACCTAGAATCATTCCTTTCAATGTATTGCCATTCTAAATGCATGTGATTAACTAAAATCCAAATGGCTTTCACCATGTCAAGATAAATTTTGCACTTAGATGTGATCTCTGAACCGACCTTTTCCAACAAAACTTTAGAAGAAGAAACAATTCATTAAATGTACATGTAGCAATGTAATGGCAACTGACCAGTAGGGTTACGCAACATCTATGAGATCGATTCCTGGCGGTATAGATGTTAACTGCCACTTTGCATGTTTAGAGCAATACATCATCTAAATTACAGATATGCGTGACAGAACATTCTATTTCACACCATATTTTACCTAAACAATCCCCGATATATAAATTTGGACAAGACTCGGAGGAAATTGCCGCATTTACTATGCCATCAATACAATTTACCGCTACATCTATACACGAGGTGTATGATTTTATCATTATCTGGGTCTGGAAAGTCATCGGATCTTGAGTTTACACCGATTCCTGTAGATAATAACTCCATACAGATTAATTACATCAGAAATGTCAGTAAAAGGAATGTTTTCACTTTACTGAACAAAAAAGGTCATAATCAGTCAAGGATTGTGGAAATAAAATGCTTAGAATACACCGATATAGACAGATATATCTCAGACATCTATGTAAAGACTTCTTTACGACCCCCATGGAATATTTGAATAGGCATTAAGCAGTTTAGTTTGTCTTATGTAAGCTGTTTAACAGGACCCGTGCAACCTTATATTTGAATATTCAAATACATGTAAGTATTGCTATTGAAGCAAAGGGAGCACATCGACCTTCTAATCTCACGGTCATAGGTCCAACTTAGGGGAAGCTGAAAGGTCTTCAAAAAGTGCACTACGAGACAGATGCGGTTGACATGACCACGTGTGATGACGCGATTAGGACCGGTGGCAATACAGAACATCCATCCAAAACAAACCGATAACATTTCGGATAGAAATTAAGAGGTTGACAGTATTCAATAATAATTGATATTTTCGTATTTTCATTCTGCATGATTTTTTAAAATGTAGGTCTATAACCAGGCATGATTGACAAGATTTGATCAAACGAAGGACTTCAGAGAGCTTACAGTGCTTATAGAGCATTATGAGTACTATTCAGTATACCATTCTATTGGAAGTTTGTCATCGGTATAATACCATTCAACAGGACTTCGTTTGTAAGTGTTTTAATTTCATTCGTTTTTTCGTAAAGAATATCAAAGAAAGAACATTTACTCATTACACATAGATTATTTCTTATATTTCAATTTCATTGTGGTGTTTATTTTATGAAATATGATTTTAAGCTCATGTTCTTGTTATCATAATATTTTTTTTTTAAATTATGCCTCGTTGATGCCGTCGTGTTGTCTGTTTCAGATTCCTCTGTTAACAATGTTAAACGTCTTCAAATTCGATAGCATCTATTTGTAAAACAAAATGGTAACCCCCCCCCCCCCCAAAAAAAATAAGAAGATATCTCCTTCTTGTTTAAAAAGTGTATCAGATGGAAAAAAATATAAAATCACAGAAAATAATAATCTGAATCAGACAAAGAAAGAAACTAGGTGATAATGTGGAATGATGTCAAACAACTTCTTTTTTGTATCAACTTACTTTACACGGGATAAAATATCTTTGGGTATTACACAGAAATGATTTACAATTTCTTTACATTAAAATACTACATACATTCAATGTATACATTAAGTTTTTACCTACTTTTAAGATAACAAAACCCATATAATTTCTATATATATATGTTATTTTCATTACACCTCTCTCTCCCTCTCATTGAAAAAAAAAACAAAACAAACTTTTTCCTCAATACCACTTACATCGGAGCAAGAAAGCTCTGTAAGCTAGTACTAGTGTTTAGAGACATTTTCCGTCTTAAAAGAAATTATATAAAGTAATCAATAAACTATTGTACTTTTATAGGAATTGTAAGATGGATCAAGGTAAAATTTGATGAAAGGACAAAACATTTTAAATAATCAAATAATGTATTGTTGTAACAAGTATGTACTTACCAAATCTAATGAGTAGAATTATGTAAAAAATTAAATGTAGCTCCATGTTCCTTACATGGCTTGGAAAGGCCATCGTATACAATTATCCGTGAGAATACTACAAACTGTCACTGTTTACATTTCTAAGAATGAATTGTTTGCTTTAAATCTTGTTCCTGGGCAGAACTAAATAAAATTATCAATCCGAGCTATAAAACTGTATGTCTACATTTTCTTCTTAGAAATTTGTCAGTTTTCTTTCCCCAAATATTATACATAGGGAAAAAAGTCGTGTGAAAAGTAATATCAAGAAACAACAGGCGGTTCTCCCAAGACAAATTTAATTATCTTGGTCGTTTTTCCTTAAGATCAGCGTGTCAATTAGTTTTGAAACTCGATCTGAGTTATTGACCAATCGTCTCGCCTTATTTCAAAAGCGACCAATCAGCTTTCGGGTTGGCTAGATTTGTGTACTTATCAATAACATTTTCTTGATGCACAATAGCAGAAAAGGAATAAACGATATGATGGACGAGATGCTAAAACAATAAGGCAATTCTTCCTCAAAATGGGCATCAATAAACTTGGTAATGTCCCACGCAGGAGCACTACGACTGGCTATATGAAGTCTTCATCATGAAAAACCCCACTCTAGAGATACTTGCAATAGATTCCATCCTATTTCCCCCATTGTCATAAAAGCATCTGAGCTTTTAGACAAAAGAATTGGTCCACTATCGGAATGCATGTGTATCCTGAAACATCGCCATTGTCGTGATTTAGCATCTGTCTTAATGGATGATAGAGAAATCAGAGTAGGTTTCATTTCGGACATGTATAGAAACTCGATTTATTGAAAGAACTGAAGTTATGACAAAAGTATAGGTTTCTGGAAAACATTTATTTTAGTAAGCATTTTTCAAATAGCTAAGATTAAAACTTTTTTTAAAATGTTCAAAAGATAACCGTTAAGGTATATATATGTTCTTTTATCAATGACAATCGATAGTTTGATATATGTATCACTACTCGTCGAAAATCGAATTGTTCGCTTAGTGATCTGGTCTAAAATGTATCATATTTTGTTACTACTTTATTTTCGGAAATTATGTAATAAAACTTACGAGGACGTGTTATTCCCCAACGTACAATTCGTCCTATGAATGTTTTTTTTTTTCCGCAAGAGTTCAGATGACTTGGTTGACAGGAGGTTAACTTTTCCGTCCAATTTTCTGGTGATACTTGCATCAACTGAAAACATATAAAAATAATTTCTTAATCCTTGTAACCAGATCTTTTGATTCAATATCATGCAATTATGTGATCCATAAATTTGATGATGAACTACCTTTTGGAAAAGAGCTGTATATTGACAAAGCTGTGCATTTAGGCATTTGTGTTTCACAAATAAACATTTTGTTGTTATTTTCTAGATGTGAAAAAAATATCGCATTCGCACACAAATTAAAAGTTCGTCAATTTACCAAGTCAAAATTTAGGCAAAGAAAAAGTAGAGCTTTGTAGACAGGAGTGATCTGAAAATACATGCACTGAAACAGAGAAAGAGATGTTATGACAAAAAACATCAATTGTGATTTCCTTTGATGTGCCATTGGATCGTCTGGTCCCGTTTCCCACTTCAGGAAAACGATTGTTTATATTCCATAATAAGATTGGTTTCTCCAGACATTGTCGAAAATCTGAAATCACAAACACAGCAGTCTGATGCAAAACAATTTTGTACTGATTTTGCTTTGCGACATATGATTGATATATATAACTCACGGGGTACACATGTTATTTCTTTTCGTGCCATGTCCTTTGTTTAAGAGATAAAATAAAAAACAGTTCATTTGTCAGTATTGAAATATATGTTATGATATCATGAAATTTTAGTGCACCGCGTGCGCAATTCAAGGAGTTCTATCTCATCAGTGATATTCGAGGCAAAAATCAAAAAGGAAATTCAAATGATAAAATATGAAAAGCAATAGTCGAAACTTGACCTTATAAACATCGAAGAAGTACCCACAGTTATTCAATCTCAAAATCGAGAAGGTTCAGTTTATTATTTCCATTTGAACAAACAAAACACCTGTTAAGGACAAAGCTATGCCATCAGGGAGATACGTGTACCACCCAGTTTTTAAGAATTTCTTCTTATTAAATTTCATAACGGAGAATTTGAAAAATATTTCAAGTCAAATGCCAAAACACTGTATAATTATATAGGAGAATGATATCCTCTGGGAATTAACAATCCAGTAGAGATACCAACCTTAGAATGTTCGATCTTAAACATGATAAGACGAAAGAAGTTCCAGTTGTATACAGAAAAGAAGAACCCCAATAGCACCCCCAATTCAATTCTACATTTAGATATAGTAATACCAATGACGTGCTCTCTTACTCGTAATAATCCAATTTTTTTGCTGATAACCTTAGCGCAATATATTCTTGTGAACTAGAGTTTAAAAAAAACTACTGAAAGCATTAACTCTGCTTTATATTTAGATCTCATGTTATCTTTTGACGAAAATGGTCACCTGAATACTTCAATATATGACAAACGCGACGACTTCAATTTCAAAACTACAAATTGCCTTTTCCTTAGTAGTAACAACCCTACGTCTCCCTCATATGGTGTATTTATATCGCAATTGAAAAATACGCTATTTCAAAACGAGCTCAGACTACAACGTTTTCGTTCTGAAGACAAGAAGACAAAGAGAAAAAAAAACCTACTGATCCAAGGGTATATTTGTTAGCGACTTTGTCACTAAAAATTGGACGATACAATGAAAATATTTTAACGTTACAACATCTCGTTGTTGTCTTCAATGTTGGACGATATTTTAGGTTAGAATTAGGACAGACATTGGGATGGGCTTTGGGTTTCTTTTTTTAGTCCTTCCTACTTGGACACTACACTTCCATTAGCATTCTAACAGCACCACCTACAAAACATTCTACAATTCCTTGCTCACATGCACTGGAGATGGTTCATTTGATAAGCTGTCCTTAGTGTTTCTGTGGAGCTTGTGTCATTGTCTCCGTCTGTTTGTCCCATTTTTCTATTCGCTTGGGAAAGTTTAGTTTTGCATTTTCCCAAAATACGTAAGTCTTTAAAATGTGGTTTTTGAAATATGGTTTCGGCTTTTGTGTTTGACTTTCATTCACTGACTCAAAAGTTTTGTGTCAACAATATTCTTTCTAGACGCTAAAAACTTCATAGGGATGGTACAGAGATGTTTAATTTCCTCTTTTTCAAATAAATTGATAGGAGTTTTAAATCTAAGTTTAAATTGATTATTTGCTATTCCAAACCATCTCTCTTGTACAAGTATTGCAAAGTTAGTTTTTCAAGAAGGGAGGAGATCTCCAACAAGACCCTGTTGCAGCACCAACAGCAAAACACGAAAACACCCGATGCGAAAACACTAAAGACGGGCATACCAAGAGACGGAAAAGAGACACACGACATATAAACATGAAACACAAAATATTATACATAAACCAACGAAACCAATGGGTAACCGGTGCCGACTTTGGACGGCCATTTGCCACGCAAGTAGGAAATGGCGTGGTTATCCTGGAATACTTGCGCACAACCCTTTAACTTCTCCAATTACCCAGAGGTCTCGAAGAATGTACAAGTGTTGTGTAAAACAACTTCCTCACTGTTAGATGACAACAAACAAACAAGACCGCAAAGTGCAGGGGCCCAACAACGCAGATGAATATGTAAATGGATATAAAAAGAGGGCATACGTAATACAGTTCGTGCCATACGTAATAAAGTCCGTGCAATTAAAAACACTGAGCACAATCAGTCTCAAGGAACTTTTACTTCCTCAACATTGTAACCGAGAATAATAAAAGAAGGGACTTGAGTCTGCTCTGCTGCCATTAAAAATACAACATTCTCTACAAATTTGTACTAAAACATTAGTAGTACACCGTACATATATGTATCGGACTTATAAACCTCGCCAATGGTCGAGCTGAAAATGTCTACTTCACGAAGTGAACACCGTTCCATATTAATAGAAATGATTAGAGTTTTAAATTTGTTCTTATTCATTGATACATGTACCAAAAAACCTCAATACACAAATTCATAGAATATTGTCTTTCACCAATATTGTTCAGATGCGTTTCAATTAAAGGATATAATAAATATTTTGACATTCCTTTCAATTATGAAATTCCATGCATGAACGGCAGTTTAATATACAGCTTAAATTCAGCTTTACTACTGTATATTCTATATGAAGAATTCAAACTTGAATGTAAAGGTTACAAGCTGAATGAAGTATCACCTCCTTAGGTGCTTTTAAACAAGAACTTTATGTGCTTAAATCGATTCTTCGTCTAAACAGCACCAATAGTTCCGTTTTAATTCTATTACATCACTTCATGACCGCTGGTCTTTACTTTTGTGTGAAAGTTACATTCTTTATAGCTGCATGATCTGATATATGAACTTTTAGCTCAAGGTGATATGGTTTTCCCTATCTTAAAATCTACAAAAAAAATGTATAATGTTAATGACATACTTTTCTGTTTTCTTTCTAGAGCAAAGTTAAATATGATTTATCATAACCTTCTGATGACATAATAAACAAAATAAGGAGGATCATTGGTAGAAAGACTTTTCATAAAGAAAATGCGTTAGAATCATCCATCGCATTTTTCCTGGTGTCACAAGAAGGCACAGCATGGTACTTGACCAATATACATCATTGTATAAGCGCATTAGTAAGAATTGCACTCTACCTGACTGTGACGACGGGAATCATGGCGGGCCTAGTCCAAATCTCGTTAGAGAAAACAGGGCTTTTACCACCAGTCTGAGTTTTCTCGGACTCTTCGTTTAACTGCATTCATAAGCTCATTCCAGCCGGCAGAGCCCGGACTGTTTTTCGTATGCTGCCCATGAAATCAATTTACATATTAATATGTGTTTTTCATTGGCCTCTGTGATTTGCAGTCTTGTTTATATGATCATCTTACAGTGATAATACTATACACAACAATTTGCGATCTTCGATACCACTAGGTTACCGGACGAGCGGCATAACCACATCATTTGCAACTAGCGTGGCAGATGACCGTCTTATGTTGGCTGCGATTTCCAATTATTCTCGTTTGTTTGTGTTTGATGTTTTGATGACGTGTTTGGTGATCCATGTCCCTTTTGCATTTTTTTTGGTGCTGGTATGCTGTGTGTTTCGGTGTTTTACTGTGGCTACCGCTACCAGATCTTGCTGGAGATCCCCTCCTTTCTTACTTGTTAAAGTGTACAGGGTACTTTATTTCTACTCTGCTCCCACAGAGCATCTTTCATGACGAAATACTGTTAACATGATTTTTTTCGCTTGGGGGAAATTTCGCGATTAAAACATCGAGACCTTACGCGTGGTGGAAATATTCGCGATAAAAATGTCTTCCATTGTTAGAATAATGCGGGGATCATTTTCGCTTTGGGGAAATTTTCGCGAAGTCCCTTAATTCACAAAAAACGTGAAAATGACCTCCTATTAGAAATTTCCACGTTTACAGCAATCATCTTCAATGACGTGCGTCATAGATGCTTCGGATGAAAAAAATCCTGATTAGTTGTAGTATTTGCCTTATTCTACAGTTAAAAACTTTCTTCTTTTTTATCTATATTGAATTGCTTAGATGATAAGTAGATAAACAGTGAAGGCAGCCTAAACGCATCTTCTCCTCGTAACTTCAGTAGATCATTCTCTCTACATGGATAATCCATGCGTACGGTAAGTTTCTGAGTTTTCCATGCTGTTCTGAAAATAAATAATTTAAAGAGAGGAGGTTTGAGCTTTCCCCTTTCTATGACGAACATTAAAAGATTTGAATATTCTATGATTTTTGTTTAAGTATATGCTGTACACAAGGTATGTTAGCTAAAGTCCCTTGTGGCATTGACCTCGAAAATCAAAGTGTTTCAGTGTCTTTCAATAGACACACATTTTAAAAATACATGTATTTCTGAAATATCTACATTACAGAAGGATCGTTAAGTCAAACACATAATTCTGTCTATCCTTTGATCCTTGGCACTGAGAATCATAATGGTCAACCTTATGATATCCCTGCAAAACATTTGCAGAAGTTCTTGTGTATATCTGACTGCTTTGTCTGCTATGCAATGCACACGGTTTATAAGCTTAAGTCTCGAGTGACTTTAATATCTTACCTTTGTCATTGAAAACCAGTAGGGAGATTCCGGACACACACAACACGTAACATGCAACACAGCGAAACATAGCAGACACTTTTTGTGCGTTATATAAGACTTATCTGTGGGTAGGAATATTGTGGAAAAATCAAACAATTGCTATTAAGATTTTGTGAAAATCTCTTTAAGCACATTATATGGTTCCCTATGGGGTACTTACTGTCCCCCTGTTGTTGCAGATCTATATCTAAACACTTAATAAAACAAAGAATGTATCCATTTACTTCAAAAGCAAAGGAAACTTTATTATTTGAAATGTTTCAATGAAACTTCTAAATCTTCAAAAGATAAGAAAACATGATTATTTGAAATGTTTCAATTGTTCTTCTAGGTACCTGGATGATATTCTCACTATCGATAATTCCGTTTTTGAAAAATATAAGAGTGTAATTTATCCACAAAAATGGACACTGAACAGGACAAATGTTACAAACACAGAAACACAATTTTTGGATCTAAATATTAAAGTTGTAAATGGAGAAATTGGTTTTTGTTTGTTTGCTTTGGTTCCTGTTTTATCCTGATTTCGTATGTTTTTGGTTTGTGATTTCCTGAATTATTGATTTTGTATTGTGTGTTGGGATATGGTCATTGTCCATATTTGTCATTCGTAAGATTGTGTATGAGAAGATAAATTTTGGATTCACAATAATAAATCCCCCTGGCATGACGGTGATGTTCCTACCGTCATACGGTATTTACCTTTCACAACTCATCCGGTAAGGTAATGTTTTGGATTTTTATAAAAGAAATTTTCAAATTAACAAGAATCTTTTGGGTCAAGGTTTTTGCTTTCAAAAACTTGTTAAGATAACATACATGAGCTCGCTACAGCCGGCAGAGCACGGATTGTATTTCGTACTCCCTCTATTTTTTATCCATTTACAAATTCATTTGTGTGTTGCTCGGGCCCCTGCGTCGTACTGTCTGTTTGTATGGTCATCTTACAGTGAGGATGTTATTTTACACCACTATTGAGGTTCTTTGAGACCTCTTGGTACCCGGAAAAGAAAAAGGATTGTGCGCACGTAATCCGGATAACCACACCATTTGCTACTGGCGTAGCAGATGACCGTCCGTAGTCGGCACCGGTTGCCAATTGGTTTTATTGGTTTATGTGTGGTCTTTTGTGTTTGATGTTCTGTGGGGTTTTTTTGTTCCTTGACCCTTTTGCGTGCTGTACATGACAACTCTGTATTTGTGCATGGTTTGTTTAGTGTTTTGCTGTTGGTACTGCAAACGAGTGCTGTTGGAGATCCCCTCCTTTCTTCTAGGTACCTGGATGATATTCTGACTACTGACAACTGCGCCTTTTGAAAAATTAAAGAATGTTGTATACCCGCAAGAACTGATACTTAACGAAGCAACCATTTCAACCTCTGAAACACCACTTTTGGGTTTCGATATCAAAATGGTAAACGGAGAGATCGATTGTGTATGACAAGTTAGTAAAATATTCCTGTTATGACGGTAATGTTTCAAGACTACCATGGAACGAAACGGCACGCTAGAACATTAACTAATGTTTTGGATTTCACAGAAGAAATTAACAAATAAAAAGGTCGAGGTTTCCGATTTCATAAATAATTCGGAAGGGATCCAACTCTATACCTTCTTGAAGAAAAGTTCAAAGCAATTTAATGTGCTCTAGACACGTGTTTCAAATATAAAATTCTGATCAATGATGCTTCCATTCAAAGAGCTTTTCATAAGCCGCCAAAATTCATTTCACTAGCGCCATCTGGTTTTATTTTTATGCCCCGGAATCACAGATTTGGGGGCATATAGTTTTTGGCCTGTCCGTCTGTTTGTCTGTCTGTTTGTCCGAAAAATTTTAACATTGGATATAATTTTTGAATGGGAAATGATAGGGCTTTCATATTTCACATGCGTATTCCTTGTGACAAGACCTTTCTATTGATACCAAAATTTTTGGCCTTGTGACCTTGACCTTTGACCTACTTTTCAAATACTTTAACATTGGACATAATTTTTGATAGGTAAGGGATAGGGTTTTCATATTTCACATGTGTATTCCTTGTGACAAGACCTTTCCGTTAATACCAAAATCTTTGACCTTGTGACCTTAACCTTGACCTTTGACCTTCTTTTCAAAAACTTTAACATTGGGCATAACTTCCAATAGGTAGGTGATAGGGCTTTCATATTTCATATGTATATTCCTTGTGACAAGACCTTTCCATTGATACCAAAATTTTTTACCTCGTGACCTTGACCTTTGACCTACTTTTCAAAAACTTTAACATTGGACATAACTTTTGATAGGTAAGGGATAGGGCTTTCATATTTCACATGTGTATTTCTTGTGACAAAAACTTTCCATTGATACCAAAATCTTTGACCTTGTGATCTTAACCTTTGACCTTCTTTTCAAAAACTTTAACATTGGGCATAACTTCTGATAGATAAGTGTTAGGGCTTTCATATTTCATATGTGTATTCCTTGTGACAAGACCTTTCCATTGACACAAATATTTTTGACCTCGTGACCTTGACCTTGACATTTGACCTACTTTTCAAAAACTTTAACATTAGGCATAACTTTTGACAGGTAAGTGATAGGGCTTTCATATGTCATATGTGTATTCCTTTTGACAAGACCTTTTGATTGATATCAACATTTTTGACCTCGTGACCATGACCTTGACCTTTGACCTATCTTTCTAAAACTTTAACATAGGGCATAACTTTTGAATGGTAAGTTATAGGGCTTTGATATTTTTACTGTGTATTTGTTATGTTAAAACCTTTCTTTGGTACCAAAATTTTTGATCTTGACATTGACCTTTGACCTACTTTACAAAAACTTTCAAATGGTGTTTATACTAACAAAGATGCCACCGGGGGCATTCGTGTCAAAACACAGGCTTTATTGTTTTTATTAGAATTTAAATTTGTGTATTTACTTTACAGAGAGTACGCAGTTCCAAATTTCCTGTAGGGTCGATTCAGTAGCATATCCCAATAAAATCTACGTTCCAATTAGCATTGGAGGGTTGTACTAAGATGTTAACCTCCTTTTATTTCGATAATATTTTTGGACGAAACGACATGTTTCCGAAAGAGCCAAATAAAATGTATGATGTCAAATTGATAAAGTGCCAAAACAAAGCTTCTCTCATGCGACAGCGCTGGAAAGAGCTGGAAAGAAGTAATTAATAAACTACACGTAGTAAAGACTTTGTGGAAATTTTACTAAAATTACTCAGCTTCTTTTGAAATTCAGACTTATACAAACAACAGGGTATATCACTTACATTTGAGAGGTACCAACTTTTATAAAGTTCGTTCATACATTCTGTGGAGTTTGTTTTATTATGATAGTGTTCATTCATTCATGTTTCTTTGGTGTTGTGTTATTTTCTCCGTCTGTTTGTCCACTTTTTCTCTTTTTGTGAAAATATTTCCGCTGTTTTCACTATTGGGGATCTCCCTCCTGTATTTGTTTTGTTTAATGTTTTTCATGAATATGTATGCCTATCGATGGTCATTTCTGGAATCTGATTTTGGGTCAAGTTTTGATTCAACTTTTAACGAGATATCACACGCGTTTCAGTAGCCTCCCTTAGACGAGAATTTTAAAGAAATCTCCACGCTGAAGATTTCCGATTTTCATAACTTAAAATGTCTTGATGTTCTGGCTTTGTTATAATCGCTCCATCGACAAGTCGACCCAATAGCTCAGAGGTAGAGCTCTTGCCTACCATGCGAGAAGACCACGGTTCGAGCCAGATCGATGGGATAATAAATAGATTGTTACCCGTATATAAATGCGAATGTTTTTTTTTTCTTTGCAAAGTAATGTTGAGCCTAGAGTGACCAACATTAGTCAATTTTTTTTGCTGAAATTGAACTTACAAATGTATTTAAAAATTTTGTTAAGACTTTTTAACCTACATACATATGTCGTATCTATTCAGAAATAAGTCAGGTGTCAGTAAAGTGTTTGAGTGTAGTTATAATATAATATAATATAGTTACTCACATGGTACATGTAATATCATTACACATGTGCACATACTGTCGTTATATCTCACAAAATCTGTATTCGGCTCTATTTATTTACATATTGACATCTTTGTTAGTGAAGGAACACTGCTGCGATATTTCAAAAAGATTATTATATAAATTCGGATGCTTTTGTCTTTGGTCACATAGTAAAGAAAGATAACTCGAATTGCACTTTTAATTTTTTACATGATAATTTACACATTCAGTCAGATTCTGCAACATATGACGTGGTCATTGAATTATTTCTTTCTATAAGAATTTGCACAATATGCTGAGGGAATCATATGTAAAGTATCATTTGAAAATCTTGGGCTGAAAAAATAATATAGCCAAAAAAATGAGCATTTCCATAACAATCAATGGATGGCTAAAAAGTCTGATCAATTTCAAAATCTCAAAATTTTGGATGGTGACCTCCTAATATTGTCCCTTACATCTGAATTAAATTAGGAAATCAGAATTATGCTTTTTTTTCTGAAAATAAATGTTGTATAACACGAAACGTGTGATATCACCTTAAACAAGGTCATAGGCGGCACAGGCTTGCAATATAACCTTGTCGTCATCGCTACAAATATGAAGCCCCAGTTTTAGTTTGCAACAATCTTGCAGACAAACAATAGGCCACGACGGCAGAGCTAGATTTCAAAGTGAAGAAAAGCGGAACAGAAATCGGACGCATGCGTAGGAAATTGGTTTTGACTGACATCCACTGTTAAATCCTTTTCAGCTGTATTCCTTTTAAAGCTCGCATGTCCAAAGCATTCAGTGTCCTCTTAGATAAAACTCTACTTCGAATTTGCATAACTAATTTAATTGCTTTAGTCATCTTCGGCATGATATGCTTTATATTATACAAATGTAGGGATAACATCTATAAATATCGGAGAATCTCGTGTTAATTCGACGTTTCTGATCCGCTAACACTAATGTGTAAATGTTAAGACTGCAAAATACGCCATTATTTATACCGAACATTGATATTTATCCCTTAAATAACCTTTACCTTTGACCCATGAGAAAAAAAGATACGAAAGCCCGTAATATGTGTGAAAGATCATGTCTTCTCCTCATCGTGTAGACCCCCGCCTCATCGCTCCTTGAGAAAAGGAGCGATGAGGCGGGGGTCCACACGATGGTCTTCTCCTATAAGTATACAAAATTTCAAACCATTTCTAAAATAGATCTTTATTGAAAACTTTTTCACCAAAATAACTATATTTAGCCCCAAAATGATTTTGACATTTGACCCACGACTTTGATAATCGTTACAGATATTCTGTTCGCTAAACCAAATCATGATAAATTTGAAGTTCCTGGCTCAAACGGAATGACCTCTAAATGGGACGGAAGGACTGACATCGTCGTACCATTATACGTCCCGTCTAAAGATGGTCGTATAAATCATCTAACGACATCCTATTAGAAATGGAAAGTGGACCTGTGAACCTCTCCCTTAACCAATCAAAATATATTCCGGTCCCTGCATCAGCAGACCAAGTTTTTTTTCTGAAGAGGTATTTCAGACAATACTTTATGATTCATTTGTATTAGTATTTTTGTTTATGATTGCAAAAAGTTGAATTATACCATACATGATGAATATTCGAGGAAAAAGTACACCATGAAACAGACAGAAATATACCATACGTTTTAAATTTGGTTATATTTTTGTTCGTTGCGTAGTTGGGCAACCAGTGCCGAATATAACAATACAGAGTTACTGACTTGTAGTCTATTTTTGTCATAAATTTGATTTAACTGTGCTACTGAATCGACCCTATAAGAAATTCGGAGCCGTGCACTCTTTGATAAGTAGAAACACACAAATCAAAAAATCAAACCATAGGTCGCTACTAAAATAGATATGGATGTGTCTGAAAGTAACTTTGGCATTAAGTACCACTAATAAGAATTTAATATCCGAATTAAAATAGGTTTAAAATTTTCTTCACGAAAGCACTTCCATCTTATTGTGATTTAGCCTCAGATTCTCAGAATGAATAAAGAAAAGAAAGGATAACTCGAACATGTCAAAATCGACATTGACTATTGATGCAGGTTATTTTCCTTGGTTCTGATGTTTCGGAAGTTTTTTCTATCTAATTAATGGACATAAAATTGTAACCACAGGATTATTGTATACTGACATCTTTGCATACATCGTTAAATCATCATGTTAAGAGGTAAAATATAACGTCCATTTAAGAGAAGGTTTTTTTCAGTTACTACATGCCCCATAACATTTTGGTATCCACAAGCTATCTGCTTTACATTATGTTGAATAGGATCCCCAATGGATAGGAACAAAATTCTACCTTGTACTCATAACCTTTATATTCTACGTTATATACTAGAATATCATTGTCTTATCCGTTGCATTAATATTGTACGTTGTATGTAGAATATACGTCTCAAAAGGAACAAAGTAGTAATTGACATAGGAGGCCATAACTATTACCGGATGTGATACAGGCAAGCATACTGCTCTATTGTCTATCATCTTTCTCATATCAAAATATGACAGTAAATTCAGGATGGATTAATGTTAAACGGGTCTTTTCGAAAAGGTTTTAACAATTTTCTTCATTATTATTTTGGTGTCGGTCGTAATTCTTTGTCCATAACAGTCTCTCCATATACCAATTGAAAATCATTTGATGATTTATAGGAAAGAATGCAAGGATCTTTCAATACAAGCTAAGTGTATAACGCCATGGCAGTTAATGCATTATGACAGTTATTGTAAACGGCTTGGAAATTGTAAGCGGAGAATTCAATATAAAGCTTATTGACATAAAAATTAAGACTAGCATCACGTAGTGTTTACATTTCTCAACCAACTGTTCGGATACGCTGTAGCATAATATAAAATGTATTTGATAAGTTGACGTTCTCTATCAAATAGTCCTTATTTCTTTCCAGTTTTCTTTAGTATCTGCTGTTGATTTCAGAGAATCTGATTTCTAAAATAGATGTTATAAAAGCATTATTAATATGACATACTAGAAATTAACTTATATACCCTCACTGGACCACGTCTCTTCGTATATTGCCGATTAGGTCATTGTAGGGTTTGACTATCATTTGGCAGGTAAATTGGCTTTGAATTGATATAAAGTGTTTGCTTGTGTTTTGTACATAGAAGGACATGGCCCTAAGCAACCACAAATTCAAATTCTTTATTGACATTCACCATATTAAATTGCATACATGTATAATATACAAATGGCATGTATCAAGCTATTGAAACGTTAAACGTCTTCAAATTCATTAGCATCGTTTAAGAGCAGATAAATTTACAGCATGGACCAGACATGCACGTTTCGGATCCTAAACCCTCATCAGTGATCTTTGTCTAAACAATGTAATATGGCCAAAGAGTGTGAAATCTATTATGTCTAAAAATGTACCGAAAGACGTAGTAGAATGGCTGGGATATGGTGCTACAGGACCCATGTTTTAGAAATTTTGATAACAGAAATTTTCGAATGTGATGAAGAAACAATCAACCGAAGTTGATCGGACTTGGCTACATGTGCCCTCGGGGACTCTTGGTCCACCAGCAGTGACACTCACCAAGTGGTACAAATGTTAAACGTCTTCAAATTCATTAGCATCATTTTAGAGCAGATGAATTTACAGCATGGACCAGACATGCACGTTTCGGCTACTACATGTAAACCCTCGTCAGTGATCCTCAGTCTAAACAATGTAATATGGCAAAAAAGTGTGAAATTTATTTTGTCTAAAAATGTACCGAAAGACGTAGTAGAATGGCTGGGATATGATGCTACAGGACCCATGTTTTAGAAGTTTCTAGAAATTTCTAAAAACATAATGAAGAAGAGGTAGAATAAATAGATCAACAGATAGTCATTATAATAGTAATAATGATAGTTTTGCACAAATTTTAATTATGAGTTAAAGAAGATCTACAATATGTAAGTTAATTAGTAAAATTACACTACATACTAGTAGTAATATAAAAATATAAAACACTCTAGGGAAATTCAAGGTTTTGAAATTTAATTCTTTAAATTGGAAACATTCTTTAAGATAATCACATGTTCTCTTGATACTTTGAATTATTTCAGGGTTTGTAAAATTTATCATGAAATGGTTGTCATGTTTAGTTTTGAAAAGATCCGAGTATTTTTTCCTTAAATGGTTATATAAAGGACAGTCAGAAATAAAATGTTCTTCATCTTCTATTTTGTCTTTACAGTAAGACATTACTTCAATTTATTGAGAATATGCAAAATTCTTCCATTTTTTGTACCAAAGAAAGCAATTGATCATTACATAGTAATACTGCGTCGCCTTTAGTCAACTCTTGTGTGAGTGTGTGTGTGTGTGTGAGGGTGTTTGTGTGTGTGTTTTTTTTTTTTTAAATATTATTTTTGAAGGAAGAATTGTCAACATGTCCAATATTCTCTAACTTTACAGTCGTCCAGGCAGCTCAGATTATCAAACAACTTAACACTCCATCGGATCCCCCACTGATAGTCTCCGTATGGAAACCGTTTCATTCGGAGTTAAAGCATTCGTAATTGAACCATGATCTTATGATGGGGCGACGTCTTGGAGAGATCGCCTTAAAGGGTAAGTGAACATAGTTGTCTTAATAAAGACAAAGCAAAGATTATTGCATAAAATTGTTTGGGGATTATATTGAAAACTCATTCAAAATTCAGAAAATTTTCAGAATTCATGAATTTATTCTAGTAATCATTTAAAAAGTTTATGAAGATTTCTCCTGGAACAGTGTAAGAACAACATTACGCAAGCCTTGTAGGATTAAATGCAAATCTGCATTAATATTATACCGATGTCAAGATCAGTGAATTATAGACAAAACAAAACTCGATATCAGATTCCGAAAATCCAAAGGCTTACACATTCTTGAACAATATAGAACAGAACTTTCTCGCGAGGAAAAAAAACCAGACGGAGACAAAAACATAGATTCATAGAAACACGAAGGACAACTTTATCTATTTAACAATCTTCTGTGTCCAATGTAAGTACTAAACGCATTGTAGGTGGCGCTTTAAAAGAGTATTTTGTTTTCATTTATTCTATCATTTTTTATTTGATTTTTGATATATATTTCATGATTCTTTTAATCTGAGTTTTTTTTTCTTTAAATTATTATTGCAAAAGTTTCATCACTGATTTCTTTTCGGTGTATTTCAGTACTTGTGTATAACCCTGATTATATATAAATAGATTAGCTTGGACGTCATTTTTGAAAATCATGAGTATCTTTCTTTCACATAGTTTTGTCCTTAGATCACTCTATTGGAAAATGAAAATATTGCGATTATCTTATTTGTCTAAAGATTTGTTCACCAAAACCTGGTATAGTATGACATGTATGACGTAAGTCTACTAAATGCAATGTCTTTTCATTTTAGATCTCTTTCCTTGAATTGACACTAATGGCATGTTGCAAGCAAGAAGGTGCGGAAAGCCTATGACAAAGAATACTTCTGTAAATATCCAGGCTATCGGTTTTGCATCTCCACAAACCTGTGTTGGACGATACTGAGGACGAATCAAATATTATATGTGACATGAAAAAAACATGGTTCCTGTAGAGAATGATGTACCAGCGATTTGTATACCTAAAATATTAATGAAATGTGTTAAGCAATCAAAGATATATAGGCAAACATTTTGTTTTATATACTGTGCTATGTTATATCTTCAAAGCAAGATATAAAACTCTTTACAAAACGAAACACTATTTTCTTAGTTATCGCTCTTTCGACACATCTATGAAGAATAATTTCTTGTGAAGATGAAATTTAAGCATCTCAGCTCTGTTATCATAAAATCAAACTAAGACGTCGGCGGATATATTACCATACTTGTGACTCATCGAATTCTATTTCATATTTTTCTAACGCTACTATTCGATAAATTGATTAATGAGTGAGCTCTTTAAAAACTTTCCTATTCTCGAAAGACACCCTATTCAATCAAGAAAAGTACAAATCAACGACTGAAGCAATGGATAAAGTGCTGGTAAGACTCTTCATACACTTAAAAATAATTGCTTGTAAGTCAGTCACAAAAGAAGTACTAATGAATGTGGCTTTCCATCTGCACTTTACATTGCATCTTTAACTATGGAAAGCTGTGGTGAGTGTTCATGGCTTTACTGTTGTCTTTCGTGTTTTAATGATATGACCATACAGTGGAAAACACACACACATGGCAGTATGAGAAATGGACAACAAGTAAACCACATAACGCCTTCAAATTCAATAACTGTAGCATCATTTAAGAACTGATTTTGCAGCATGGACCAGACATGCACGTTTCGGGTAATTAACCCTCGTCAGTGATCCTCAGTCTAAACAATGTAATATGGCCAAAGAGTGTGAAAGTCATTATGTCAAAAAAATGTATCGAAAGATGTAACAGGATGGATGGGATATGATGCTACAGGACCCTCGGTTTAGAAATTTCAAGAAATCTTGATAAAAGAAATTTTCGAATGCGTTGAAGAAACGGTCAATACCGATATCATTCACATCAAATGGACGGACATGTAAACCATACAAAGAGCACCATTGAAATTTAAAGGACAAAACATAAAAGGGGGAGTCCATTGTGCGCTCGAATCGTATTTTGGACGGCCATCATCCACATTCATAACAAAGGTGCGGTTATCTGGATTAGGTGAACGCAAACCTTCCACTGATACAGCTATTCTTAGATGTGTCTCTAAATAGCCAATTGTTATATATCAAAAAATTCTCTTTGTATGTTGAAATCAGAATCAGAAGAACATTTTTCAGCAATTACTAGTATTCCTTCCAGTTATGTTTTTCCGTCAGAATTAAATCCATCTTTCTTACCTCTGAATTCTTTTTTCTAGGTGATGTCTGTGTATGTTAATGTGAAATACCTAAGACTTTATCTATGAAAATCATGTATCACCATTATGATGGACGGAGACAACGTGCGCCATACGTGTTATTGTTTTTTTTAATTAACTCTGTTATGAATCGAACTAAACTTAGTTTGAAGATATTTCTGAATGATCCATTTTCATGTTTCACAATCTAATATACATATTACAAATTCTTTGAAAAATATGATACAAAACTTTCTCATGAGAAATGAAATATATGACAAACAGACGGAGAGAATAACACAGCTCCAAAGAAACACGAAGGACAAATTCTTGTTGAAAAGTCACCCCAAGTTCGTCGAAATTATATGGTCAACATAATTGTATGGTCTTCATAACCGTAAGTATATTACCACTGAATCCTTCTTTATTTCATACTGCCCTATTTCATTTAAGTCACCATAAAAGTTTGACTGTCCAATATTCAAGGTATTATCTGTGCGTGATCTCTCGTATATTTGGCGTTTGACCTTCAAGATAATGGTGAGAATCTTTCAAAACGTTGATGATTTAATAATTTAGCATGATCTTTTCTTGAGGTTTTTTCATATGTAATTTCACGCAAATCGTATTTTCTATGTTGTATTTTCTCTTTTATAGGACATGAAATGGATTGAGGCAGCGTTTTACTCTGGCCTCGTAGCCTTTGTATTATACATTATATATTCATACTTCATAATCTTATCTTTGGGATTTACCTTATACTTGGCATGTATGATATATGCCAAAAAGAACAAATTAGTACTTGACATCGGTAAAAGGGGCATCTTAATCACTGGCTGTGATACAGGTATGTACATCAAAAAACTTCTAAATGCAGAACGATATGAAGAAAATGCCAAGCCTAGCAATTCAAACTGAATACATATATTTGTATATATACGTGTAATTTCGGTGTACCATATGGATATTTTGACATATCAAAACTGAGAACAGACATGTCATTTCCCAAAAGTAAACAAATCATAAACTGTCATGCATGCATTTAGGGTTCGGATATCATCTTGCAAAGAATTTGGCTTTGGATGGATATACAGTGTTTGCTGGGGTTTTGCAAATAGAGGGACATGGCGCTAAGCAGCTACGAGCACTAAAGCTGAAATCTCTATATGTCATAAAGCTGGATGTAACATCAGGTGAAGACGTCAAACAAGCTTTTAAAGAAGTAGAATCAAGAAAGCACGGTAAATGTAATCAAATGTTCATCGACGACACTGCTTTAAAGACTTGTTATTTTTGTATTCAGCAAAAGTTTTGAATTTTATAAAACGAGTTGAACCCCGTTTATATTAAAAAATATGAATCATCAATTAGGATCATGTTACAGGTTTATGGGGAATAGTTAACAATGCTGGTTTTAACATTTTCGGAGACGTCGAACATGCAACCATAGAACAATACAAGACATGTGCAGAAGTGAATCTATATGGACCTATCAGGATCATAAAAAAATTCCTTCCCTTGGTACGGAAGAGTAAAGGTACAATCAAACTTTTCTACAATTAAACAAATATAGACAGCTATAAATCAAAGATGCTAATCTCATAACTGAATAATATAAAAGGGGAAACCCGAATCGTTCTAACATTACTATCAGAAGTATATCTTACTGAAAAATATCTACAACTACATGTACATAGCATTGATTGTAATTGCTCTTAATTAATTAAGAAAAATAACGCTATATTAACCTCTTAATTAATTAAGAAAAGTAACCCTACATTAATTTTATTTCAAAGGAAGAGTCGTTAACGTGTCCAGTGTCTTAGGACTGTATAGTCGACCGGGCTGGTCGGTTTACCATACAACTAAACATGCCATTGAGACCCTAACCGATAGTCTTCGACTGGAAATGGTGAAATTTGGAGTGAAGGTGGCCGTAGTAGAACCGGGAACCTACGACGGCGCAACCTCATGTAGATCGCCTGAAAGGGTAAGATTTCGTCAGATATTCCCTTTATCATGATAATGAATGATACGTGCATCTACGTCTGTTCTTTCTGTTACTTATCTTCTGCATCTTTTAAAAATATTCAAATTACTTATCAGTCAAGGATTTATATATCATAAACTTGTAAAATCTTTTTGGAAATTCTACATTCACTATTCTGTACTTCTTCCAAAATTTAAGACGACTCCGGCATCAGAGTATGTATCATTGGGAATTTCATTGCCTTCATTTTACGATGACCTTATAAAAAATATCAGAAGGATCAAAGGCAGATCAAACTTCAACCAAAAATGTAAGAAAATAGTCGGTCGCCTGCTTTACCGAGGATATGATCTTCAAGTCATCACAAAAACACTGGGCATGGCACTGGACCAATCTACAGTTTTGTACCAGTGTCTTTCTCAACGTTGCACACTGGTCAACCGTGACGACGGGACTCCATGATGGGCCTTGTTGAAATCTCGTCAGAAAAGACTTGGCCTTAATTTTCTGTCCTATCTGAAAGTTGGTCAGACTTCTCGGGTGATTGATCTTGAGCTCGCTTCAGCCAGCAGAGCACAGACTGTTATGCGCATGCCATAGCATTTTTTAGATCCATTTACATAGAATCTCTGCTATAAGAAGCCGCTGTTTGTTATGTAACCTTACAGTGAGAAGTTTTATGTTTATACAACAATTGTGTGTCTATGGAGACCTCTGTGTATCCGGATAAATGGGAGGGTTGTGTCCACGTAATCCAGATAACTACACCATTTGCTAAAAGCAGATGGCCGTCCAAAGTCGGCGCCGGGTGCACATTGGTCTCCTTCCTTTTATGAGTTGTCATCAATGTTTAATGTTTCTATACGTCTGTTACTATTGTTTTGTATGATGTTGTAGTGAATATTGTTGTGTCTATTTGCGATTTGAAGTTTGTATGATGACATTTATGTGTCACTTTCTTGAGGGTTTGTTTCGCTGTGTGAATGCAGGGTGGTCATGCTGGAGATCATTCCCTTTTCTTTCTATCCTGAACTGCGATAGGTACTTCTTCTCTAGTGAATGATTATCTCAATTTGGTTCGTTAGAAAATGTCTCCCTGTTATAGATATCTTTCCTCACATCTGAGATTGACAAACAATGGAATATGGCTGACGAGGAAGTGCGGAAAACATATGACAAGGATCACTTCTATAAGAATGTTAATATGGAATTTCCAGCAACTGGTACGCTCTCCCCCAAACCTGTACTGGACTCCATAGAAGACGCATTATTTAATGTGTCACCCTCTCCAAGGTACTTTGTTCCTGGAGGCTTTGGCTTCATTGACATTCCATCGGTAGGTATTTTTGAAAAGATGAAAATAGTTTTATGCTTAAAGAGTGCTAAAAAGAAATGAATAGTGGCTTCGTTCATTTTATATACATGTACAAGAGAGTCTTTTTTTATCTGAATATCGTTCCTAAATTCCTTCTTATATTACTGAATTCTAGTGTCGGAGAAAGGTCGCTTAAACTCAGAATATTATTTGTTATTCCTATACCTATTGTATATTTTCGCTAAGGAATTGGGACGAATCCGACCATACATACCTACTTGGATGAGCGACAAACTTGTTCTTTGGAATGTAGGATGAATGCACGATTAACGAAAAAGGACGGAGATTTTTTATGATGTTTTATGTAGTCAATTATACATTCATCTAGAGTAAATAAGTGAACCACTGTACGTAGTGTTTATTTTCATTTATGGTATATGATTACGTTTTAAACTTAAATGGAAGTAGTAGAGGTTGGGGGGGGCGTTCGACAAAAGGTAATGGAAGGGTCAACACCTTACGAACTTGAGGAACCTCGAAATAGAATTAAAGCTTTGATACTCACTAGTGGATTCAGATTTTACATATTTGTTTTCTGAAATTAAAAGAGTGTCAGCATAGGCGGGTCTAGAATTTTTGTTTGGTATAATGAACATGATTTTAGGATTGTTTTGATATTTGGAACCCTTTGCGTATTACCAGTTCGTGAACATAAAAGGGCTATTCTTACTTATTTCAAAAGCAATGGAACTTTGAACAACACAACAGTGGAATTTCTTTATTCAATTGCAACATCCCTATTTCTGAATTGGATCTTCCCACAATATACTGCATACCAAAACTGCACAAGTCTCCTTACAAATTTCGATACATTGCTAATTCTAGCAACTGCTCAACTACAATTATGTCTAGAAATCTAACGTCAGCACTCACGACGATAAAGGAGCACGTGGCACAATATTGTGAAACTGTTCTAAACAGGAATTATGTAAACTTCTTTTGGTCTATTAAAAATTCAGGGGATGTGATTGACAAACTGAAATTTGGATATTATCAAGCCGATACGATTTCTTCATACGCCTTTTCTAATATGTTCACCACGCTTCCTCACGGCAAAATTAATGATCGTTTTCAAACTCGAAAATTGGTGTTTTGGCAGAGAAGGGAAATCTAACATTTGTAATCTGAATCAAATGGTTTTTTTCTCTGCAGAATACAAATCATACAAATCATGGACATGTAGTGACCTGTGTATTGCCTTGTCCTTCCTCTTGGACAACATGGATGAGGGTTGTAAAGTTCGTGGACTGACTAGATAAAAGCTAGCAAACAATGATATGATGAATGAAAGTATCATTTTTATTAAATTCAAGTTTCAGGTCGTCACGGGTTGCCCATTGGTATCGTTGGTTTATGTGTGGTTCTTTGTGTTTGATATTTATAAGTTGTACATTGGTGTTCCTCGTTCATTTTGCGTCTCTTTCTGTGCGTGTCTGCTCTGTGTTTTTGCACAAGGTGTTTTGCTGTGGGTGCTGTAATCTAGTGTTGTTAGAGATCCCCTTTTTTGTTTCATGTTAATAATATAATATACCAAATTTCATCAGTAACAAAGCACAAATAGTTATATTTCTATACAATATAAAACGGTCATTTCCTCATACCCGAAGCTCTAGCATGAGAATATCGACAATTCTACTCTACTCGCTAAATTCAAATTTCTAAGAATTTTCTGAACCCATCCAGCGCAGACATTATTCGTAGTAGGATCGTGGGTTAACATCTTATGCGATTTTTTATTCATAGTTACCTGCAATTTCCCGAATTGTTAGTCGCCGATCACTGTGAATCACGTCACGTTCTTCATATAAAAACCCCAGACTAATTCTTTGTTTGATAGAAAGTCTTCCCTAGCGCAAACCATCCTGTAAACTATCCCTAACGTCCAACAATCCTCTTTGCCACTTGAAGAATTGCGAACAGCTAGTTTTAGCATGTTTTTCCGAATATTTCAGTAATATATGGGTCTCTATCGGTGTTTTTCGGAAGCCTACACAAAAATGTATCACTGCTCTCTACTCCGCCTTTCGAGAAAACGTCATTTTTTCGAACAATGACCATCACGTCCGATTTTCTCTGTCACTTTGAAACTTTGAACGTTCAAATTTTGCATGTATGATGTCAAATGTTACTATTGTCAACATCACAATGTAAAAAGAAGGGAGGGGATCTCCAACAAGACCCTGTTGCAGTACCAACAGCAAAACATCCGATGCAAACACACAAAAGACGAGCATAGTATGAGACGAAAAAGAGACATACGACATTGATGTAAACATCAATCACAAAAGACTACACACAAACCGACGAGACCAATTGGCAACTGGTGCCGACTTTGGACGGCCATTTGCCACACACGTGGCAAATGGTGTGGTTATCCTGAATTACGTGCGCACAACCCTCTCACTTCTCCAATTACCCAGAGGTCTCGAAGAACGTACAATTGTGGTGTAAAACAACCTCCTCACTGTAAGATGACCTCACACAAACAAGACTGCAAAACGTAGAGGCCTCAGCATCACAGATGAATATGTAAATGGATATAAAAAGAGGGCGTGCGTAATACAGCCCGTGCTCTGAGTTCATGTATGTGATCACCCGAGGAGTCCAGAGAGGACAGGTGGTCGGGGCCCTGTTTCTCTAATGAGGTTTGGACAGGGCCAGTCATGGAGTCCCGTCGTCACAGTCAATCAGAGTGCAAGTCTCAAGGATGTGCTGGTGCAAGACTGTAGATTGGTCAAGTACCAAGACTAGTGTCCGTCTGGTGACATTAGGATTATATCCACGGTATAAAAGGCGTTTGATGATTCTGACGCATTTTCTATGGTTATGCTGCCTACCTTTGATCCTTTTTCTATCATATCACCATAAAAGACAGGTTGTGTAATACCAGCAAGTATCGTTTTATGCGCGACATTTTACAAAATACAAATGAAATTAATAAAATAATTAACGACATATTTCGATAAAATTTCACCGTGCTCCGGGTCCCCATTCTTTGTCTAATTACGAAGTCATAGTAAAAATAATGAAATCAAAATATGATAATTGTTTACATTTCGTAATTTGCAAATAGTTAATGATAACGATAAATATTGTTGCAGATCCCCTCCTTTCTCTTACATTCACTTCGGAATGTTGTTCATTCCGGGGTTTGCAACCATTCTGATGGCATTTCTTACGATGTGGCCTTGCCTTCTCGAATTTTAGACCGAATTACTGTTAGGTACTTCTTTGATGTTTATCCAACATACAGGATGCTGAAGAAAAAGGATTTGCTCTCTCTCTCTCAAATTATCCATGATAAAATATTAGGGTCCGACCATAGTAGAGAGTGGTAGATGCCTATGTCATTACAGTACAAGTATACAAAAATATGTATATTTGAGTAACCCAGTACTCATATTGATGTAAACCGTAAGCAGAGAGATCTAATTGCGAGGACAAGTTGTGTCCCCTGAATACCAAGGATAATTTTTTTTCATAAAGATCAGTTGTTACGTAGAATAACACCCACTGCTTATTACGAAACTTTATAATTCACTATTAAAGCATCAAACAACGATTTTAAATGACAAAGAAAATGTTACTTCCTGATCAAAATAAGTGAGGATATATTTATAAAGTACTTTATTGTGCTATCTGCATATGTATATCATTTTGTACAATTAGTCAAATTAATGTATACAGTGTATCAATACACTAGTGAATGGTGAAATCAATATGTGAATGCATTGATGCAACAAAAATCATATCGATGTATTTCGTCACAGAGCTTTTGATAGTACATTAACTCAGGTCATTTTTCATATTTCTGTCATTCGCCATATCTTTCAGTGTTTTTTAAGTGGAATACTTAGTTGTCGCGGCCTTATTATTTCACTGACGTAACACAACTACAAATGATTACCATCAGTACATGGGAGAACATAATTATATACCCTGACATTGAAGTGCGATATAGCGAATATATTATCTAAAACCGTTATCTATTCGGTGTATATTCACATGAACTGCCATATGGAGACTCCACATGCACGTGTGAAACGAAAGATAAAAAAGTCAAGGACAGCGAAAGTCAGTGGAACTTAGAAGATTTAATGTGAAACAGGAAGATATATTATAAATGTGTGTACTGGTGCGATGTAAATGGACTTTAGACTTAGATTCGTCTGAAAATACAATCGCCCATGGACGTTTGCGTTTTTTTTTTGTGAAAAAAAGAGGGAGATCAAATGACATTGTACAGGTGTGTTAAAATGGAGTGGCATATGTAAATAAACACAAGCTGACTGTTTCTATTAGGACTTTTACATTAAGGCTTTTTTATCACAAAACAACGGATTTAATGGATATCAATCTGTGGGCAAATGATTCTTTTGTATTAAACAACATGGATGACAGGACTGGTACATTCTTCCATCGCGATCATGAACATAGTGACATTCTGGATGTGAATGATGAATTCAAAGGTGAACTTATGTCATACACCTGTTTTCAAGTATTGTTTTGTATCTTAGGAATAGCTGGAAATGTTTTGATTATATATGTCTACAAAGCTAAATTACACAAGAAGAGGGAAGGTCGCTTCTTCATTATACTTCTCGCTGTAGTAGATTTGTTTCATTGCATCGTGTCGTCAACGTTCGTATTCGTCAAAAATCTAAGACCATTGACGTTCCCGGATAAATGGACATGCAAGATTTTAATTTACGGAACAAATTGGCTGTTTATTCTGTCACTTTTTGTGTTGTTTCTTATATGTCTAGAAAGGTACTGGAAGATTTGCAGACCTCTTGCTAATCAGTTTACTAAAAAACTGAAATTCAGTATCTCCATTTTAATGACAATTTTCGCTGGACTTATTCCTATTCCTCGGATTGTGTACTTTGAAGTCCGGACGATCGAGCTTGGTAATTTGACCGGAAACGTGTGCGGACCTAATATGGAAATAACCGGAGCTGATATTGTGATTCCCGGAGTTCTTTATTTCAATTTCATTCTAAGTGGGATAGTAATAGTCATACTTGCGGTTCTGTATAGCCTTGTAGGAAGGGTTATATATGATCATAGCAAAAGGTATAAGAGAGCGTTTTCTTTCACAGCTTCGGAGTTTTCTGACTTTCATAAAAAATACAAAGATTTCCGTAATGGAAAAGAAGAGTACGAAATGCGAAATGAAAGGGAGACTAGCTTCTCCGACGTGGACAACAAAACCCAGGGTTCAAATCCCTGCTATTGTAGTACCCAGCAAACTATGATTATAAACAGAGCAACCATCATGTTCATGATAGTAACTCTTGTCACAATTCTCTCGTACATTCCACTGTGGATATTTGTTCTTATGGATGTAGTCGATCCGAAAAGATGGTTTGTAATGCCTGATGCCCAATTCCATTTCTTCTTCTTCCTCAGAGCACTGAGTGTCACTGGTTATTTGTCAAACCCAATTATATACGCATACTACGACAAGAAGTTCAGAGGAGTTTGTATGAAAATGTTTTGTAGAATATTTCAGAAGTGCTATTCAAAGCAATGTGTCAAAAAGGAACATTTGAAGAAAACACTTATCGAGAAGATGTAAAACTCTTGAAACTAATTAGCCTCCTTGTTTGCAAAATCTAGACGAAAAAGTATTTGAACTTTGTACTTTTATTAGAGAGCTTGACAGATGTACGTATATATGTTCAGCTATTGAACTATTCCACATTAGAAAATATAAAACCATTCAAATTTTGTCGTTATTATATAAAGGATCCTTTTATTTATGTGGAACCGGTATGTATTCAACGCAAACAAAAAACCGTGTATTTTTCTCAGGAATATGAGAGAAAGTCAGTTATATTGATACAGACATCAAAGAAGGATATCTAATTTGATAGTCTTTAAAAAAAATCTAGATATAAACTTCTGGCTGCATAATTCTCAGTTGTGAATTTCGTCATTGACAGTTACCTTATCGTGTTATGCAATAAGGTTTGCATGACAATCTCCATGTCTGATACTTGCCTTGATTAAATATGTAAAAGTGCAGTTCTGATGTTCTAAACACTATTTAGCTTTGTCAGACAGTGTGAAAAACATCATCATTCAACAGTATCCTTAATAAATGTTAAACAAACCAGTTTTCTCAATTTTTTTCTCAAAATCTTGAATTTAGAATCCCTGTACCTCCTACATAGCTCAATTGGTAGAGTGGATCACTCATGGGTATCTGAATATTCACGTTGTCAGATAGCAAGATATTTTAAATATAGGTGCAATGACACCACGTGGGATCGAAACGTATGATGTTGTGATTCCATCATTTAAGTGATACTGGACAAAACTGACGAGACGTTGCAGTAAGGCAAATAAGTAAGTCCGTATCGTTTATATATCTGAAAAGTCTATAGTTTTTGCAAACACTTCAGAATTCTGCTAGGTCAAGAACGGTTCTGTCGTCGACAAACTATTTGAGTATTTGCAAAAACATTGATTTTTTCATATACCTAGACAATATGGATTTATCTATTAGGCAATATTAGGCATTGTCCTACTACAACGGCTTATCAGTTTTGTCCAGTATCGCGGTTTTGTAAAGTTTTATTCAGGAAATGAAAAAAAATACCTCCCCCCCCCAAAAAAAAAACTGTGTAAGGAATCACAACAGCATACGTTTCGATCCCACGCGGTGAATGATGTATTGACAAAAATCCTATGTAGAAGGTCTTACTATACGTTTCGCGATATGTTACTAAGGTTACAGTAGTACATGTATAGAGATTGGACTTCCAAAACTACTGTTCTACACCCAAAAGCTGACGTCATTTACTGACTTAAAATAAACGGATTATATAGATAGTGATACATCAAATGAAACATAACTTTCTATAGATTTCATTCGAGCTAATGTTATATACTTTTCCGATGCCATTTTTCACTGTGAAAACGAAAGTGAAAGTGAAAGAAGTGAAAGTAGAGATATTTTGCCATGTTATTCAAATGAACATTGTTCTCATTTTGACTATTGATCCAGAAAAATTCATAGCATTGGAAAATATTATGATTTGAAGGTCGTATCTGTCTTAATTGAAATTTATTAAGGGTTTCGCATATTCTTTTTTGAGAAATCCACAATACACAATAAAGTACAGATATTTACAAGTCCCCATTCTTAACCCCTCACCGGAAATCACCTCTATTTTGTGACTTATATGTATATCTAAAAATAAAACCAATGAAAATCTTACAAAAATCTCACTAAATCTAATGATACCTTAAAACCTGTCATCCTACACACTAAATAACACTTTATATCAAACAAATATCATAATCGTTAATGGAGAGATTCATACAAGTGTGTATTAGGCATGGTCCATTTGATATTCAGGGGGGGGGGGGGGGGGGGGGGGGGGGCTTGGGTTTTTTGTTGGAGCAAAATTATTTTTTTCGCCCCGGACCGGAGCAAAATTATTTTTTTCTGGCAAAGTTGGAGCAAGGAAATTTTTTTTTAAAAAAGTGATGCACATATTAAGAATGTTTGTGTTTTATCAATAGAAATTATTTATATTTTTACTCAAAACTCTAAATATTAATATATTAGTTTATTTTTATGCAAGTATTCAATTCACTTTTAAACAGAGAGATAAAAGATTTTACAATACAAATTCTCAATATTTTATATAAGGTACATGTATATAACATGTATAAGAGGGTCTGAGGGGAAGGGTCTCCTAGACAATTTTTAAATGTTACTAAGAATTGTAAATTGGTGAATAACTGAAGTTCTCCTTCCATTTAGCTTTCATGAACATGACTCTATGGGATACATGCAACATGTATTAACAGCAATACATAAATATTGATAATATATTGAAGCTTTTTCATTCACATACATGTATAACTTTTGATATCTTCAAATATTTGAACTTAAAATGCTATTAGTGAATAATGTTTTTATAGAAAACTATGGCGAGCGAAGCGAGCCAAAAATATTTGATACAATTTCGAAAACTGCGGCGAGCGAAGCGAGCCGGAAATTTTTCAAGAATTTTAGCGAAATTTCATGGTAATTCTTCAAATTCAGATTATTTGTAAGAGCAAGATTATTTTTTTCTGTCACACCATAAGCAAATTTATTTTTTTCATCAAAATTGAGAGCAAAATTATTTTTTTCGAAAAAAACCCAAGCCCCCCCCCCCCCCCCCCCCCCCCCCCCCCCCAGAATATCAAATGGACCGTGCCTTACAAAAGAGATGATTTTGGATTCAAGATAGTGAATTTTCCCTGGCTTAAAGGTGATGTTCCTAGATTACGTCATACGGTATCTTCATTTCGCAGATCATCCGGTATGCTAGAGCATGTACTTATGTTTTGGACTTTTATAGTAGAAATTTACATATAACCAAGAAACTTTTAGGTGAAGGTATTCTCTGTTACAAACTAGTAAAGACTTTTTAGAAATGTTCGAAATTTATTGTCAACTTCTTTTAAAATTCGGATCAATACAAGCAACAAAGTATATTACTTTGGATACTTCACAATGTCATTCAATTAACAAAATAAGATGGATCAAAGGTAGACAGCATTACCATCGAAATTGTGTTAGAATCATCAAATGCTTTTTTTTTACCAGGGGTATGATTCTTCTGTCACCAGACGGGACACTCGGCTTGGTACTGGTCCAGGCTACAGCCTTGTACCAGCGCATTCTTCAGAATTGCACTCTGACTGACTGTTAGCTCGACCACATGTCCTCTCTGAATCTCGGACAAACTCCTCGGTTATTCACAATCATGAGCTCGGACTGTATTTCTTATGCCTTCTATTTCTATATCCATTTACATATCTATGTATGTGTTTCTTTGGCTAGTGCGTCATGCTGTTTGTATGTTCATCTGACAGTAAGGAGGTTATTCATCACAATTGTGTCTTCGTCGAGACCTGTGAATCGAAAAGTGGAGGATTGTGCGCACGTAATTCGGATAACCACACCGTTTGCTACTTACGTGGCAGATGACCGTCCTAGGTTGGCACCGGTTGCCCATTGGTTTATGTGTGGTCTATTGTGTTTCTGTGATGTGAGTTGGTGTTCCTTGTCCTTTTTGCGTCTCTTTCTGTGGGTGTCTGCTCTGTGGTCGGCGCCGTGGTTTAGAGGTAAGGGCGCCGGGACAGTGATCATAAGGTCGCTGGTTCGAGCCTCATGAGGAAAGTGGGTAACCATACTTTTCTTCTACCTGAAGTCAAAAGTCGCGACCCTGACCTGAATTACTTTCTCCCCAACTCTATCACCCGAAAGAAGCTTTGTTTTTCAATTTGACATCATGTATTACATTTTTGGGAAATTCTCATTTTATCCTTAAATATCATTGATATTAAAGGAGGTTAACATTCTCTTAATGATGCTAATGAATTTGAAGATGTTTAACATTCTCGCACAATCCCTCCAAAGATCTTTTAGTTATAGGTTATATTGAACTATACTGCTGAATCGTGCCTACAGGAATTTGGATCTGCGAACTCTTTACAAAGTAGATACACAAAGTTCAAAAATTCAAACTAGAGGGCGCTTCTAAAACTAATTTGATTGTGTCTAAATGTAATATTTATGAGGTTTTGAACACGTACCTGGCACATAAACATTGACAAGAAATGTTGTTCAATGTAACAATTTGAAACGCTACATTTTTCTTTCTTGTTGATATTATTATTTATATAAGGTTGTTTCCAATATTGGCATTTTACACTAGCAGGACCAGTCATATCAAGCTTATACATCTATATGACATGTCATTTTCGTCGAAAATAAATGTTTCAAATCATGAAAAATCATTTACAAGCATAAAAGGGATCGGGACAAAAATCATTTACAGGCAAATATTTTCAGACATTAGTAATGGTCCCCAAATGAATTAAAGACATAAATTTAAAAGGAGTATGCACCATTTCTCTACTAAATTCTTAATGCATTATGTTCCTGAAAGATTTATTGTAGCTTTACCGGTTTCCCGTGTAGGAGTGATGAAGACCAGCCATTCTATAGTCTATAACATCTAGAAGGATAAAACACAGTATTTTTCTAGGTTATTTCCCAGAAGAACCGGATTATAGTGCAGTACAAGTAATTTTGCTCAGCCTAGGGTACTGCTTTCTTTTCACTTATGATAGTACTGCAACATATTTGAGTATGTTCTTTGTTAAATTATAAATTAAACGTCTTGCAGCAAAATTACCATGACTCTGAATTTATACGGAAATTCGTAAAGAAAACATAAATTGTTTTACAATGACCATGCCTTGATTTTACCCCATTATTTTGTTAACATTAAAACAAATATCCCTTGATTGTTAATATCATAGCATTTGATTTTTTCTGATTTGGTACCAGTATTTTAATCCTTGTCGCAAATATTGACCAATCTTTATCCCCTCTCTTGATTTTTGAAAGATTGATATAATTGATTTTCTTGAGGCAGTTATCTTTCTTTGAAATAGACAGCCTGGATGAAAAACTATTTATTTAAATAATGTCTGTAATAATTTTTCTGTCTATGCGAATCAGATTATATTTTGTTTGTGCATCGGTTTTTTGTCTATACATCGATAGACAGAAAAATTATTACAGTCATTTCTTTTAATTTAATTAAATTACTATGATCTAGTTTATTTTGCAATCGACATCATTTTAACATTGTTTTTTCAAGGTCAAAATGGGCGACGTAATACTGAACAGGCCTAACGTATCGGCGCTCGACGTTAGTGACGTCATAATAGTCGACATTGTCTATACAGCTATATATTTTCGATCCGTACGTTTATATAGGCGTTATACAAACATTACGGAAATAATTTACATGTAATTATTGTGATTTAAAAAATCTTCTTTAAAAAATCTCAATATGAATAATACGGAAGTGGTCCCAACTCTATACCTTCTTGAAGAAAATTTCCAAGCCAATTTCATGCACCAAACACGTGTTTCGGATATTTTAAATTCCTCAGTGATGCTTCCAGCCAAAGTGCTTTTTATAAGCCACATGAATAAAGTAGCGCCCTCTGGTTTGATTTTTATTATTTATATTTGTGCATTTACTTTACAGAGAGTGCACAGCATCAATATCCTGTAGGATCGATTCAGTAGGATATCCAAATAAAATCTATGTTTGAAATAGCATTGGAGGGATGGTGTTATAAAGATGTTAACCTCCTTTAATTTAAATAATATTCTTAGATGAAATGAAAAGTTTCCGA